>JAQMYF010000024.1:36094068-36107319 GCA_030014195.1 Neosilurus mollespiculum | reverse complement strand
TGGGAAAAAATAACAGTACTACAATTTTATCCCGACAAGCCTGTTTCGTGGTTGCCCACACTCATCAGGGGATTTATGGACTGTTTTACGGAAAATCGACTCAAGATCTTATATATATATATATATATATATATATATGAATGACCTTGAAACAAGGTTTGGGTATATACAGTCCCACCCTAGGGGATTGGATGTCAGAAAAAAAATCAGATATTCGACTCTAACTAATGGCGAAGGTTGGGATTTGATTGGGAGAAGAAAATTATTTTTGTAACTCAAGATGTTTACATATTGTCATGCAAACTCTGGAATCCATAACAGACTTAAATTTCCAGAGCACCTTCTGGCCCACAAACACGGTTGCTCTTGACTACAACAACCAGGTGACAGTCCGCTTACAGTGGATATAAAAAGTTTATGCACCCTGTTAAAATAACAGACTTTTGTGATGCAAAACTCTGGATCATAATAAATGAATTTACCAATCAGAGCCCAGAAATGAATCCAATTTAAAATTTGTGTGGGAGGCTCCCAAGCAGCGCACCTACAAGATACGTTACTACCATTCCTGAAATCACAAGTTCAAATCCTGGTGGATGCAACCATCCGTGGCTGGAAGTCCATGGGAGCTAAAAAATCTGTGTGGTGTTCTAAAGAGTGTTGTGTACAGGAGATGTCCTCACAATCTGACAGTCTGGAGTGCTTTTGCAAGGAAAAGTGGGTAAAGATTTTCAAGTCTATATGACTCCTACCCAACAAGAATGAATGCTGTTATAAAATTAAAAGGATCGACAACAAAGTATTAGTTTAAGGGTGTGCATGTTAATGAAACCAGGTTATTGCAAGTAGATATATGTGTGTGTGTGTGTGTGTATGTAAGTGTGTGTGGGTGGTGGTGTTGGTTTCCCCTGATTTAGTCTGTATGCCATTGCCTCTGTCTGTAAAAGGAAAAGAGCCAAGGATCAGTACTCAAGACTGGGGACAAGGGGTGAAAAGAAAATGAGGTAGTGAGGACGAGAGAGAGAGAGAGAGAGAGAGAGAGAGAGACAGAGAGAGAGAGAGAGAGAGAGAGAGAGAGAGAGATGCCGAGGGTGCAGGGAAAAACTGAGCTGTTTTGTGTACTTTCCCATGAGGCACACAAAAATAGAAATGAGAAGAGCAGGTCACATATGCATTTGAGGAGAAAGCCACAGTGACACGTGGGGGGGGCACAACACGACAAAGAGTGTTCAGGGGGAGTGAGGTGAATGGTGGAGCTATATAACTATAATTAAATTTTACTTTTAGGTACATTTTCATGTGCACATAATGGCTGTCAGGCATGCCTTTTTTCTTGCGTTGGGTGTGCACGTCCTCAGAAATTAACAAAACGCATGGGGCAGTGTAGGGTAGTATGGGGATCCAATCTGAAAGGGTCATAATGCGATGTGCTCTCTACTGTGAACACTTACTTTCACAACAGAGCTATTTTTTCTATGCTAATGCATAGTTAAAAAAATTAAAGAAGTGAAACAGCCATCAATGAAAGTGAAACACTTTACGTTTGCTCTACTGTAACTGCTTTGTTCTCAAATATAATCTATTGTGTATTCACTGTAAAGTGTGCCTGGGCTTCAATGACTTAAAGTAATATAATATCATCAACATTAACACAATTAACTGCATTAAGTCTGTCATTAGAATATCTGTAGAGTGGATCAACACACTGAGCAATCTAGAAACTGGCCTGCATGTGTTTTATGTCTGCTGGTTCTCCCGTGAGTGTGCTTGTGGTTAGAGATGAGACCTTTAGGGAGAAACAGGCTTTTCAACAATGGTAATCAACCCCAATGCTGTAACTCAAAACGTCTGTGAAATATTCCGTGATGCATTTTATTTGGATGCGGATCATTCATTTCTAAAAAGTAATTCTTGTAAAGCCAAAAGACTAAAAGATTAATAAGGGTACCTCGTATCATAATGTATGATATGCCATATTACATCGCATCAACAGGTATATATGATGGCTTTAAAAAACATACTTTAGTCATTTTAAATATGTATTAGTAATCTGTGACTGTACAATGTTTTGCTACTGAAGCTCCATTAGTTACATCCAGAAACTCTTGAAGACTTAATACTTCAACAGAAGCAAGGATCAGAAGAGATCAGTACTTACAGCCATTGATAGTGTTATTGTAGCTGGCATTGTGCAGTGTCTCCTTGCTCCCAGCGTGGGAGTTCCGTGTGCTGCCCCAGGGGTCGTTGTCATAAGAACCAGACCGGGCTTTCATCTCTTCCTTCAGGATCATCCTGCCAATTCCACCCTGAATCTTAAAGTATAGGAGACATAATATATATATTTAAAGATCTACACTATAACATATACTATTGAGTTCAATTATATCAAAGAAGAAAAACATCAATTATAGCCATAAAGGCATTTCCTGCAAAAGACATAAATTATTTACAACATTTTATATGTAAAAATCAACTATATACATGTAGTTCTGACCAATCAAAACACTTTGAAATGAGAGATATCATAATTTTTTCTCTCCAAATAAGAGCTAAGCCATGTAAACAAACAAACCTAAGGGATACCAGCTTACTGACTTGAATTTCACGGTTTGTGCGGATCACATGAGAAATTTACACCAGCAAGAAAGTCAAAAATGGTGGCGTCTGAACGGAAAAGAGCAAGAAGTGAACACAACATGGAACCACAGAAACTGAGGACTTATATCCCAGATCATTGGCAGAGGTAGCAGGCACTATGGGAAGAGAGAAATCTTCAAATGCATTACATTTACAGCATTTAGCAGATGCTCCTATCCACAGAGACTGATTTTTTTATTTTTTATTTTTTGGATGTACTGTATTAATCCCAAAAGGGAAATTATTTATTTTTTATTTATTTTTATTTTATTTATATATTTATTTTTTTTAAATTGTGATAAAGTGTACTAAGTACTAAGGAACAAAAATTAACACAAGTTATGCTAACACAGAGAAGAGAAAGAGGAAAACAAAACACAACAAAACAAAAAGGGATCAGGTAAGTAAATGACTGAAAAAAGTAAATGCTGCATCTAAATGACACATATACAGTCCTTAGGATGTCACACATATACAGTCCTTAGGATGGCAATAAAGGAAAGGAAAAAAAAATCAATGAAATAAAAAAACGTTAATAATGATAATCATAGTAATTTAGATATTGATAATAATTAAGATGATAGTGATACCAAGATAGTGGTAGTGATAACATCAACACCAACAACAATATAAATAATAATAATAATGATAATAATAATAATAGGTTCAGCCAGCCAAGAACATTGGAGGCAGGCCCAATTAGCTGGGGTAGATATCACACCAACAAGGGTACCTCAGACCCCATCACGGGACCCCAATACCGAAAAACCACCCATTGTCACCCCCATGCCACGCTTAGCCTATGTTTGAATAGTTTTTGCTATTGTCTTTAGGTCTGTCCTAAGAAAGTGTGATGCATTAAAAATGGGTAGTGTGCAGCCTGTGTCCCGCACCAGCAGGCAACCGAGCAGGGATTCTGCCTCTGGAACCCACCTAGCCAGAAGACACCCCACTCACTAGATCCTCCCTACTCTATTTTTTTATTTATTTTTTCATAGATTGGTATGTGTGCTCATGCTAATATAATGCATTAAAATAAACGCAGCAATGCCAGGCATTTGGGTGGCTCATGGACAGAGCACTGGGAGGCAGGGCAGGAGGCTCAGACCACCACAAGTCGCCACTACATCCACCCGTCTCCTGCAGTCCATCCTGAGGCCATGCCTGGCTGCAGCCTATGAGTATATCAGTAGCAATAATAATAATTATAAAAATACTACTACTAATAATAGTATTTTTCTCCTGTTCACTTTCTAAACAAAATCACTTGAATATATAGGAATAAGAAATTAATACTTTTAGTTCATATAGTCACAGTGGTTTATAGATAAACCACTTAGACTAATATTAATAAACAATAAAAGCAATAATATTTTCAGTAATATCAAAACCAATATCACCATCACCACTACTATCAAAATATTAGTGAAAAGATTATACATAATAATAATAATAATAATAATAATAATAATAATAACAGTAAACATTTTAATGAAAGAATTTATGCAATATTAATGATTTTCAATTTTTCCATGCTAGGTAGGTTTGTGGGAACAAAAGGTTTGTGGGTTTGTTATTCATTATATTTAGTTTTGATTTAATTATAAATTTTAATTGTTGATAATGAAGAAATTGTTCTTTCCCAACTCTGAACTTCTGGATTAGTGTATGAAATTAAGTAAACTAATTACTTGGAAATAAATGGTGAAGGTGAGTGATTCCCCTGTGCTGCCATATGGGAAAGTGGATTGGGTTGTTGTGAGGTTCAAAATCCGGATTGCGTCAAATTGGTGTGTATTAACAAGGTGCTCATGAGGATTATGTGATTTTATTTATTTTCCACCAGGCTGTCAGAATTGAGATGATGATCGTTTTACAGAAGTTTATTTTTTTTAATTGAAGTTGGTAAAAAGGGTAAATTTGAGAGTAAAGTATTATTGCAGTGATTTTGTTCCAATTCTAGCCATGAGTTTTTGTGGGATGTCTTTTTGAATCCATTTTACTAAAAATTTAAGTTGATTTGCTAAGTAATAGAAATGAAAGTTGGGTGGTTCTAGCCCACCTAACGATAACCTGGTGGTGTTATTGGGAGGACCGAGAATTTGTGGTTTTAATTGATTTTGACCGAGAATTTGTGGTTTTAATTGATTTTAACTGTAGATATTCGGGCAAAAAGTGATAGTGGGAGATTTGTTTAGTGTTTATGAAGCTGACACTCTTTTTAAACAGAGAGGTGTAATTAAGATTAAAGAGCTCTGACAACCTAGGGGAAATATTGAATCCTAATTATTTAATATTATCAGTGTGAAGTGAAAGGGGGTTATTTTGAGCTGCAGAATCCCATACTTCTTCAGAGATAAAATAGTTGATTTTTTTAAGTTTAAGGTGTAATTTGAGATTCTGGAAAATTTATTAATGATATTGAAGGTTTCCTGTAGTGAACTATAAGGATCCTGTAAATATAATAATAAATCATTTTTATATAAACTAATTTTATGTTGTAAAGTGTTATCTTGAATTCCTTTAATGTTATTGCTTTGTCGAATCGCTGCTGCAAGTGGTTCAATGAAGATGGCAAATAGAGATGGAGGGAGTGAACATCCTTGCCTGGACCCTGCTGAAGTGTGAAACTTTATGATGTGACCCCGTTGGTGGTTATTGTGGTCCTAGGTGAGGAATATAATGTTCATATTCAGTGGGTGAACAACTCTCCAAATGTGTTTGTTTTTTTATATCTTGGGATATGTAAATTAGGTTGAATAATCCTAGTGTGCTGTCTGACAGGTTTATGTTTTTTAATAAAGCCGGTCTGATCAGGGTGGATCAACGTTGGAATGGCTGATTCTATTTTATGAGCAAGTGTTGGTGATGATGTTTAAATCCGTATATGTTAGTTTTTATTTCTGTTGTAACTCTGTAAAAAGGGGTGGTAATATTTGTCAAAAATGTTTATAGAATTCTGCGGGGAAATCTATCGGATATTGGTGATTTATTGTTGCGCAAGGGGCAGGGGAATTATTGCCTCTGCATTTAACCCATCCAAAGTAAGCATCACTAAATTGTGTGTACAAAAACTTCACCATTATTCGGGTATTTTTGTGAATGAAGGTCAATAGCAAATTTGGAAACTCGCCCTGCAAGTACTTATGTACCCCGTTTTATTCCTGTAAAATTGAGAAATTAGTAATTACAGATCTGTTTTGGCAAGAGAATACTTAGTTGTGCCTAAGACATGCCTTTATTATATGCAACAAAAGTTATTAGAATCAAGACACAACACAGAGGAACAATTAAAAATATTTTCATACTCTTTGAAGACCATAATTCCATCCATCTTCCTCTCCTCCTGACGAGAATCTTCTTCGTGGAATACGTAAAGCTGTGTGGGAGAAAACAAATTAAAAATGACAATTAAAGATGCAAGCAGCTCAAAGAGAATGGCTTTTACGTGACCCAATGAAACAGACTGTTTTTATACATTAGATAATGCAGACTACTGTCTATCAACATATATGGTTTGTTACGGATCAAGAAGTATGAGGGAAATTCAAAAAAGTGCTAGCACACAGTAGTGGAAGTCATGTATATAAGACTGGGTGATATTAGAAAATAAATAATAAATAAATACATCATGAATATCTGTTCTGTGGCATTATCATTCCATGGCTGGGTATTTAGGACAGTATGAAACACTGATCCATTTCTCGATGATTTCTCTTTATCGATGATGGCAATCAAGGGCCAAAAAAGCAAGACTAAAATTTTGTCTGCTATTGCCGATGTGCAGTTCAGTGCGAATACTGTGGCAAGGAGAGTGTCTGCAGACAAGCTGTTTTACTGCATCTGCATTAACATTTACATTTACAGCATTTAGCAGACACTAATGTAAATGTAAATGCAGACACAGTAAAACAGCTTGAATCGGACATGAACAGGGTGCAAATGGTTTTTCGATTCAGTGTGATGAGTCAGTCGACTCCAGTGATACAGGCGAGCTGGCTGTTTCATACAGAATGTGAGTTGTGGACATTACATTTTATGAATGTTACAGTCCGATCTCATTTGTGCGATTCTTTGGCAACTGCCTGAGATTTTTTGAGTTGGTGACTGTCAGTGATGATCAGTGATGACTGGCAGTTTTTGGCAACCATTTTTGATGGTCTTCTTTGTAGTTGGCGACCATATCGCAAACTCTCTCCAGCTAGGCTCGTAAACTTGGTTGCAGACAGGACAGGACACAGACAGTTGCAGATTGTCTGAAAGTGTCTGAGACTTTGTCGGAGACTGTCTGAAACAAATTGTGGGCTTTGTCTGAGGCTGTCTGAGACATATTGTCGGCATTATCGGGCATTATTGCCCAAATAAGTACAGGGCTTTAGTGTAAATCAAGCTAATTCAATTTGTTTAGGTGGAAATAAGCTATGAGAATAAATATCAAAAAAGCAAGCAGCTCTTCTTTTAATTTGCAAAAGTAGCTCTCAGAGCTGAAAAGGTTGGAGACCCCTGCTGTAGAGAATGCCAAAACATGTACCAAACAAAGATTTGAGATTTGAGTAAAACAGTAATACGACAGGATCCTAATGACTCATGATCTACAGCCGCTAAACACTGGGTATGACGAGTCGTTATCTCCAAGAGTAAAAATAAAAACCTCTCATCATCAGAATATAATGAAATTGCATTGCAGGACTAAGCGGTCCAGGAGATCATTTGTCCCCACTGCACAAAGACTTTTTAACACCTCCTGACCACCTTGCCACACACATGTACACTTTTATAAATTTTTATATACATGTTTTTAAACACTTAAGTGATTACATGATTACAAGTGAAAACAGATGATGGATTTTTTTCCAGACTTATTTCAGATCTCCTAAGTTGGGGTGTAAAGACCATTTCAATCAATATAACAGCTTGTGTATACAGCTAGAAAGTTACCAACCCCCGGATTTAATATATACCAGTAGTTTGTTTTTGAGCTGTCTGATAATAAAAATGCCGTGTGACATTTGGAACACGTGGCTTTGAACTGTAAATGTCTTTTTGTTATTACTTTATGGGAAAATATACTAAGATACATACCTTATATCCCCTTTTAGATAAAAAATATTGAGATAATACAAATCCCCATTTACAGTGGTTTCTTAGTTTTTTTTATAGCTGTATCTTGCATGAATTTAGGGTTACACAGAAGCCCTAATGTAATAAAAACATTACTCAAATTTAACCAGTGCTTAACTTTCAACTCAGTATCATCATTAAATACCTACATTTAGGGGAGCCAGGGCTTTGGAAGTATTTGGATTGAGAATGCTGGTAGTGCTCAGGTGAGAAAGCTGTGGAGAATCTGGATGACTGCAGGATATCTTCGCTGGTCTTGCTCTTTGTAGCTAGATCGTAATTGTCTATAGAGAGGAAGGAGAAAAAAACCCAAAAAAAATCATCAAGATAAATCTGTGTCTATTCCATCAATAGAACAAGCCATTCCTGAAACTCCAAGACAGATGGATAAGAAAAAGTGAAAAATGGCCCCAAACTCAAATACCTCAGCACTCTTAAAGCTGCCCATTCACTAGTGAATAATCTAAGTCAGGGCTATTCATTTCTAAGTCAGGGCTATTCATTTAATTTGGAATCAGGGCTGGGTCATGAAAACAATCCCAAATGAGGGGCAGAAGAAATATGGCCTGAAAAACGAGTAATCACGTTAAAAGCTGCAGATACAATAAAGAACAACAACAACATGGAACTGCATATATTGTATTTTGTAAATGCATAATAACATTAGTACACTGTATTGTATAAAGACATGCAGGCCCAAAGCATTTCTACATTCAAATGGCAAAATACACCATGCTAAGTAATCAATCAAGGTGAACCATATAACAGACATTTAGAATTTTTAACTACAGACAACATCCATTTAAGTTCACACAACTGCCCCTACTAATACATGAGTGTAGTACTAAATACAACTATAACAAAATATGAGTGAATAATAATAATTACTATTAACAATAGTGAAGAAGAAGAAGAATAGGAAGGAAAAGTGAATAATAAGTCATAAATGTTCAGTTTTGAATAATATAATAAGAAAAAGATAATGTTAATAAAAACACATGGACATAACACCTTAACTGTAATATTCAACCTTTTTCAAAAATCAATCCTAATTGCTAATTTGATGAACATAACTGTTACTTTACTAATTTAGTAATCAACATTTGACACCTAATGAGAGAAATTAAATTTTTTAGATTTAGCAAAAGCAGTGAAGTCCGGTATATACGTTGTCAGAGCAACACACAGACTGTGATTGAGGTAGGCACGATTATGAGTTTTAATGGCATTCATGTGTGAGTATGACAGGCACCAAAATCTTCTGGTGGAGCGCATCAGAACCCAGTGGGACAGTAGTGTCAAAGTTATCATGGGGTGTCAGAATGCCTTCTGAATTCATATTGTTTACATACTGATATATGCACTCTCGCTACACAGCAGACACATAGGTTTGGAGCAGACAGACAAAAACATACTTCTCTGTCCATTAAATGCCTGTTAAACTGCCTGTTCTCAATCAACTTCTAATTTTTTTTTTTGAAGTAGAAAAATTTTTTTTGTCCAAGTTACCGGCCTACTGTCCTAACAATAAGAAGATTATTGGCAGGAAGAGCACGTGGAGGGCAGAGACCTCAAAAGGTGATTGGTTAATGATAAACGGTTGTAATACAGTGAGGTAGAACAAACATGGTAAGAAACAGTTGTGACACAGAATCATGCAAAAAAAAAAAAAATTATAAATTTTTTATTCACTAATATACATTTTTTTTTTACTTTTTAAAAAAATAGAGTAGCCAACTCAAAGGGCCAGCACAAAGTGTCTCGGCCTGTGGGCCGGCAATTGAATAGCCCGGGTCAAAGTGTTTTATCTTCCATTATCAGTTCATTCTGGCCGAATGCAAAGGCTTCCTGGTGTAACCAGTCCAACAGGCTTAGTATCTCTGATTCACCTGTTTTGGTTCCGTGTTTGTTTACAGTAACAATAACAAGACCACATATCAAGAGGAACGATTTTGCATTGGTGTGATAACTTGCCAGTGCAATGCTGATTCGAACAAAGTGGAAAAGTCTGAGATCAAGTGTCCAGAAACAGAAGAAAACAGATGGCAATGTTTAAAAATATCATCATGAACATTGCAGGGTTCATTGACATTAACATATAGGAGTAGGCAAATGGTTTCGGAAAGACATTGTGGAAGATTCCATTTTAATACAAGATTTTTTTTTTTTTTAACCCATCCAAAGTAAAGTCTTTGTAGCGGAGCTTCAGTCCATGCCTTCGTAGCACCACACTTAAGAAACCATTAACTTTATCTTGGATGGATTCTACGTCTGTCTGTCTGGTGTGCATATGCATCATAATGCTGATTGGTAGTTATGCATCTCGATGCTGACTGGCTGTTCATTCTTTGGCAGGAACTGGACACTTGCTGATATCCGTGAATGTATACTTTGATTTGAAGACAATGTTTTCAAAAACTTGTTTATTTTTTTTTTACTGAAACAACATCCAAATTACAACAAATAAATGTTTTATAGAATATTTTTGGCAATGCTTCTACTGATTTTTTCCAGTGAATATGACATTTTTAAAAATAATCAACAGAAAAATCAATTCATTATGAATAGAAGAGAATCACAGCCCACAAAAATCTCTGAAAATAAAAGTGCTTGCTTTTATCTCCAAAAACATAAATGAAAATAGCAAGTATGTGAAAAAGAAAAAGAAAAAGAAAAAGGAAAAAGAAAATAAAGACCTAATGCAAACGGAACCTTAACAGCTCAAATTGCCGCAAGTGGCACTTATTCAAATAGCTAAAATAAATGTCTATCTTCTTTAAACAATGTCCATACACAGGAACATGATGTATTCAGTCATTCACTGCAGAAACTTTGCATCATCCATTTAAGACTGAATACGGCATGTTAACTTGTTCTCAGACATTCATTTTAACACTTATCCTGAAAACTGACTGAGTTTCATTACATTCTGATGAAGAGTATGTGTTTTATTTGCTGGACCTGTCGCATGCCTAATAGGTCAGAACTCGCATGTCATTTTCATTATTCAACTTGGTGGAAACTGTAGGGTAGTGGTAATAACTTCCACCTCACAGTGTTTTGTGTGGCATTGGCATATTCTCTCTGTGCCTCCCGGTTTTCCGGTTTCCTTCCAGGATCCAAGGACATGCACATTAGACTAATTGCTGCTCTGTTTCCCTAAGGACAGAGACTTTTTTTCTTTCTTTTTTTTTACATACTTATCAGTGGGACATGATATTTCTCCAGCATGCTGCTGGGAATGAAAGTTAGCACTTATTTTTAGATAAAATACTTAGCATGCCACTTTAATCATGCCTCATATAGTAACTGCAATTCTTTTTATTCCCATAATTATGAAGCAGCAAAATAACAGACAAGAGCAAATTACACTCACAATAGTAATCTACACAATAAAACACATACACATAATTAGAAGGACAAAAGGTAAAAGCATGGTATAGCACAATAACAGACAAGTACAAACAGGTATGATGCTGAAAGGTAAATTATACTTACCAGGAAAATATTTGATGGAAGAAAGAACATCAGAAGTGTGAAGGAAATTAGGGTGATAAGAAATAAAAAAGGAAAAACAGAAAAAAGGGAATTATTTGTAACATATTAAAAACAGTTTGGAAGAGTTAAGATTGGTACCCACATGAAGAAGAAAAAACAGGAGGGGAGTAAAACAGTATTATGTATATCACATACAGTAAATATAGTAATAGATGGAGATTTTTATATTACATCCATCTGTCCTTGTTTCTATTATTTGCTATCCATACGGTTAAAAACCAATCCTGTACAAGGAAATAATTAGGAAAAAATCTTTCTATAATACTGTCTCCTCAGTAGCATTAATACTTTTCTAATGTAACAATAGTTTATATATGCATATTTGTGTGTATTTATCTTTGTGTGTGGTGAGTTATATCCACATGCATTGCCCTCAATTCAAGATTATTTGATAAGACAAGATATGTCTTAACCAATGATGAAAATGTAAAAGAACACTGAAATAATTTTTTTTTCATATTATTTTCATTCGGTTTCATCCTCCAGTCAAACTATAAGACTGACCAAAATTAAATAACAGATTTAAGATTGTGCCCACATATCAGTCCCAACTAACAGTCCTGACACTCAGAAGCTTGCAGAATTTTCCATGAATAAAAGTGAGTTCAGACCAAAGCAAGAACATTAGATGACAGCTAAGCTCAAATCTAACTAGTAACTGGTCTTTCATGCATGATTTCATGATTCTATTTTCACATGAGAAACTAGAATTATGCAGGTTAATCGTAAAGATCAATATTGGATGGATCAGTCTTGAATGCCGGTGATCCTGATCCTCATGATCCTTCAGCTTTGTGAGTCCTGTGGTCTGTCCTGGTGTGCTGATGCTGGACTACATGTTGGACTGTAATGAAATTTTTCTTATTTATTTATTTTAAAAAAATTTTATGGTTTCACCCAAATGAGGATGGGTTTCCCTTTTGAGCCTGGTTTCTCTCAAGGTTTCTTCCTTGTGTCAACTGAAGGAGTTTTTCTTTGCCACTGTCACCGCGGGCTTGCTCTTTAGGAATGTGTAGGGGGTTGTAGAAAAATTCTTAGATTTCTCTCTAAATTAATTTTACTATGTAAAGCTGCTTTGTGACAATGTTAATTACAAAAAGCGCTATACAAATAAAACTGACTTGAATTGAATATTGTAAATAAAAATATTTACACTTTTTTATGTTTACTTTTTGTGATTTATGAACAATACGAAAGGACTGTCGTCAAGGAAAAGGTATATCTAATAACACAATAACGTTCAACAATATGAACACTATAAATTGCTTTAATACTGACATAAAATGTAAATAAAGCACTACACATTTCCTCATTGTTACAATTTGCTTCCAAATGATTAAAAGTGGTCTATAATTGGTTTCTGAGTTTTGCTGAATAATGTATATTTTTGTCTCATCTATATAGCTATTCTTGTGATTTATTAAAAAAACAAAACAAAACAAAAACAAACAAACAACAACAACAACAACAAAAAACCCATATCCACTGATCATCCATAACAATAAAATCCACCTGCCTAATATATTGTGAAGATACTTTGAAAGTGTGGTATATGAACCCAAGATGTTAGCAGCAGGTCCTTTAAATCTCCTAAGCTAATAGATGGGGCCACAATGGAGCAGACTTGATTATCCAGCACTGTTCACAGTTGCTCAGTTAGGTTGAAATTATAGTAGTTATAGGCTGTCAACCTTGATCTCTTAATCATTTTCCTTAAATCATTACAGGTTGCAGAGTGCATTATCCTGCTGAAACATGCACCTGCCATTAAGGAACACTGCTGTGATAGAAGAACTGCCTTTGCCTGTCTTCCTTCTTCTCATATTGCATCATTGTGCAATCTCTTCTCCATTTAAGCAACACACACACACACACACACACACACACACACACACACACACACACACACACACACACACACAAACACACACACAC
>JAQMYF010000024.1:36076714-36093968 GCA_030014195.1 Neosilurus mollespiculum | reverse complement strand
TACTACAGTGTGCTGAATAACTGACTGATAACTAAATTATTCACACACACACACACACACACACACACACACACACAAACACACACACACCTGTCTCCATGCTTTAAAAGAATGTGATGAGTCATGTAATGAAATGTGATGTAATGAAAATATGAAGAATCAGCCTAGGTTACTGTCTTCCATTGCTGAATTACCCAGTTTTCATGCACTTGTGGTATACAGGGGTCAAAATCAACATTCTGAGCAAAATAAGGCTATGCAAGCCCATATACAGGAAGCTGCAATGCACATGGGTTCACAGAATGTGTTCGCTGCAGTGTTCAATCAAGTATATGTGGAATGTGCTTGAGCTATTTTGCAGAGAAGACTGGTGGGAGGACAACTGAATACAAAAGATGGCTACCTCCACAGTCGGCTAGATGAATACATTTTCCAAACATTTTGCTCCAAAACTTTTTAATAACACCATTTATTATATATACACCTAGTACCTGGACTTTGTAGACCTACCCTAAACATGAACATTACATTCTACCTCAGCTGATTGTTGCACACACAAATTGCACTCCCTGTACACCATGCACTACTCTGCACACATTTTTGTGTGCATACTGCACTGAAACTTTACATGCTGTATTATTTATCATTACTACATTTATACTTTATATTTTATATTTATATTTGACTTTTAACTATTGGTGTCCTTCAAATAATTATTGATATTTTATTCTTCTTGATATTGATAGTTTTTATTCTTTTTCATATATAGGACAGTCGTAATAAGCATTTCACTACATGTTGTACTGTGTATGATTTTGTATCTGACAAATTTTTAATTTTCTATACACACACACACACACACACACACACACGTTTGTGTGTATGGCAAATCGTTGGTATGATGAGTCTACTGTGCTAGTGTCTTAGTTGCTTGTCACTCTCACTTTGAGCTAGTACTGCTGGCTATCAAATCAATGTTGCAAAGTGTGAAAGTCTCTCTTGCCGGTACATAGCCGCCCGATGCAAGGACCTCTTTGTGGTGTCACATGGTAACTGAGTACCCTATGGTCTCAGGCTGATCTGCACAGGAGTTGGAGGTAGTGTAACTCTCAGATGTGAGGCATGCAACCCCACTGGAGTGTGGACATGACCTGTTGCCCACAAACTAGACTAATGGCTATGGGCTTAGTAGGAACCTGGAGAGGCCGCTCCAGTGGACAGCATGGAAGGTGGAAGATGAGTTATACAATATATTTGATAGACATAAGTAGGCACTCTAGGGGCCACCTTTGACAATGAGAAAGATCTTTGTAATTTCAATGGATGGCTACTGTCTGCCCTAACCTGGGCAGCCCCTGGCCAGTAAGGTGCCATCCCACCCCACTCTGAGTCTTATTGGGTGCATTGGGCTAGAGGAAAAACTCTCGACAATTTTAGTGTAATCCTGCACCAACAAACTCGAAGTCAAGTGCAAACAGGTTCCCATCACCTGGAATTTTAGTGCCATGTGCCCTGGACTCACTAAGGAAGCCCAAAAAACTGCTGTTATTGACTCAGAGCTTGCAAGACTAAACATCAACATTGCTTGTTTGCAAGAGATGAGTATGCCTGGATTAGTTAATATCTTTAGTGTATATACACCAACACTCAACAAAAGCCAAGAGTATCAGGATCAGGACTGTGATTCCTTAGACAAGGCCATATTCGAGGTACCTAGAACTGAGGGTGACTTGGAGACTTCAACAAATGTGCAGGGCAGAAACAGAAGCCTGGCCCACTTCTCTAGGATGTCAAGGGTGGTAAACGTGAATGAGAATGGAAAAGACTCTTGGAGCTGATAGAATTAATAAGAGTATTCTTTTATTCACAAGTGTATTCTTTTATTCACAATCTGGAAGTATTTCTGTGTCTGTATGTCTGTAAAATGGGCATCATATTTGTACACAGGCTTTCAATCTCAGACATTCTACAGATGACCACAGGAAACTTCCAGTTAACATAAATCTAATCTCCCCCATTTCTGTGAGTAAAAACAGCAGTTTCCATCGTTTATTTAGGGACAAAATCTGTCAACCTACGCTGGGTGTCCAAGTAAATGATGTAAATGTTAAGAGGTTAAATTCCTGTTTTGTGAGGCAGGATGTACACTGTACCACAAATATTGTTACTCTTTGCATATTGTGTAAAACACAAGACATCAATTAAACGTCAGGTAAGGTCAACCACGAGGTCCCCTAGTGGAACAAGACATGTGCGTAGTCATGGCCTGAAAATAGCAAGATGGAGGTGCAAGACAATAAAACTTGGAGTCAGATGACAGACAGGGCTCACTTTGTCTGGTTGCGAAGTGAAGGCGGTTCGGACTCAGACTGTAGTGAAGCCCATGGCCATGATGCAAGATCATGTTTTTGTCCTTTTTTTTGATTTACTTAATTAAATTACTAATTTAGGAACTGATCAGATCTGCTTGGTCTTTCACACATTCAACGAACATGAGGAGCCAGCAAGGTCTAGGGAAGGTGGTTCCTTACAGAACTCTGCATCACCAACAGCTACTTCAAAGGCAAACAAAGCCATAAGGTTTCTTAGTGCCATCCCCACTCAGGCCATTGGCATCAGCTGGATTTGACCCACGCAAGTAGGAAAGAGCTGTGGAGCATTTTTCACATTCAAAGCTACCAGAATGCAGATTGTGGCACAGACCTTTCTCTTGTCATGTTGAAAGTGAAGCTGAAAGCCAAGAGAATATATTGTTCCAAGACCAAAGGGCAGCCATGCATCAAAACTGCTTGTACAGTTGGCCCATCCAAAATAAAGTAGTTCCTAACACATCTAGAAGGGTCCTTAAGTCCTTAAAATCAACTTCTATGAGTTAGTCCCTCGTCAAGAGTCAGATCATACAGACCATAAGAGGGATGTCTATGTTACTGTGAGGTGCTTGCTAGCAGCTGTGTGCCCTGAACTTAAAAAAAGTGGTGAAAGACAAATAAGAAGTGTGGCTAGGCAGACATTTAAGGTTGGTCTTGCTACACATGAAGAAGTACTGAGCTTTCTGATGTAAGAAATTTTGTTATTCATTGGCCATTAGCGCAACTCCCAAGATTTGTTCATTTTGGTGTTACTGTCAATTTATATCAAAGGTTTGCTGACTGAAAGGGCTGCTGCAATTTTTAGAAAAACTTCTGGCCATCACACAGAAAAAATAAAACCGTTTTAGGTACAAAAATCTTTCAAATATTTCAGGTTGAAAATGTAGAAGCAGCAGTTTTTGATTTTATTTTTTCTAATACTCTTACAAAATTAGCCCTTGCCAAGCATCCCCATTGGCTCTATGTAAATCTGTCCAGTGAATTATCAACCCAACTGACTTCAAAAAATTGTCCAGAGTTGTATTGGTCATTGTTAATATTTATGTTGTTCTTGAGCATTTAAGCATAAGCGGCAAAGTAAAGCAAGGTTGTGTCCTTGTGGCCACACAGTTCGGAGTGTTTTTCTCCATGCTCCTTCATTATGCCTTTAAAGACATCAACCAAGGCATATATCTACAACACACATCAAGGCAGTCGGGAAACTCTTTAACCTTGCCGGGCTCCTGGCCAAGACTAAAGTCAAATGAACACATCCATGACCTGCTTTTTGCTGATGATGCCATCATTACACAAGAAACCATCCTAGTGAGGGCCATCTATTAAAACTCACAGGCTGGGCAAGAAGGGCATTAATCAGAGAAACCAAAGGTAACCCTGAAGGGGATGAAAAGCTCCACAGCGGAGACTGGTGTACCTTTCCATAGGACCACTCTAAGCCATACATTCCACAGAACTGGCCTTTTTGAAAGAATAGCCAGAAAAAATATAAAGCATGTTTCAAATTTGCCCAAAGGGATAAAAGAAACTGCCCAAACATATGAAAGAAGCTTCTCTGCTCAAATGAGACTATACAATCTGCCCATACTAAAATGCCCACACTATCAAGGAAAACATTATGTCTGGGACAAACCAAACACTTCACCCCCAAGAATATCCCCATAGCAAAGCATGGTGGTGACAGTATCATGCTGTGGGAATGTTTTTGACTGGTAGGCACTGGAAAACTGACAAGAATTGAGGAAATAATGCATGGTGCTAAATACAGGCAAATTCTTAAAGAAGAGAAATTCTTGAAGGAGCTGGAGTAGTTTTGAATTTAAAGAATAAGCAAACATCCCACTGGCTAAATGTGCCAAACTGAGATGAGATAAAAAAAAAAAAAAAAAAAGATAACATATTTATTCTCATTATATAGCTTGATATCGTTTGGAGCAAGACTAGAAGCCAAGTAATGCTGAAATAAAATAAACAGCAGTAATAAACTAAAAATAAAAGAACCAAAAACCAAAACAATGCGCTACACTGGAGTTATTGCACTTGATGAGATAGATAAGTAATATTGTTCTTAGCAGTTCTTAGCTGAAATGTGGTGCAGCAGCATCACAGCAATAGCAAATGATGGCACCTGAAACAGTGTGTACTTTGTAAAAAAAAAGTGTGTAAAGTTGCAAGTCCAGTGCAGTCACAGTAAGTGTTAGCATTATTGTAAGTGTGGGAGAGTGCAGAATGAGTTCAGCAATTAGACACCTCTGGGGTAGAAGCTGATTATTAGGCTTGTTGTGTAGGCATGAAGGGCTCTGTAGTGCTTACCTGATGGTAGAGTGGTAAAGAGGCTGTGACTGGGGTGGATTGGATCACTGCAGACCACAGATTTCTGGCTACACAGGTTCTGAAGATTTCTTCCAGAGTTGGAAACTGTGAGCCAGTAATCCTTTTGGCTGTTCTGATGATTCGCCGTATATCCTTTCTCTCCTCAGAGGTGCTGCTAGAGTACCATGCTGTTTTGCTGTATGTGATGCAGGACTATGGCACTCCTGCAGAAGTTCACCCACAGCTGTTGTGTGAGTGGTGCTTTTTTCAGATGCCTCAGAAAGTGAGGCCTTTTAAGACCTTTTCGGCCATGTTGACTGATATGGACTCCAAGGAATCTAAAACTCTGCACTGTCTTCACCCCATCACTCTGGGTGATGCACATTGTGTTTCCATGTCCCAAAGTCCAATATAAATTATTTAGTTTTCTTTGAGTTGAGCACAAGTTTGTTGTTCCTGCTCCAACTCAGCAGGTTCTTAACCTCTTCTCTGTAGGCTGACTCATCACTATTAGAAATCAGGCCTATCACGGTGTGATCTGAAATCATAATTATGATTCTGGAACAATGTGAAGTGTTGCAGTTGTAAAGTGCAAGTAAAGCAGGGGCTCAGCACCCAGCCCTGTGGTGCTCCAGTGTTTAGTGTGATGGTGGAGGAAGAGTGCTTATCTATGCTTATCTATGTTTGTGGTCTGCCAGTGAGTAATTCCAAAATTCAGTGTGCACAAGTGTGAATTGAGTCCAAGGTCATTGGTATAGTGGCCAATCTGTTTGGGGGTTTTATGAAAAGGCTGAGCTGTAGTCAGTAAACAGCATCCCAACGTAGATGTCCTGTTCCAGGTGTGACATGGAAGTGTGAAAAACCAGTGAGAAAAGTGTTGTCAGTTGACCTGTTTGCCCTGTAAGTGAACTGATATTGACTGAGTGAATGGGAAATATTTCTCTTGGGGGTTACTGCCACTGGATGATATTTATTCAAGTACCTAAATGCTGTCTATTCTGGCACCAGGAATAATTGTACCTGAGCAGATGAGAGCAGTGACCAGAGAGAGTTTCAGAGAGATGTTGAACAAGTTGGTGAACACTGTGATCAGCTGTCCCACGCAGTGTTTTTGAACCCGTCTATGGCTTACAGCACGTCTCACCTTATGCAGGTACAGCATGTTGGGAGCATATTGGGGTCTCCTGCTGAGTTAGCCTGGTGATGGGTTGGTTGTTGTCCCTGTCAAATCTTGCAAGCAATAGTTCAGATTGTTAGGGAGAAACATGGACAGGTGCAGTAAACAACCTATCTTTAAATATGGACAAAAAAAAGATGGTTGTGGACTTCAGAAAAACAAGGGTGACCACCCTCTGCTGCACATTGACAGCTCTTCAGTGGAGATCTTGAAGGCGAGGTGGAGAACCAAACCATGTACACTAGCTCTGTAGCCAAGAAACCCCTGCAGTGTCTCTACTTCCTCAGAAGGCTGAGGAAAGCCTGTCTCCCATCACCCATCCTTACAACATTCTACAGAGGGGCTATTGAGAGAAGCTGCATCACGGTCTGGTTGGGCAACTGCACTGTCTCAGATCACAAGACCCTACAGTGGATAGCGAAGACAACTAAGAAGATCAGTGGAATCTCTCTTCACTCCATCATGTACATTTACACCACATACAGTATCTGCAAAGCCACTAGCACTGTGGATGAACCCACTCACCACTCACACAAACTTTTTATCCTGTAAGTCTCTTCCCTTATGCTATCAGACTGTTGAACTCTGAAAGACGGTAAAGTTGCACTGGTTCGATAAAAAAATTCATGAATAAGTGGTAACATCTTAGGAACATTCAAACCTCTTCACCTATCAGTTCTGGGTAATGGTCCATTATCTTCGTCTTTCATCTTTGTCCTTCGTCTTTGTCCGTCACAGTTGGCTTGTCTTTTTACACTGTTGTATATGTAGGTTTGCAGTCTCATTGTCCTTTCTAAATTTATATAGCACTAAGGTCCTTGAGGAATGTTGTTTCATTTCAACTGTGTATTGTATAAGGTCTATGGCGGAATTTCTCCAATCTCCACTACTCTGTCACAGAGGCAAACACGGTTGGTAGCTCACTGCTACAGGGTGGAAGAGCAGATTATATCTAACACCATTCTTTGTAGGATTCCTTGCCCAAACAGTGGATGAAGACCTTTCACATACCCTGACATGATATGGAGAGACACTGGGTTCACCATCAAGGAACTACCCTTACCTATGGCCAACAACCATCAGCAGCTCTCATGCGTCGCATCAATATTGACGGCAGTCGGCTGATGATGATGATGATGACTTGTATTCCAATAACACACTGTGTAAGCTAATCCAAGTTTGTCATGTTAAAAGCATAATTGATAATTAGAAATCCCAACTGCAATTATGTCAGCACAGCTAAAAACTTTTGTGCTGATTAAAGAAGCAATAAAATTGCCCTTCTTTTGACTAGTTCAATATCTGGAGAATCAGCATCTGTAGGTTTGATTATAGACTCAAAATGCCCAAAAAAGGAACTTTCTTCTGAGGTACATCAGTGTATATTCATTTTGATTAATGAAGGCTATTCCATGAGAAAAACTGCCAAGAAACTCATACAACATACAAAGGTGTGTACTACTCCCTTCATAGAATAGGACAAACTGGGACTAACCAGGGTACCAAGCGAAGTTTGAGGCCCCGGTGCACAACTATGCAAGAGGACAAGTACATTAGTCTTTATAGTGAGTAATCATTCATTAAAAATTTTCATTTTCATTAAAAAGTATCTGCAAAACACTAGTCTCCCCTTCAACAATGAAGAGGCAATGAAAAAGCCATATCTAAGACTGGCCAGTAAAAGAAAAAGATTAACATGGGCAACAGAACACAGACATTGGACTGAGGAAGACTGGGAAAAAAGTGCTGTAGATGGATGAATCTAATTATAAATGTTTGGATTGGAAATAAGGTGCAGAATAAAGGAAATGCTTGATGCCATCTGTCAAAAATGGTGGGGAAAATGTGATGGTCTGGGGGTGCTTGGTAAAGTGGAAGAGTTATACAGGGTAAAAGAGCCCTGAACAAGGAAAGCTGTCACACCATTCTGCAACGCCATGCCATACCCTGTGGACAGCGCTTGATTGGAGTCACTTTCCTCCAAAAACAGATCAATGACCAAAAACACAGCTCTTGATTATGCAAGAACTTTTTAGAGAAAAAGCAGTCAGCTGGTATTCTGTCAATAGTTGAATGGCCAGCACAGTCACTGGATCTCAATTCGATTGAGCTGTTGTGGGAGCAGCTTGACCGTATAGTATGGAAAAAATGCCCATCAAGCCAGTCCAACTTATGGGAGGTGCTTCAAGAAGCGTGGGGTGAAATTTCATTTTATCTAGACATATTGACAGCTAGAATGACAATGACAAATGACATTTAATGGATGTGAGTTTGTATTTTCAAGGAAAATGTGAGATTTGCTGGATGACACCAAACGTTTTTGAACTTTTGTGCATGTGTGTGTGTACCAGTGGAAATAAAAGGGTTAGGAAGCTTGTTGCTTGCTTTTGGAGTATGTTTTAATGTACGGTTTGTTGTAAAATATATTTTTAGTACTGTGAAGCATCATCCTATCAGTTTTGCAGAATGTGATTTAATCTGAGCAGAGAGTATAGAACCCAACATACATGACCTGAATAATTTTAAAGATCATGCTTCTACCAATGCACCTTTAAAGTCAAACTTTGTGTTTGAAATTTAATCCACCCTACAATGGTAAACTGTAGTATCTGACCCAATGCTCAAATCGAGTAAAAAAAATTATTGTTACCTTACCTATCTGTTTCAATTACTGCTTTTTGCCTTGGAATAAATGTTCATTTTATGAGATACTACAGAATCTACCTGTCTGGTTCTAGGAACTGACGCCAAACAGGTTCAAGGCATTCGTACCTAAAAAAAAAAAACAATAAATAAAACAAATAAAATTTGGCCAAATGGTCAGATACTGCGGTTGACTTTTGTAGGGCAGTGATGGTATGTTACAATTGGTAGTATAATCTGTTCAACTGTATCAAATGTTCAAAGCATGTTAAACAACGAAACATAAACTATGCTGCACTCCAGCCATCTCTTGTTCACACTCACAAAGATGCTGTATACTATCACTAATTAGGCACAGACGTCTTAATAGCCAGGAGCCAAGACAGAGTTCATACAAGAAGCGACAAGCGACACACTCGCCACTGAGCCAATCACTTGCCAAAAGAGGCGAATCGCTTCACTTCTCAGCTCTCATTGCCTAGGTAACTTCCTCTTATGATTCCCGCTTCTAAATCTTTCCAATGTACAACATAATGTACATTTAATGTAGCTCTAAATAAACTTATATATAAACTCACAGGAAATAATGACCGTTTCAGAAATATGGACCCAGGCATTGCGTATCTGGTTATTATCCTTATAAAGTTTCTATGTGCAGTCATAAAGCACAGGATATTAACACATGGCTATAATAAGCTGCTCTTCCATGTTGATGTGAGCAGGATATATAAAGTCGTGTTTATGGTTTCCATACAGAAACATTATGCGGAAGTCTGTGTTTGGAAGCATCTGTCAATCAACAGTATCTTTAAGCTCTGATTGGTAATCGCTCGACTCATGTTGCGTGAAAGTTCAGCTCAGTTGAACTCCGTGCCTGCTCACTTCGTGTTGCGTGAGAAAATCCTGCTTCTTGTCACTTCTCGTCACGTGTATTACGTTCTATCATAGACTTTGCATAGTCGATTGCCGCTTGTCGCTTCCTATGTGAACGAGGCTTAGCAGGGTGGAAAGAGAATACTACCATGTCTCTTATAGATAGGAGGCTTCCTGTAGATGTTAGGCTCTCCGGATGCTAAGAAGAAGAAGAGAAGTGAGAAGTTAGAAGAGAGAAACATGGAAGAGAGGAGAAAAAGGAAAAAACGAAAGATTTAAGCCATGTGCAGTTCCTCTGTAAGTTCTGTTTTCAGAAAATAAAATATAAACATGAGCTAGAGCTGACAAAGAGCCATCATCAGTGGATGCTAATAGCATTCTGTCTCAGCATGATGAATAGAAGGTAGAAAGCAGAGAATGATGTTAAAGCCACTGTCAACTTATTTTCATAATGTTGTTCTTTTAAAACAAAAAACTGCATTTTTACATTATGCTATGATTTAAGATTTGTGGGAAAACAAAAGCATTCAAAAGCTCTGCCCTTTTATTGAATACACTGACTTTGGAACTTGGTAGAAACAAGTTTTAATTACAATTATAATTTAACTATAAATAAATCAGATTTGGAGACATTTGTGTTGGTAAATAGTTATATATTTCTTGAATCTACCCATGGAAATGACAGATATTAAATAACAAATCTTTAGTATGACATAGATTTTTTTCTACATTTAAATTAAGTTGCCAGGGGCTTTAAAGGGTGTGGCCTTGTGGCATACCTGGCACATGGAAATGCTTTGGTGCTTGATTCGTAGTGGGTGTGCTGGACCTGGCCTCTAGCTGCGGGTAATAGGGTGAGCTCCTGCCACTTTCAGTGCCTGTGCCAACCCCCCAGTCAATGAGAGTGAATGAATGAAAAAAAAAAAAAAATCACCCCATTCTCTCAGTCAGACACACTCTATTGCAACATAGAGCCAGCAATTGCACTGCTCATTAGCCTGGAATACTACGATATACATTTCACTAAAGTTAAAAAAGCTGTACTGTGCCAAATGTAGCAAAAAACAAACAAACAAACAAACAAACAAAAAACCCCAAAACAAAACCATAAATAAACAGAAAAGCCAACAAGCAGTGTAAAATAATGCTTATTATTTGTTTTTACATTGAGATTATTCCTGATCATAATTAACAATTCTTAGGTTTTAATTTTTCCAGTAAAAATAAAAACATTAGTATATACTACATGAGAACGGTGCAGTCTGATTGGTCTGCTATCTCAGGATTAAAAAACATTATTCTGGGTGGATAATGCTTGAATCAAAATGCATTTTCATGTTTTAAAAAGAAAAATAAACCATAAAATCTTGCTTAAGTTTGTTTTTCTTGCATTTTTGTGTAGTATATATACTAAAACACCGTTTTGGTAGGGCAGTTTACTTTTATTTAATTACTTTACATTAAATTATTTAAATTAGCAGGCTGAACAGACACGATTAGCTACATAGCACCTGGCTCAGCTTCAAGCACAGAGATCACCTCACCTGCCTCTCTCATGGATAAAATATAAATACAAAATATAGAAATCTTGTTTTAGTCCAAATTCCGAAAAAGTTGGGATGTTCTTTAAACTTGAATAAAATTAAAAGTAAAAGACTTTCAAATCACATGAGCCAATATATTATTCACAACAGAACATGGATAGCATAACACATGTTTAAACTGAGAAATTTTACAATTTTATGCGCAAAATGAGCTCATTTTAAATTTGATGCTTGCTACGGTCTCAGAATAGTGGGGACAGGGGTGTGTTTACCATGGTGTAGCATCTCCTCTTCTTTTCAAAACACGTTTGAAGACATCTGGGCATCGAGGTTATGAGTTTCTGGAGTTTTGGTGCTGGAATGTGCTCCCATTCTTACAAATTTAAAGAATATCCCAACTTTTCCAGAACTTGAATTGTATATTTCCACGCAAGATATACTTAGGCTCTCTTTAAGAGTTAAAGAAATTGCTCACCTGCATCCTAATATCCATATAAAAATGTAAGAAATAAACCACAAAAATTTCATTTTAGTTAGTTTTTTTGGCTTCTGTTCCCAGGTAGTATATACTAATACAATTATGCACCTCAAGCTCAGTAGATGTTGCTGAACTGAATAGTGCCTTTGAAGTTCCGTCTCATGGACTATTCTGCAACATTCACATTGGCTTTGTTGCATAGTTGTTAACTGTCCTTTTTGCTGCCAAGGACAGTTCATGCACATATTATTCAAGATGTAGCTTGTACTTTATATTTTGTTTTGGTATATGTACCTACAGTATAATAAAAGCACTAGTAGACATGGGCACATGCACATAAGCTTAATGAATCAACTCACCATATCGGTAGTAGTGCTGAGCAGAGCGAGGCAGCACAGGGGACATGCTCTGCCTACTGTAGGTAGGAGAACCGATATAGCCAGGACTGGAGGATCTCCGCTGTCTCAAATCCACACTATCATACATATCCTGCCCAAACACACACTGCTTAGAAAAAGCAAGGTGTGCTATTTACTTCTCTTCAATATGGAACATATCTGGCCTTAAACTTTGTTAAAGAACTCACCAGCATAAGGTTAGGTTTATTACCTGAGAATAAGGAGAGAGTGTGCCCAGTGACTATGGAGGTCAAGAGAAGGACAGAGAGACATGCAGATTTATGAGTTCAGTGAGAACTTTGCCAGAATGCTTTTCTTCTGATGCACATCTTGTGTTTAAATTTTCCTTACCAATGCTTATGCTTACATCCCAGCATCATTAAGCAACATGACTGTTTCCGGCCGTATCAATTTAATCATACCAGAATCACTCCAAAATCTTTGGTGGTGAGAAGACAACAATCAGTTGCTAGAAGGCGCATTTTTCATGACCACCTTTTGCTGCAGACATATGGCTGTCAAGGGCAGATAATATGTGTCCACCCTCACAAACATCTTAGGACATGAATCAATTCTAAATTAAAGTGCTGATAAAAAATTCTACAGCAATATCAATAGTGAGTTTCTCTATAATACAGCCATGGCCAATTCGCTCCCTCCAGTCAGGTCTCCCTTATTACATGGCCTCTACCAATCAGGGAGCGCGAAGGTTATCATATGCTTCTCTGTGACATGTAAAGCCAGCCGAACACATCTTTTTAAATTTTTGCTTATACAACATCTAGAGTGGTGTAACACATCCTGAGGAAAGCACTACCTGGCACTTACGTACCATGTGCATGAGCTTACAGATTACCATGACTAACTAGTGTCACAATGACTGATTGGGGAGAGATAACATGCCTCCTCTCTGTCCCTGACTGCGTGACCAAATTTGCTCTCTATGACTCCTGGCCAATGGTAGCCGTGGCACTGTCAGGATATGAATATTAATAGAACAGTTTTAATAAGTAAACCAGTATTAAAATTAAGGCTCATACTGCATGTCTGGAGCATTCTTAACCCTTTCAGTGTAAGCATAATAGGGTGTGGAACCAAGCATTTTCCTTTCTAATTTCAAGAAATATCCAAAATTGGCAACAGCAGAATTTTCATACCGATGCATGCCTAACAAGAGCACATGCTTAAAACTCACACACACACACACACACACACACACACACACACACACACACACACACACACACACACTTCTCTACAGAGAGTTATGGTGATTTCTACAGGTAGAGTATGTGTGAAAAGAACACATGCATTTATCACATTGGCTACTTGATTATCAGCAAGCACTGAACACACACAGACAAGACAAGGTGCGTTGAGACCACAGGGCCATGTGCTCAGTTATGCTATACTAGTTTGGGTTAGCTGGGCTACACCTACAAGCGGCATGCTGAAGGGAAACACAGCACGGAGCTAAAGTTCCACTAGGGGGGTACCTCGCCGAAGCTGAGGCGCTCTAGCCTGTCGTCCGAGTAGAACCTGTAATATGGCTCATAGGATAAAAATTCAGGCCTCTGCAGATCATAAATAGCCTTAACCTTTGGTAGTGCGGCCAGATCTTTGTACTCTAGGATCTCATTCTCCACTCTGGCCTGAGGAAAGGGACACAGGACATACACACACACACCCACATACACACACTCACATGTCAAAATGCAAAGAGAACAACACCAATGCAAATGTTAAAAACAACATTGTGCTTCATTGCAGTAGTGAGTTTGAAAGCTCAATAAACTTCCACTCCTCATGAGGCTGACAATGTTTTTTTCCTCATCCACATAACAAAGAAAACACACCAAACTCAAACCACGGTTGTGTTCAGTATGACACAATCCGAAAAGTTTGAACATATGCTAGAAATACATGCATCATAGGTGATAAGGCATAACTGACACCCCATCACACATCACACGGCTTCTTCCTAATATTTCTCACTCTCTTTCCCAGCAACTATAACAAGCTTAGCTGACAAATCTCATGTTCATGTTATTTTATGCTAAAGCTGACCTTCAGTTCCAACTTCCCATACAAATACATCAGTAAAAATTGTATGCCAATAAGCCTTATCTTGATGTCATCGTCATCATAAAACTATTCATAGAAATAGACATAATTAAGGGGAAATATAGTTCTTTAGAAATCTTGCTGATTACAGGTATGGTTGCGTGTCTCTTGTATGAATTATTATTATATAGATTAAATGTAAATTTGCTTCATATTTATAATGCAAACTGTATATAGGTATTATATAAAATGGTATAACCAGTGTTGTGCCAGTTCACACTTAAATAAACTAGTTCAAAGTTCAGTTCATACAACTCAAAATGAATTAGTTCACATTCATATTTTATTCTAAAAAAATTCACCGTTCCAAAAATGAACTAGTTCACGTTCATTTGTTCGATTTTAGTTAATAAATAAGCCGCTATTCTATTTCAATAGAACCTCCTACCCATGCATCGCCACCCCAAATCATCTGTGATGCCTATAAACACCTTGTTCACATCTAATCAGAACTGCTGTTCAAACAGCATTTATTTTTTGACATTAACCAAGGGCTACAGATGGTGTAGTCCAGTACAATCTTTTGCACTTCTTGGTACATTAAGCCAACAGGAAAAAATGCTGTGAGCTTGACTTGGGTGGATGAACTTCGCGTTCGCTGCCTCGTAGTCTTATCCTAATTGTACATATACTGTATATAAGTCACATGTAATCCTCAAGACTGCACTGATGCTTCCACTCAATGTGACATTTCAAATTCGATGTGGCAGATGTCACATGACATGTTCAGACCCATAAATTGCATAAATGTGTAGATTTTTCCTTCCCCTGTTTGTTCATTAAACTTATTCAAATGCACAAACAAACTAGCTCCTGAAGTATTAGATATATGCACCGCTAGCACCAGCCATGCTAAACTCTGTTTACGGAGAAATCATGCAGCATGCCATAAAACAGTGACATAAAAGATGAGCAGACGCAGAGCCCTTAAATAGAGACCAAAGGTGTTAAAAAGATATATATGTATATGCACAACAGTGGTTATAACATTAATGGCCTAATACTGTTAATAATACCCTCAGATCAAATTGACCTAAGCATACCTTCTATTACTTAAAAAAAAACAACAAAAAAAAAAAACACAAAGTATTAAATATACATTAAAAATAATAAATACTGTTTGTACATAAAGATTCATTAAATGTAAATCTTTGCATTGTTCTAAAATTCCAAAATAAACATTAAAATTCATACACTGGACAAACAGCAATTACGCACTTACACAGATAACTCGGCTGGGTGAACTGATGCTGGACCCTGGGGGTGAGATGGAGGTCTCTGACATGCGCCGCACTCTGAGCTTTCTCTCTGCTCGTGCCGCCTGCTTACATGCAGGATGCCAAACCTCAGAACCTGAGAGGGACAGATCAAATCCTGACTTACGAAATCCTATTAAAGAGAAAGTATAATAGTACTATATCATTTATACATATGCGTTCCTATGTTTTTACTTTGTGTGCCCAGACACTACTTTTGCTCAATAATACTATTTGTTCAATGATTTGGCTCCTAATCAGTACCACCTAAAAACATATTTGATGTAATAGGTTGAGAGTATAATCTCAGGGTGGCTAAGTGAAACAAAGGTTTTAGTATGTAACCCTCTAGTGTGAGGAATACATAACAATTATTTCCCATAGGATCAATCAATATCGCTGATTATTCTATCCCAGGCCACTAGATGTTAGCAACTGTGTGCTCTGATTGGCTGATCTACTCCTAGAATACCAGTTTATATAATGTGGCCTGAAATGTCACTACAAAACTAAACAAACAAACAAACAGAAATGTTCATGACTTTTTTAACCATTCATTCAATACGGATTTTTTTGGGCTTGCTGCGAGCAACATGCCTTCAGATTTCCAGTATGGCTTAATGCCAGAGGACTGGAGTTTGTGGGTACAAAAACTATAAATGAGTGTAAAAACTCATTTTTATGGATCTGGTTTTCTTACATTTCCATGTAGCATGTACTAAATTCTAAATGAACAGGCTAAAAATATACCATTCGATACATAGGACTTAAATTTGCTTGAAGCACAAAGCACACCTAACCTGCAGCTGTAATGCTTGAAATCTGTAAATATAAACCATGAAAAACATCTAATTTTAGGCTGCTTTTCTTTATGTTTCCATATAGAGAAAGAGAGAAAAAGGATTGCAATCACACAGCTCTTTTGTATGCGCACGGAGCATATGTCATGATTTTAAAAATGTATTGTACACTGTACAATATTTGCTCACTTTTTCCCAAGAACTGTTCAAGCTCAGCCGGGTTGGATTGTGATGTTGGTGATCTTCAAACCATTTCTCTAGGGTTTAAGTCTGGGCTTTGCAGCTTAAAACTAGGTTTCTTTGCTAGCTAAGTTACTTAATGTTAAACATTGAAGTAAACAAAAGAAGCAATGTTATGATAGTAGAAGTTATGTTATTCAAGTGACTCTTCCCCACACTTAAGGTAAAACTAGCAGCATTTATTTAGCTTTATATTTAATCATTATTACCTAATCCACTTTGGTCTCTCTTGCATTTTCTGCTCCTCTTTTTTCTTCTTTCTTTTTTCACATGCAGAAGTATAAAAAATAATAAATCCTCTTTCATTATTGCCTTGGGGAGGTCGAACCCAAACGCCAACCCCCACAACAGGATGCTATGACCTTCATGCTTTACTGTACTGTGCTTTTGATGATAAGCTGTATTGTTTTTTTTTTTTGTTTTTTTTTAGCCAGATATATAATTTGGCATTGAGGTAATTTAATTGTTGGCCTTGAAATGGCCTCAGAATCTACAAGATGCAATTTCGCAAATCTCAACTGAAATGGCCTTTCTTAAAAAGTGGACAGCGCCTTGTCACCCACTGATTGTCTGTGTTAGGTTTTACTTTGAATCACTGAAATGCTCATAAAATATCTGATTTAATGCTGAACTAATCAGAATGATTACACCTGATCACAGCTGGAAGCCAGTTAGCTTGGTGTGCATTGAAGCGGGTGAACAGTTGTACATGATTGAGTTTCTAAGTATTTTAAGTTTGCCAAGAATTTTACCTGAGCATAAATATGCTAGCTTTTATCCTCAGCAACACAATGGTAAAATAACATGTCCCAGAGATAAGCAGATTTGAAAATAAATAAAAAAATAAATGTGGTTTTTAAAGAATTTATTTGCAAATTATGGTGGAAAATAAGTATTTGGTCAATCTCAAGTTCATCTCAATACTTTGTTATACACCCTTTGTTGGCAATGACAAAGGTCAAACGTTCTGTAAGTCTTCACAAGGTTTTCACACACTGTTGCTGGTATTTTGGTCCATTCCTCCATGCAGATCTCCTCTAGA
>JAQMYF010000024.1:36036046-36046362 GCA_030014195.1 Neosilurus mollespiculum | reverse complement strand
CCACTGGAAACGAATTCGACATGTTGTTCCCAATGCGGACCAAGCTCTGGCTCCGGCAATACAGAGACCGAACGGCCCGTAGCAACGGGTCCAGTATACCATATTCCCGGAGCACATCCCACAAGATGCCTGAGGGACACGGTTGAAAGCCTTCTCCAAGTCCACAAAGCACATGTGGACAGGTCCCCTCTAGGATCCTGTAGAGTGTATAGAGCTGGTCAAGAGTGCTGCGGCCAGGACGAAAACCACCTTATTCCTCCTAAATCTGAGGTTCAACCTGCATCGGGGTAAATTTTAAGCTTGACTCAAAGGCTTTTGGCCTTAGCTTAGTTCAGAGGGCAGAGCTTACCTGACTAAGTCTGTCATGGTTAATATATATATTAAAAAAACATTTTAGTGTGCTTTTTTGTGCAGATATTCCCATGTAGTATATACTAAAACAATAATACACCTCAGACTCAGTATAGGTAGCTGAAATTAATAGTCCAGTGACTTCCACCTCACCTTCGGCACGTAATTGTTAATTTTGTTTTTAAGGAGATTTTATTGTATTATACAGATGTGTGTTTGTGTGCACACTTGTCTGTGTCAAGCATATAGCTGAATGTATGTGTGCCTGCACATAAACACTTTAAGTGTCCTTGTCATTTCCTGCTATGCCAGTCTCCTCTCGCATACAGTAAATTCTGCAATATCAGGTTTGACACATATTAAATATTCATTATGCTTAAATATTTAATGAGCATTGATTATTTTTCTCCTTCCACACTTTTCAGTTTTTTATATCCACTAACATCTGATGAGCAACATCCTTATATCTCTCAATTTATATACGAATGTCATGAATATAATAGAATGGAAATCTCTGAAGTGTCTTAGTTAAATAAAATTTGGATATATAAACAGAATAAATTAGACAAACATATAGAAAAGCAAAAATGTCACAGATATTGTTAAAATATTTTACATCCTTTCCTCTGAACCCAGCAATAGAATTACTGGACCATTGGAGATTTACAGTTTGCTGAATGGAAGCTTTTTCTCATGAGGTAGTGAGCTGTCATGCTGCCTGTTACAGCATGGTCTACTTGATAAGAGTTTTGTCGGCAGCTCCCAACAGAAACACCCTGCTGAGCTATTTTCTGAACATTCTGAGCATTGGGATTCTGTGAGGCAATTCCAGTCTTACTTGGCAAATGGATTTTTCTCTTCATGCACATTCATCAAATGCTATTTTGTCCCTTATTGCCAAAGGGCAGAAAATAAAAGGAAGAAAATTAATTTTTTAGTATAACTAAATTCCTTCAACTGGGCTGTACAACAGGAAAAAAAAAACTAAAAAGAAACAATCAAGTTGTGGGAATTTCTAAAAAAGTAAAAAATAATCCTCACAATCATGCCTTATTTGTTTCAGTCAGGAAGCATCTGCCTAGGTAGACAGCAGAAAACCAGCATAAACAAGTTGCCTTTTATGGCTTTTTAAAATTTGCCTTCTTTAAAAATAAGCCTTACTAATTTTTTGTGCTTGACAGTCACTCTAACACAAACAGTATTTAAGATCTTCTAAACTTGTCTCATGGGAGCTCATATAACATTGAATGAAAAATCTAAATGAAGCTTAATAGATACAGGGTTACTAACATACTTTTCAAACCAATGGTAGGTTTAGGGTCACACCTATACTTTTTGCACCAATCTCATGTTCACGCAAGACATTTCACACATCTTTTTCCCTTATATATAGTTTTATTCCATTCACTCACAAATGCCGTTGGTCACTAGATTATAACAAAGAGGATTATTTTTAAATGACAGGATATGTGATCTGACCATAGACGGAGAACTTACCAGACTGACTGGATTGACTGTGCAGGTAACACCTGCCTAGTACATCACAACATTAGCAGAGTTTTCAATGATTGTTGAGTTGCTGAAAACTTGAGTTATGTGTGGAAAGTTGAGAGAAGTTTTAAAGAAACATTTCAATTCCAGTTTTCTATAAGTATGAACCAAAAATTACTCACAGCAAAATGGTTAGGGGAAAGAGCAGAGGATACATTAAAAACAGGTAGAAGTAAGAAATGTTAAGCATGTCACTCCAGCCAACCGACCAAACATGGCAACCTAGTAAATAGATAATAAAACAACAAAAGGCTAAATAAATAAATAAATAAATAAATAAATAAATAAATAAAATAAAATAAAATAAAATAAAATAAAATAAAATAAAATAAAATAAAATAAAATAAAATAAAAATAAAAATTATGAAGAGCAGCATTCAATTTGTTCAGGTCTGTTTAAAGAAACTTGAAGAAAACACTTCATCTTCAAGATACAATCCGATTTGAGTAATGGTACTTCAGTGTTTGGCAGTGTATCAGCCAGAAAGAGCATCTTGAAGTTTGTGCCTCATTTTCTGTCATTCTGACTGTTGCAATAATTGTGGTGGTTGATGTTACATTACATTAAATTAGTCAAGTCAGGTTCAACCTTTTCCCATTATTCATTCATTCACTTGCCAAGCTGCTTAATCCCACTAGGGGCGCAGGGAGGCTGGAGAAACAACTCTCACCACACACACACACACACACACACACACACACACACACACACACACACACTAAACCATTCACACTCACACCTAGGGGCAAGTTCTCCTACACACCATTCACACTCACACCTAGGGGCAATCAGCCAATTAGCCTGATGTGCATGTCTTTGGACTGTGCAAGGAAACCTGGAGAAAGCCTGCTCAGTGGTTAAGGTTCTGGGTTAGTCATCTGAAGTTTGACGGTTCAATTCCCAATACGACCAACTTGCCACTGTTGGGTCCTTGAGTATTTCCCTTAACCCTTGTTTGTTAAGTTGTATAAAAATGATAATTGTAAGTTGCGCTGGATAAGGTTTCCCTAGTACTGTAAAAGTATACATGTACCCATGCAAGCACAGGAAGAACATGCAAACTCCACACAGAAACACCCTCACCGAGGACCTTCTCGCTGTGAGGGGGATGTGCTAAGCACTTCGCAACCATGGTGTACCCACGGCAAGATTTCAATCCATTAATACTGTCATCCATGTACTGTATATCATTAAAAGTACAACCTGATGACAAACTAAAGTGAAAAAACAACATGTTTTTTGTCTTTACATTTTTCATCAGGTAATGGTGATATAAGGGTAAAACTCCTGTAACCTAAGTTTGTATTATGAATGTCAGACTACTGAATACAAGTGAGCATTTAACAATTTCAAATACTGAATGTGAGAGAAAGAATCAGAATCAGAATAATCAAATGGTACAATACAGATAAACTAAAATCTAAAATCAGTAACAGTTTACTAAAAAGGCTACAGGTGTGGCTCAGTGAGGTGAAACAAGAGTAGAATGATAACTTATCAAACAATGTTAGATTAAGGGCTCAGGCAGGGATTAGCATATGACACATTTACAAACCATAAAACTTTGGTAAATCTCATAATAGCATAACTGAAAAAATTAGCTAAAGTTTATTTTGCAGGTTTAATAAAGGCTAAAATCAAATCAGTAATAACCAATTACCTTTTTATGATCTAGTTTTCACCCACCTGCAGACACTGCAAACAAAGCACTTTGGGTGATATGTGTGGCCCAGGGCTGATACCACCTCTCCTGTGATAAAGTCCCCACAGCTGTCACACTTTGTGCCATACAAACGCTGGTAGTCTGCTGTGCATATGTACTCGCCTTTCTTCTGGAAAAATCCGGAACGGGCCAAGTTACAGCCACACACTGCCAGGGACAAAGTGTATGATTAGAATAAAGCAGCTACACAAAACTGAACAGATTACTTTCCAACCCCACCCTGTAATATTCAGAATTATGTAAATCTTTTCTGGCTTCATGGTCCAATAATTATTTGATACAGAACTCTATTTCTCTCTCTATATAGAACTTTATACTCTCTCTCTCTCTCTCTCTCTCTCTCTCACACACACACACACACACACACACACACACACACACACACACACACACACACACACAGACAGACAAATTATGAATGATTTCTTAGCCAAGTAAATTCTGGGCACCATTTATAATGCAATTTGCTGACATGTCAAGGTTCCTTTTATCCCCACAGCAAGTTTTGGTTAGCAAAATTCAGGTACAGAAGTGTAGTCATGCTCCACATGTAACTGTAATTGCTTTATTGTCAAACATAATTAAGGATATAGGATATTTGTAATATGAACTTTACAATAATGCAGCAACCTTGACTTGACACCTCCTGTCAGTTGCCTGAATGGCTCCCCCCTTGACAGTCTCAGATGCAGGAAAAAAAAATTCAAGGATTTAGTCTATTTTCAAGCTGAAGTATCTCCTAGACTATTCATTACAGATGGGTGGTTTTAAATTACAATATACACAGTATACATGGGAAGGTGCATGTGTCATATCGAGTCTGTAGATTTAAAATTGAGCTTTCTGTAGACCTTCAAATATGCTGCCACAGAGAGCAGAGTAAAATTTTCAAGCAATTTCAAGTACCCAGACTCTCATGATGTATCCTAGCCATAATCTTGAAAGTCCAGATTCGTCAAATAATAGTAGCAGATTTGAACTCTTGAAAAAGTGAAGGATCTATCTTAAATACTCTTTTTGATATAGCAATATGAAAGTGGCTCCTCAGAAAACGCTGCACAAAAAGGGTCAGAACTCAGTTGCTAAATATTTTCTTCTGACAAAACTATTGTGAGTAGATACTTTTCCCATTGGGAAGTGTATGAACGTCCGTGAATTTTTTCAGCTAAATTTGAGATGGTAGAGTGGGAAGATTTTCTTAAATTCAGATGTTTGGTGTGGAATGACCCTTTCATAAGTTTAGATATTAAATAGACATAATTAGTCGCAAACTGTAAACCTTTAACTTAAAACACTCACTTCACCTTAAGACAGTGATCTGAAATCCTTTAGGGAGGAAATATGATATTATTACAAATAACATGCAGAAGAGCTCTCGTTCACTAAATGATGTCAAAGACCTAAACATCCATGAAGACAATCTGAAAGGTGTCTAATGCTGTTGGTGTTATTCAATCGAAAACAGCTCTACTGCTACACTCATTTCCACCCTCCCCAACTTAGGCATAAAGCTGCAGTTACCCTTTGGCCCACATTAATGACTTTCCTCGATAGCCTATTTTCTCTCTCTCTTTCTCTAATATGTATTTTACTAGAACAGGAGGGTGAAGTGTATGCTTCCTTTGAGATAAATAAAGCCAGTCAACCATATCTTACAATACTACTCATGGGGAGTTACACAGCATTGTAACACACTTAAATAGCATCATCCACCCCATTCCACATGCATAAGATCACAGACACCTGAGTACTGACTAGCTGGTATCACTGTGATTGAATTGTGGAGAGAGAGAGTACTATTCAAATTCAAATTCAAATACCACACCAATTGCTTGTTGTCTGTTTGTTAGAAAACTTAAGCGAACAAATAGCATATTAATAACAACAAAAAGCTCAAGGAACACAGGTCATCATACAGGTCAGGGATAAAGTTGTGGAAAATTTAAAAGCAGTGTTAGGTTATAAAAATATCCCAAGCTTTGAACATCTCACAGAGCAGTGTTCAATCCATCATCCAAAAATGTATTGATTATGCAAACCTCAAAATATCAACTGCAAACCTAACAAGACATGGCCATCCACTTAAACTGACAAGCAAGGACAGCACTGATCAGAGAACCAGTCAAGATGCTCATGGTAACTTTGTGGGAGCTGCAGAGATTTACATTTACATTTGGCAGACACCCTTATATAGAGTGACTTTATTTTTATACAACTGAGCACTCGAGGGTTAAGGGCCATGCTCAAGGGCCCAACAGTGGCAGCTTGGTGGTACTGGGACTCAAACTATTAGTCTTGCAGTCCACAAATCTGGCCTTTATGGAAGGTGGCAAGAAGGTGGCAAGAAAGACATTGTTGAAAGAAAGCTCTAAGAAGTCTTGTTTGCAGTTTCCCACAAGGCATGTGGAGGACAAATAAAACATGTAGGAGAAGGTGTTCTTTTCAGACAAGACGAAAATGTAACTTTTTGGCCAATTTGCAAAAAGCCATCTGTGGCAAAAAACTAACACTGCACACCACCCTGAACACACCATCCCGACCGTCAAACATGTTGCTTACAGCATCATACTATGCGGGTGCTTTCTTCAGCAGGGACAGGAAGATGGGTGGAGTGAAATACAGGGTAATCTTGGAAGAAGACATGTTAGAGTCTGCAAAAGACATGAGACTAGGGCAGAGGTTCACCTTTCAGCAGGATGACCCTAAACATACAACCAGAGCAACAATAGAATGGTTTATATCTAAGCATATTCATGTATTAGAATAGCCCAGTAAAAGTCTAGGCCGAAATCCAATCGAAAATCTGTGGCAAGACATGAAAATTGCCCTTCACAGACACTCTCCATCCAATCTGACTGAGCTTGAGCTATTTTGCAAAGAAGAAAATTACAGTCTCTAGATGTGCAAAACTGAGAGAGATAGACCCCAAAAGACTTGCAGCTGTACTTGCAGCGAAAGGTGGGTCTACAAAGTATTAACTCTAGAGGGCAGAATTCAAATGCAATGCTCACTTTTCAGATTTTTAAAATCCCTAGTAGGATTATGAGGTCTGGCAAATTATAAATCTGAAAGTATGTCAGTGGTGTGCGGCATGTTACAAATGCCAGCTAGTTAATCCTTCAGCCACTCCAAATTTGCCATTATGCCTGCTTCTATTATTAGAAATACCAATTGAATTAATTTTGATGGATCTTGCCAAGCCATTACGATGGCACTCTTGGTGTTATCTCCTGAGTGGGAATCTGTGAGAGGTCTTCACTGATTGTGGCACTAATCTGCTAGGCCTTCCTCCTACAGTGCTGTCTGTAGAGGTCCTAAATGGTTGGTCAGACCTCGTGGTGTGTTGTGTTGATCTGACCCCCCTCTGTAGAGCTTTGCGGTCCAAAGCATTACAACTGCCATACCTGGTCAAAAAACACCCCTGTACCCCGTGGAGACCACCTCAAGCCATCCTAGAGAGAACAGATGGAGCATTTACAAGAGTAATTAGCGGATGTGTTCTCGCCTCTACCGGGTTGTATATATCTTAAAGGATACCACACTGAGACTCCTCCAGGGGTGGTTGTACCCAGCCACCTGTGTAGGCTCACTTCTCATACAAGAAAAATGTGGTTAGGGATGAACTCAAGGCTGTGCTCGACATGGGGGTAATTGATGTGTCACACAGCGACTAATGCAGCTCGAAATTCTGTGTTGACTGTTAAAGTCACCGTGGCATCTAAATGGGCTGCCTATGCTACGCCTCATATTAACGCTCGATTAATTAGGGGTGGCTGATATTGGCAGATGACATCATAATATATAAACAGAATTGTCAACAGCATTTGCAACATATACGAGCTGTCCTGAGAGCCTTGAGATGCACAGGACTTGCAGCAAATCCAAATAAGTGTGCAATTGGGTGAATAGAAATATGGTAGGTAGGCTTCCACTTGTGTCATGGACAGCTGCGTCCCCAAATTAACAAGACAGCAATAACTGTATCCTGACAGAGGCCTAAAAACAAAAAGAAGGTGAGGCAGTTCCTGGGGCTGGCTATTATTAGGGGGTTGGGGGGGGTTGTGTACGCGATGGGGCTGTTGTGTCCCAGGTGGTAAAGGGGGAGGAGTACAGCTGTTCATCAGCTGCAAGCTTTCAGTGAGGGAAGCAAGTACAGCACAATAGAAAAGGAACGTCTTGCCATCAGGTGGTGGTCCTTAAGCATCCCTGATGGGATCCATAATTCAGTACATTCTGTTAGTCAGTTGACTTCATTTTATTTCCAGATAATTTTGCTGAGCTTAGACCTGACCAGTTAAGCAACTGTGTGGTGCTGATCACTGTACAGCCATTTTCTTAAGTATCTCATATTGCATATCAAGCAACACGATGGAGGGTAGCCATCTAGTTATTATGTGAACATGTTGGAGAGAATGTGCAAATGTTTCTTCCAAATCCACAGAATTTTACAGAAACATGGCTAACTGAGGATGTACTGGACACAGTTATTCACCTGGAGTCCACATACTTTACATAAAACCTATGTGCTTTAGCTTCTATTATCAGTTTATTTTGGCTGAATACAAAGGATCCCTTGTAATAATAATAATAATGATGATGATGATGATGATGATGATGATAAAAAGCTCATGGGCTTAATATTTTATATATATATATATATATATATATATATTTTTTTTTTTTTTTGATGATGTTATAACCTCTTTGCAGGGGTTAGTAAGACTCACATACATTAGTAACCAAAGTGCTTCAGAAACACATTTCTACATCGGGCTGATTGCATTTTGTTTCAAGGAGATAATACTGTATTCCATGTTTATTTAATATAACTAGTAAGTGAATGGGCACCTTTAAATTTTGATTGTGCAGCTTTCTGCCTTTAAGTCATAGCCTTTAGTGTTTAAATTCCAAACAACTGCATGTTAAGCATAGCATGAGATAAGCATAGCATGAGCACTAGATAGAGTGTATTTCATACTCTTTTTAGTGCACTTCTTTAGGGAGCATTGCACAACATGAGGGCTCACCCAGTGGGTGAGAAATATATGGGAGTGTCAGAGTAAATCAGAGAAAGCTATTCACATAGCATGGTCAAAAAAGGGAAAATAAGACAGCAGAAACCGAACTTTCAATATACAATGCATACAAAGCACTACAAACACAAGTAGGGGAATTAGGCTATCTATACATTTTACATTTGGTTAATTTGCTTACAGGGGTTGAGATGTATTTTTTAAAGTTTGCAAGGTCTTTCTTTTTTCTTTTCCCCCTGACCCTTGTCCTTTGTTCCTCATGCTGATTTAGCATCATTCTGACTGTCTAATATTCAACTCTGTCATCCACATCCACAGATTCTGTTCGCCAATTAAAGAGAATATGGTTAAAAATGTTTATTGTAAGATGTATTTATACCATGCTAGAATGGCATGAAGAAAACAAAAACAAAAACAAAAAACTAACAAAAAAATGACGAGTGTCTCATGTCAATAAAATACCTGACAAACTTTCCAAACGCCTCTCGTAGAATAACATGTAATAATTGAAAAATGTATGGCATGATAGCTTTACCAAACAGAGTGGGGTATCAGTAAAACATGATTCGGTTCAGTAGTGATGAAATTAAATGGCCTACATCACCATAGAAACTATTGAAAGTCCAAAGTCCAATACCTCAGAACACAGCACACAGAAAGGGAATTCTTTGTCTACCACATTGATACTATCATGCTGCCAAGTCCCTCAACTCTGGGAGAATTTCTCCCCAGCAACCACTGCATGGGCTTAATGATTGGATAAGCATATGTTGCCATAGCTACTGGAAGTTCCTATCCTGTTCACTTTTACCCCTCCACCACAGTGCCAGACAAGTCAGAGAAAAAGAAGCATTCTTCTATTTTACCTAGGGATGTTCCTATGTTCTTACTACATGAGCATTAATGTCACTTTAATTATCTTTCAAATTAAAACAGAAAGGACCAAAAGCCCATTATTTATCTTTATTCATACACAAGATCAAAATGATCCATATATTAGCATAACATATGGATACAGCATGTTGTACATGTATGAATACAACATTTTGCCCCATTCTAGCGATCAGGCTATTAAAAAGAATGCCTAAGTATGCCCAGCTTGTCTCCTATCTATCAGAAGGCTACAGAAAAACTCACAATGCAAACTAGATTATCTGACAAATCGCTCTGACAGGACGGTTATCGCCTGGTGTTTGCCACTTATCCTATGCTACGTGTAGCAAAAATTACACACAAAAAATTGATGCATTTCTGTAATAAAACGTGAGTGTGATGATCTGTAGCACAAAAAAGCCTGGTACAGCTCATGTTGGATCAATATTTGTGATTTGGATGAGTTGGTCAGAGCTGTGAAATAAAGTTTGGTGGCTCTGATGAAATCTTATTGAGTCAGAGTACTTAGCACAGATTCTGTAACTCCATTCATTTAAATAGGGGGAAAAAGCAAAAAATGGATACCAGCACACTATTCAGACACAGGCAGCTGAGCTGAAATTCGTTTGTGCCAATATCTCAAAAACTGCAGGAGGTGAAGCGCAGGGACAAATAAAGGAGCTATCCACGCGTGCAATCACATTTATTAAAGACGTTAGCTGGGCTGTCTCAAAATATAAAGCAGTTCTTTATTAGAGCCTCTTTCATAAACAACCCACACCCC
>JAQMYF010000024.1:35952449-35975685 GCA_030014195.1 Neosilurus mollespiculum | reverse complement strand
AGCTCTGCCGGAGGTGGGAGTTGAAGGCCCTTCTGACAGGAGACTCCACCAAACGTTCCCAGGAGACCCTAACTACATGCTTGGGTCTCCCAAGTCTGGAGGGTAGCCTACCCCGCAATCTGAGCCAGCCCACCACCAGATGGTGATCAGTTGACAGCTCAGCTCCTCTCTTCACTTCAGTGTCCAGAACACACGGTCACAAGTCCGATGACATGACTACAAAGTCAATCATCGAACTGCTGCCTAGGGTTTCCTGGTGCCATGTGCACTTATGGACACCCTTATGTTCGAACATGGTGTTCGTGATGGACAAACTGTGATGAGTACAGAAGTCCAACAATGAAACACCATTCGGGTTCAGATTGGAGAGGCCATACCTACCAATCACACCCTTCCAGGTAACACTATCATTGCCCACATGGGCATTGAAGTCTTCCAGGACGATGAGAGAGTCCCCAGGGGAAGCACCCTCTAGCACACCCCCTAGAGACTCCAAAAAGGGTGGGTATTCTAAACTGTTATTTGGTGCATAAGCACAAACAAGAGTCAGGTTCCATCCCCCCACCTGTTGGTGGAGGTAGGCTACCCTTTTGACAACTCCAACATGTGGGCACCGAGCTGGGGACAACAAAGATGCCCAGACCAGCTCGCCGCCTCTCTCAGTGAGCAACTCCATAAAACAAGGTCCAGCCATCAGGCTCTTTCCCCACCAGAGAAGTGACACTCCATGTCCCAAAAGCCAGAGTCAGTAGCCGAGGATCGATCTGGCAGAACCCATGCCTTCGGTTGCCACCTGGCTCACACTGCACACAACCCCTATTGCCCCTCCCACAGGTGGTGGGTCCATGGGAGGGCGGACCCATGTCTCCTCTTCAGGCCAGGCCTGGCCGTGCTCCATGGGCATTTATTTAGAGACTAACTTCTAAGCTGATTTTGGCTATAAGAGCTTTTCTCATGGAGCTGTGCACCATCTTGATGAGGCATTGCAGGCCTATACCCGACAGTCCAACCAGGTACCGCTAGATATTCAAGTAGGCTACTGTCTGCCCTGGGCTTTTTGGGCATAGGAACTTTTCAGAGGGAGCTCTGGGTATAATATCACAGTCATACAAGGTATAAATCTACTGGCCAGACAATATATTAAATTCCCCTATCCTGAAAATAAACTGCTTCTAATCAAGAAATGTTGTTCTGTTTCTGCTCTAACCAACATTATAGGTGCAGTGTACACACTCTCCCAATCCATTCCCATGCTTCAACCTTAGGGGAGAGGCAGGTTTGTTGAAAAAAAATCTGATGCTATATTAATTAAATAAAACATGGTATTAGTCCCTATATTACACATAGCAACTATAATTTTCACCATATAAATTATAGTTAAAGGTAAATACTAAGTGTTTGTTCAAGTTTTTTTATGAAACAGAGTGTTTCATGCTAAACATAACTTCAGTTTCTGTTGTAAACTTGATTTGTAAAACCAAATCAGCACACCTACTTCTCTTTTTCAGAAAATGCCTCAATTTTACAAAAGAAAAACAAACAGGGCTACCAGGACCCCAGAGGGTGTAATGCAAATTGCAGTTACAATATAAATTTGTCAATTTCATTCGTGTTTATTGTTTACAAGTGAGTAGAAATATATGTTATAAATAATAATAAGATACAGATGAAAGCGTTTTGTTATTATATATGTTTTTCCTTCTTTCAAGTACAGTTAAGCCACAAGTGCATTGGTGTATCAACTATCCTACCTGGTGTATCAACTTACCCGCCTTGTAACTGTAGTTGATACATTTGACAAAATTTTTGTAAAGGATCACCACACCAAATTTATTGACCCAAAATGCCTTTAATGTTTCACAGATGTACCAGATACCTTCTATGTCCTTTTTAACTATTTAAAACTCTTAACAGAAGAGTATTTCATTTTCAGTCCGGCAAACATAAAAGTGTATCAACTAACCTGCCTCCCTAAACAGTTCCACTCAATTAATGTCCAAATCACCAGTGACCTCCAGAACCATCTGTTAAATGTGCTCTCCCATTCTCAAGCTTTCAATTATAAGGTTCTTACAATGACGTGCTGCATAAGGAAATCAAGGATATGTGCCGGATGTGTTTGGATACCAATTCTATATGTTTGGCCATTTGCCGAACCGTTAAATCCGATTAGAGTTGCAGAGAGGCTGTGCCCATTTCAGCCGACACTGGGTAAAGGCAGGGTACACCCTGAACAACTCACCAGAACTTTGCAGTGCCAAAACACATACATAACCATTCAGACTCACATCCATGGGGCAGTGGTGGCCCAGTAGAAGGGTGCTGGCTTTGCCAGAAGGCCGGGGGTTCAGCCCCTCTGTCACCGAGTTGTCACTGCTGTCCACCCAGTGCAGCTAACTGGGTCAAAGACCAGTCATGTCTCTCACTGTCTGTGGTGAGAGGCATGTAAAAGAACTATTGCTGACATTCGTAAAGAGTAGGCCACTGAGTTGCCATCAACGTGTCTCTGCCCTGCAATGGCATAGTGAGCTGTCCAGGGTGTACTCTGCCCTTGCCCAGAGTTGGCTGAGATGGTCACCAGCCTCCCCGAGACCCTAATTAGGATAAAGTGGTTCTGAAAATGATGAACTCACTTCCACACCTAGGGGTAAGTTGGAACAGCAAAATAGCCTAATGTGTATGTGTTTGGACTGTAGAAGGAAACCAGAGTACCCAAATGAAACCCACACATGCATGGGGAAGACTTTTGAGAACCATGCAAACTCCACACAGAAACTCCTGAGCCCGGGAATCAAACCCAGGACCTGCTTGCTGTGAGGCGGACATGCTAACCACTACACCAACGCGCTGCTCCAATTTAATCTAGTATATAGAAATGCAGTAAAAATTACAGCCAGTGGTAAGCTGTTTTACACTCTAGAGAATGTGCATGAATGACAGCACTCCCAGTTCCCAGCATCTCATGCCTGCTTTTTGCCAATTTTTTTCTACGCCTCTGATTACAGGTCAAACCACATTTTTAGTTCTCCTACTGAATATAACCTCTAGAATTTATGTTACAGAGCAGAATTTCCACTTAAGAGGAAATAAAATTCTTCCTTCTCTTTGATTTTTTCGTTTCTGTCTTCACGAATATTTCTGTGTGCATATGCCCCATGCCCCTTTATGAGATTTTAGGGGCATTCACCTATGCTAATTAGAGCAACTGGCATGTGCAAATTAGGAAGATAACCATTCTAAGAACACAGCTATAAACAAATCCAAGGTTTAAGAACACATAATGAATCCAACGTAGAGAGTTCTTTTCTCATCACTGGCAGTTTTAAATGTAAATGTATTTGTCCTTGTAAAATGCTGAATAGCAAATATGGAGTCATATATACAGTACAGAATAGTAATATTAATTATACACATACGTGTGCGGCTAGGTGCTGTAGAGGTTAGCACGTCTGGTTCACAGCAAGAAGGTCCTAGGCTCGAGTCCCAGGCTCGGTGAGGGCGTTTCTGTGTGGAGTTTGCATGCACTCTCCTTGCTTTTATAGGTTTGCTCTGGGTACTCTGGTTTCCTCCCATGGTCCATAGACATGCACATTAGGCTGTCTGTTCCAAATTGGCCCTAGGAGTGAGTGTAAATGCTTGTGTGAGTGTTGACCCAGAAATGGACTGGCGAGATGTTCAGGGCGTACCCCCCTTTCATCTAGGGACAGCTCTAGGTATCTGTGCTACCCTAGTAAGATAAAGTGGTTTAGCAAATTATGATAAAATAATCTATTTTTGCAATTGCAGAGATGTGTTTCCATCTATGGAGACCCATTTTAGACAGTATTGACTTGAAAAACAGCTCCATAATTAAGAAATACGTCAGTAGATTATCATCAAATATTCATCCATTAAAATGAAACATTTTCTATTAATATAAAAAAGTTGTTCCGAAACATATTCAATGTTTTAAAATATTGACTTTTTAGAATGGCTTTCATAACATTTGCCGAACCGCTTAATCCTTCTAGGGCCGTGGGGAGGCTTGCGTCTATCTCACAACACTGGGAGAAGGCGGTGTACACCCTGAACAGCTCGCCCGACCATCACAGGGCAACACACCAACCACCATTCACACTCACACCTAGCGGCAATTTGCAACAGCCAATTAGCCTAACGCGCATGTCTTTGGATGAATGATTAATGATGAAGAAGATGCATGTCTTTGGACTGTGGGAGGAAACTGGAGCAACACAGGGAGAACATGCAAACTCCACACAGAAACGACCAAGCCTGGGAATCGAACCCAGGACCTTGTTTCTGAGGCTTTTTATTTCACAATCATATTTTATTCCATTTCCAAATGTAATTTTACCCCCCTGCAGAATTATTTCTTATATCAAGAGTGGCCTTTTTCATAGTAATAGCTGTTCAGCAGTGGGAGGGACCAGTTGGAGGGACCTCAACGCTCATTGGCTGATCTTTCGATTCGTTGAAACACAAAGAAAACAGAGGGAACCTTTCATGAAACCCTGCTGTAACCCAGCGCAGACAAGCTCTTACAGCTTCGAAGCTACTTGTAGCCTCGGGGGGTAAATAAAGACGCTTCGCATTCTGAATCTGAATTCTCTGTTATTTCACCGCTGAAGAGATTAACCCCGTGAACAGTCCGCTAATCTCCCAGAACATCAGAACAAATGTTTAGTTAAACTCTATTTAAGGTTAAAGTTCTTGTTGCCTAAAACATTTTGGAAATAAATTATAAGACACACCAGGTTTCCTGTTTCAGCAAGAGGCGAAAGATAAGCCAATGAGCGTCCAGGTCCCTCCCACTGACAAAGACCTATTATATTATGAAAAGGTTATTCACAGAACTATTATGAAATAAAATCCAAATATGAATTATAATATGAAAATGCCATTCTGAAAAACAATAATTCATTATAATAAATACATATTTCACAATACTGCAGCTTTCTTTAATAATATATAATAGAAAGTATTTCACAATGATGAATAAATGTTCCAGGATAATGTACTGACGTATTTCATAATTAACTTGGTTTTCTATATGAATATTAACCCCGCCTCTATTTCTTCTTCTAAGGAATTTTCGGCAGGCTGAACAATAAGAGGCGTAATGCTGCCCTCTGCAGTTCAGAGATGGAACTTACTCTAAAATCCTCTTATATAGTCCAGCAGACTGTAAAAATTGAATGATTGCACTGCCAATGAGTTGGAAGCTTTAATCACACACACACACACACACACACACACACACTCTCTCTCTCTCTCTCTTTATTTTATTTCCCTCTACCCCTGAGGGTCCTGGTACCCACAAAAATTCCACATTTCTCACTTCTATAAAGGAAACACAAAATCTCCAGCTAAATATCTTCCATGCTCCAGGTGCAGGTCTGGATGAGCCATTAAAGGAGCCCATTCACTTTCCAGGTGTTAAATTTCTCCTAAAATCGTATGCCTTATTCTGTTTTTTAACACTTGATCTCAGACTTTTCCAATTTCTACAAATCGGTGTTGCACTGCCGAGTTATCACACATGCACATGATTGTTTCTCTTTTTACAAAGTTGTGTTATGGTTACTGTTATTGTAAACAGACACAGGACTAAAAAAGGATGTAAAACAGGTGAACAAGAGATATTAAGCCTGTGAGCTGGGTGGTGTCACCAGGAAACATTTCTGGTTCATTATTCAGCCAAATTGAACTGACAGTGATGGAAAAAACACAAACTATTCACTAGTGAATAGGTACCTTTAATGTCTAAGCCAGCAAGGTAGCTGAAGAGTCAGGGGAAAATGATACTTCGAGGAGGTCCGCTTCATAGCCCATAAATTTGCAAGTAGCTTATAAATGAAAACAGATGGATTGTCAGATATATGGAATCTGTGCCTGATCTGGCAAATGGCACCATACATCCCAAAACCAGTTTTTCTAGAGACTTTAGCTCCATCGGTAAAAATTTGCACAAAATCCTTCTTAAATTGAATTAAATATTAAAATAGATGAATTTGTAGGTGACTGTATGTTAATTACTTTTTATATTCACAGATGATTTTATTTTTATGGGTTCTCTATGTTATTCTTTTAACCAACTACCCACCCAGAAATTTGAATACCTTAACTCTCTCTAACTTACACAAAGATTTAAGTTTGGAGTTTCCTTCTTATTACTAAAGATAATAACTTTACTTTTAGCAGTAGAAATCTTAAATACCTTCTTATTTGCCCAATAAACAATATGGTCCAAAGTCTTCTGAACCTGACAGGACAAAAAGTCAACGTTTTCCTACTTGGCCAGATGGCGCCAATATCAGCATATAAAGACTTCCCTAATTTTCAAAAGGACTGGACTAATGACTGATCATTGGGGCATGCCATTATTAATGCTGTCTGTTTCTGACAAGTTGCCTCCTGACCTCATCTGAATTGATCATTAGTTAAGGAAAAGCTTACTCCACTTGAAAATTCATTTATTCATCTGCAGAAACACTTTATCCTAGTAAGGTTGCAGAAGGCTGGAGCCTATCTCAGTTGACTCTGGGTGAAGGTGGGGTATTCCCTGAACAGCTCACCATTCTGTCGCTGGGCCAACACATACACAATCACTCACACAGAAATGCCACTGCTGAGCTCTAGACTCAAACTCAGGACCTTTTTGCAGTGAGGCTGACATGCTAGTCACTACGCCACTGTGCCACATAGAATCGTATGCCTTCTCAATATCCAAAAATCATTAATTTCAAGGAGGTAAATATGCTGGTATATGATGGATGTTGGCGCAGTAGGACGATAAGAAGACAAACCTGATATTTTCTGTGGGGGAACTCTTCATTTTTGTTGGTTTGTTTTGATGCTCCAGCTGAATTATGGGCTAAAAAATGTGCTGTAAGTGTATTGTAAAACTTTTGCATACTATGGATTTAATATGTAATCTAGATAACTTCTGATGAAAATAAAATGCTTACTAAGTATTTGGAAAACTAGTTCTATATATTTGGTTTTGCATGCTAACATGAAAGTAGTAGTTTCTGATGCAGCCTTTTGCTGTGCAGTAGACAAATGGTCAGCAAGAGGCTCACCAGGAAATAGCCCGATCCGGCTTCACCATTCTTTATTTTATCCACTCTTTTTTACTGTCAGTGGTCACAACGTTCATCCGATTCCCAGAGAAACAATGGGATTATTGATAATGTTACTAGATAGATTAAAAATACAGGGTGTAACATTTTGGAGGATCTTCCAGCAGAAATTATATCATCAATAAATAAGATTTCTTTAATATATAATCATTAAAAAGGTGATTGGGTTTTCGGGACCATGTAGATATATGCTGCTTCTATCTACATGGCAAGCAAGTCCTATCTCATGGAGGCCACCATCTTGTACTGCCATGTTTCTACAGAAGCCCAAAACGACACAGGCTTTGATGGGGAGGGGTCAGGAATGGAATTCCAGTTGGTTGCAATCCAAAACCTTACCACTACTTGACATTAGATACCACTAAATCTTACACTCTATATCTTTAACATATTGACTTTACACTTTTGATCCCATTTCTATATGACACAATTACAAATACAATAGTGGTAAAACATGGTTTTTGGTGTGACTGTAAATTGGAAGCAGGGATGCAATGAGTGAAATGTACAGTGAATGACCAAATATAAAGACCATACAGCTCACAGTGCATGTCAGAGCAAATGAGAATTGTGAGCTTGAAGGAACTGCCTGAAGAGCTCAGAGAGAGTGGCAAGGCACAGATCTCTTCCTAGAACGGAACTCTTCCCAGAGCTGGCCGTCCGGCCAAACTGAGCAATCGGGGGAGAAGAGCCAAAATAAGGGTCTGGTAATATGGTTCATGCTGGTGAACAATCATCTCACGAGGTTGGCAGCGTACAGTTTAAGCATGTCTTTTACGCTATTTCTGAGGTCTGGCACATGACCAAAATGAGGTTCAGGCAGCTTGTGTTTATAGCAGTATAACATTAGTAATGTTAACTTGCTGAAAAACAGGTTTAAACCTGCAAAACTATTCATTTATTTCTGCGTGCTTTAAACAAGGTAAGACAGTGAATAATGTAAATGACCGGGCCAAAAATCACTCCTGATGTCCTTATTCAAGGACCCACCACAGACAAACTACTGGTCATTGGACACCATTTTTTTTTGGACATGGATTCTAAACACTCCTCCTTTCTACATAAAAAGTATTGAATTCCAGTCAGCAAAACACACTCATTTTCCAAACCACTTAATCCTGTTAGGGTTGCGGGGAGGCTGGAGCCTATCTCGGATGACTCTGGGCGAGGGCAGGGTAAAGGGTACTCGAACCCAGGACCTTCCTGCCGTGAAGTAGATGTGCTACCCATTACACCACCATGCCACCCTAATTCAACTTGATGTTTCTTTAAAAACCTATTTTATATGCCCTGGAATCACATTTCCTTAATGGAGGATGAAATGTATTAGAAGAGATGATAATATTTATAGGATTTTACTCAATTGTTTCCCATCAACTCTCTCTCTCTCTCTCTCTCTCTCTCTCACTCACTCTCTCTCTCTCCCCTCCCCCGCTTCCTCATTTATCCCCTCCCTTCAGTAATCCATTGTGCGCATGCGCAGTAGCGTCTCAGTTCCTCTATTCGACTCTCTCTCTAATGGCTGCGGGATGAAGCAAACAGAGTTGAAGTCTCGGTGTTTTTTCTCGCTATGGATGTCGCCTTCCTGAGTCTGCTACTTGCTATATTGCCCTTCAAGCATGGCTGATATTCGACCGGAGAAACTTGGTGAATCGTAGTTGAGAGAAGTTTGGCTGGATATTGGTTCTGTAAGTGGACTTTTTTTTGGTTCTGCAAAAATGGTTGATTCAGCAGCGACTTAGCAACGCTCCCATGTTTGGCTTTGTTATCCGACAGGGTTACTAGAGTTCATATGAGCATCTCCAGAAAAGACTATTGTAACGTTATCAGACCAGTACAGTCTGAACATTCTTATATTATTGTATTTTTCTGGTGGTAAATATGACTCAGTACTGAGTGGTAGTAGAGGGGTGCTCTGTGTTCCTCGTATTTAGGTCTTATGCTAGGTCTTAGCGCTAAACGCCATCACAGAGCACGCGGGATAAGCATCAAATACCTTCATCTCTGGTACCTCTGTTCTGTTCTACCGACATTTACACGCTGTTTGTTTTAAATACTGCAACAGGCGCATTCTGCTTCAGACCCACAGCTAATCTGGAAGTCGCAGCTCGTGAATCTTTAATGAGTGTGAGGTTACTGGAGTTCACTGGTATTTACTGTCTTTGGAGCCTGAGGTAGCAGGTAAAGAGCAACATCTACAGGATAGTGCTCGTATAATCATGGCTGGACAGCCACTTTTACCTCGGTGTTAAGAAAGAGAGCACTGTGTACATTATATCAACACTGCACTACATAAATGTAGTACTGAGTGACTCTGAAGGCCAGCTGTACCCATCATGCAAATCATTGGATGGCAGTGGTTACTCACTGGTTGAAGCAGCATCCTACTGGTAAGGGAAAATAAAATTTCAAATCCCAGCAATCCCCACTGTATGGCCTTGAGCAAGGCCTTCAAGACTCTCTGTCCTTCAGTGCTGTGTGCTTCTGATCCCAGGCTCGTACTAAGTAGAGAATGTTCTCTTTACTGTGCAGAAATGAACTGCGGAACGTAAATATATTTGTGGGGGCATGGTGGTGTAGTGTTTAGCATGTCTGCCTCACAGCAAGAAGGTCCTGGGTTCGAGTTCCAGTCTCGACGAGGGCGTTTCTCTGCCGAGTTTGCATGGTTTCCCCCTGTTTCTGTGAGTTTACTTTGGGAGCTCTGGTTTCCTCCCACAGTTCAAAGACATGCATGTTAGGTTAATTGGCTGTTCCAAATTGCCCCTAGTTGTGAGTGTAAGTGTGAAGTGGTTGTTTGTGTGTTGGCCCTGTGATGGCCTGGTGAGCTGTTCAGGGTTTACCCCTCTGAACTTCACTCTCTTTAAAAATAAAAATTACTTTACGCCAGGAGTTCCAAACCTTTTTCGGCAGATGGCCTGTACTGTTATAGCCAGATGTATAGCTTTAGCTGCCACATTATAGCAAATATAACAAAATAAAATGCATCTGTATATCTTTGCCAACAGTGACTGTTTATTAATGGTGAACGAGTGATGCACATATGCTAAATAATCCGGTTGTGTGAATAGATTTGATCAAGATAATCCCAAGAGTTTGTACCAGATCCCTAAAAAGACTGAATCATAAAGACAACTGTGGCTAACTGCAGTTAAACGTACATGTCATATACACTTTGTTTCTGCAGCATTAAGTTTCGTAACAATAGATGCACCAAAAACTCGATAGAGACCAGAGCTGGGTGATTTTCAGTATCCCCGGCCCTGACTGGAGTTTGGCCAGGCAGTGTCATATATTATATGGCAAGTAGTGGTAAGGTTTCAGGTCGCAACCAACTGGAATTTCATTCCTGACCCCTCCCCATCAAAGCCTGTTTGGTTTTGGGCTTCTGTAGAAACATGGCAGTACAAGATGGTGGCCTCCATGAGATAGGACTTGCTTGCCATGTAGATAGAAGCAGCATATATCAACATGGTTCCAAAAACCCAATCACCCAATATATGAAAACAATAGTGAATTGGGCCATGTTTTTTTTTTGTTTCTTTGCTATGCTATTCCTAAAGCCTTGAAAAAAATCGCTTAAGTTATTTAATGTTACGTTTGGGAGGTGTTGTAGGTGCAGAATTCACAACAGGAAGCATTTACTTGGATTTACTACTGGACTTCCAAAGGAAAGAAAAGCATGACTTTCAATATTTTTCACTGGGCACCTGTTTTTTTTTTTTTTTTTTTTTTTGCTTTTGTAGCGAGATCAAAGTGTGACATCATAAGCCTATTTTGTTGTTGAAATCAGAGTGTAAACTCCAGTATGTTTCATCAAAACAGTAAAGTAAATCTTAGACAGCTGTTCTATATGTTCTATTTATTTGTTTTAATGTGACTTATGGACTACGGACTTATGGATAAAAAGTTATGATCTTATTGTTAAAAAATAAATAAATCCCAAGCTCCACCTGTTCTGTCGGGGAGATTTCTTCTGCGCATGCGCACTATCACAGCTATTCCTGGATTAGGTTCTTGATTCTGAAAGTGGATGCTTAGGTTAAACAAAACTCGCGAGTGTCTTTTAACATATTTTAAACTTGGTTTTAGACTAAATCTACCAGTAAGGCATCCAAAGGTTGAAATTTCCTTCGTGTCCTATTATCTTCGCAATAACTTATTTGTAGTCCTCCCCTCGGCTTGGCAGACGAGTGCAGGGAGAAATGTGCGTCGGAACTTCAACACTGTTTTTCACAATATAGTCAAGTGGTGATGTATGATTAGTTTTTATTCTTAGCAGTTTTCCCTTAACAAGTTAAGCCTAAGTACTAGAAACAAGAGAAGGTCTAGATTACCATCCTGCTTAATTTATGGTGCATTATTATTAGAGTCATGATAATCAAATGGGTTTCCTTTCACTGTTTAATTGTTGTACTGTTTAATTATTCAATTGTAAGATGTATTATTATTTTCTAGGTCTACATAGTCACTCTTGTCTACTTTCCTATTGTTTCATTTATTTCCTTGACATATATATTATATACAGGGAATTCAAATTAAGCCGGTGGCTGGCTGGATTTCCATCTCCCTTTTGTTTTCAAAAGAAAAAAATCTGCATATTTCCCACACGCAACGTGCCGCCGGCCATCTCGCACACGTGTTATATTATAAAATATATTTGATCACTTGGCAATCCCGGTGATTATTACAATGTATTAGGATGTGACACTAATCGTGATAGAGCGTAGTTCAGTTTCACAGACCTTATATACCTTGAGGTGCCATTGTAGGGGATCTTGATGAACTTGGAAACATTATTCCTTCAAGTTTCCTTTCTTGGATGAGAGCTGCCTCCCTTTTTTTTTTTTTTACCCAATAGTGCTCATAAATCGTGGAGCTCTATGCTTTTTTTTTAATCGCGGAGATCACGGACATTGTGCCCCAATGTAAACCCAGGCCTAGAGAGAACAACATGCAAAGGGGAAAAGAGAATATGGCCGGGTAAGATATTTAGGCTATGCAGTAATCTACTCCTACTCAAGGAACTTTGAACTGTGAGTTATTTACTTTTCCCAGTATCTCTAGTTCAACTCGGATTTCCCATATATAATTTCTCCACTGATTATACGGGATTTTCCCTTTTCAGCGTGAGTTGGGGAGCTGATTGAGTCTTTTACACATGTCCAAAATTGATGATAAATCCGATCTGACATGGAATGACGCATCTGAGGAAAACAATTTAAAAGCCCTGTATATGTTATTATTATTAATTACAATGTATAATTATTAAATGGTTATGAGTATAATTATTATTATTTTTATAATTATTATTATATAGCTATAGTTATATATTTTTTTTAAACATAACTTTTTTGGAATAAAAATATGAATAAATCATGTTATTTTTGGATTTTTGTTATGTTCCCTGTATTTTGTTATCATTTGTTATGTGTCACTTGTAAAGTGTTTCAGAGAATTGGATTGTATTAATCATGTAAATCTTTGCCATCTCAATTGTTAGTTTGAAACTTTATTTAACCATGGGTAAGTGACCTGTACAATTATTTGGTTTCCTCCAGCATCATTTTTTAATTGCGCAAAGCACATTGTTTTGTTCAGTGTAGCTACCCTTAGTTTTAAAGAGCCACAGTGGAGAGTCTCTACCAGGTGTATGTGTGTTTATTCGTCTGAAGTCTTTCAAACTATTTATTTTAAAAATAAATACAAATACATTTTTTGCTGCTTCCTAAACAAATGTCAACAAAGACATGAATTTACAGCACAATACTTTCACTTTTTCACCCAAAAACTATGCAGTTGTGAAAAAATAAGCATTTAGCTTAAACCTTCAACACCTTAGAGAATAAAATAATAATCATTCAAACAGTTTATTTTTAACAGAAATAAATACAGCACTTTAATACAAATAGCACTAAATACCTTGGTCCACTTAACCAGGGGATGCAACTAGCCGGGACGCTAGCTGTTAGCATCGGAAAACTTCCTCAGAGCTCCTGTTCATAGAAAAAATTACCCGGCAGTAGTTTTTAAGTAGAAGGGATTACGCTCAAAATGAAACCCAGGCTAATAGTACAAGTCTGAGTGGAAAGTGGGAAATCGGAACAGCGCTTTCATTTTGTATTATGAAGCCCAGCCTACTCAGAAATATGACACAGAAAACGTGCCTTACAGCTGTGTGGAAGCAATAATGACGGCGCCCATTTTTGGGCACATGACACACAAGTCCAGCATTTGCTACTCGCCAATACGGACCAGTGGATATCAGGTCTACTCCGGTAGGAGTTTCACTTGCACTTGGCAAGTTTGACATTTGGCAAGTTTGTCCGTTTGACACACTGCTGTTTTCTTTCCCTCTGCGTATGTAGTCCGTGCTTCATCCATAGAGCGTAGTACAACAAAAATAACCATCCAGAACAAACACATTGTGTGGTTAAAAGAATGCCACGATAAATTAGGATTTGAGGCAAGTTTCATCCAAAATCAGTAAAGTGTGATTTTTGGTCATTGTATTCAGCTATTTTTTTGTATTCATGTTGAGTAGACGCCCAGCACACGTTCTTCCATTCAGGTAGTGATACATGTTTTTATCATTTTGCTGTGGCGAAATTATCATACTTATGTAAATTATACTGTCAACTGTGAAAAGACATAAGTAAACTTGTTTACCTTATAACTCATCACACTTTCTGGCTCAGAACTTGAATCTGTTTGAGATTTCATCACAATTAAAAAAAAAAACTTCACAGTTACTTCTACCAGGCAGTGCAGTTGTGCCAATTTGGGATTTTTGCAATTCATGCTACCCTACATGACGAGGCTGGGTGAATGTCATCTCCTGATGACTCGTTTTTTTCCACCTTGTATTGCTTTTCCACTAATGCAGCTTATGAGTATTTTCAGTGTGATTATTTCAGTAACAATTTTGGCTAGTAATTTTTTTTTTTTTTTTTTGGTTGCTTTTTTAAAATTTAATCAGCCTTCAAACCTATTCAAATTGAGATGCATTGGAAAAAACAAACCAATGCAAACTAGCAAACAAACAGATTTTTTTTTCTGATTAATTTATCTATCGCCCATAAACCTACTGCAACCGTGATAGGTCTAGTTTTAATGACTTGATATCGAAACCATTTTTTCTGATACAAGTTACCAACCTTTGTGTCAGCAGTTATTGAAATTGGAGGTCGAGGTCACAGACAGTTGTTTAAGAATTCCGCTAACAACAGGAACTGGAACTCGGTATTACGCACATACGAGAAATAAATTGTTTTTGCCAGCGCACTTTTCACAACTATAATAAAACCAAGGTTGCATAGCATACTGGATCAGGGTTAAGAGATAAGATGCCTGTTATTTTCGGTACACATTTTGAAGTTGATAGGAAGCAGAGACCACGTAGTAAAGTTTAGAGGTTTTGTCAGTACAACTTCAGAGGATGTGAAACTTTTGATTGTCGATTGCGGCCTCAGTTCAGCAGATATGTTTTGTCTGTGTTTATAATTTCTAATGGCATGATTTAATTCTTGTTTTATTTAATTTAAATTTAGACTCAGTGTCCCAATTTGCAGTTCCATTAGCAAAGCTGTACACATGGCCATGATTAATAAAGTTGATCCAGATCAGGGAACTTTTTTACCTGTTGCTGCTGACTGCTTTTGAGCCTATTTCGATTTTTATTAAGTGCTAAGTGTTTAAGTGTTCTGAAACGTGTGAATAATCTAACCCTCTCCCACCCTCTACCTCCCTCTTCTCACTGTGTGTTTGGGGGTGTTCTGTGATAGTGTGAGGGCATATGCTGTTTGGGTTTAGTGCGGAAAGCGAGGTGTGCAATGGCTGTGAAGGAGCGTGTAGAAGCTGTGCTGAACGTGGGCCTACGAGTTCCCAGCATCATGCTGCTCGAAGTGCTATACCGCTGGGACGTGAGCTCCTTCTTCCAAAAGATCCAGAGGAGCAGCATGAACAACAACCCCCTCTTCCAGTACAAGTACCTAGCTCTCTACCTGCATTATGTAGGTGAGTCCAATTTCATGAATTTACATACCTTATTTTGAATAATAATGATAACAATATGAATTCAAATGTTTTAGATGATGTTTATGTTGTAAAATACAGTAGACAAGTCTGTGTGAGAAACAAATTAGAAGTGCTTGGTACCAGGGACCCAGGAGTAAACTTTTAAATATGAGATTTATTTGTGCATTTGACAGTGTTTTGACATTCTTGAGTAAAGGATTTTACACACACTGCTCTTGGTCAGCAGCACAATTTTTTGGTCAGAATGAGTCTCACAATTATTTTTAAATAAATTGAATGGGCTACAATACAGTATGATGTTCTCATACTGCTTTTATAGAATTGCAGTAACGAATATTAATTTCACAACTTAAAGCCAGTCCTTTTCACGTTCATCTGTCACCTAATGAGTTCTTGTGAGATACAACTGGATTTCCCTCAGTACCTCGTCTCTTGTCTAAATGCTTCAAATAATTGCTGCTAATAATTTACAAATGAATTTGTGTCCAATTTGATAAATGTGGCCCATTGTGTATGTGCACACATTCTTCTGTGTGTGCGTGTGTGTTGCATGAACAGTGTAAATCACTGTTTTCCCCTGAATTTCTCAGTTGCTAATTATGGAGTTATTTTGTATCAGCTTCTTTCTCTTCCCGCTCTATGTTTAATGTTGTGGCTAACCCCTTATCTATGGCAAAATAGTTCACTTAATGATACCAGCATGATATTTAGTAAGGAGCCTTTGGATGCTAGGCTATCTGTATTCATTGCTGGCCAGTTCGATTAATTAGAATGTTTGGTTTAGAACGATGTGTAAAATGAACATTTGTGATTTAAAATATTTTTATATGCCCATATTTTTAACTTCCTTGGCTGTGTACTGAGCGGGGCTGGCAAACTGTGCAGGATTCTTTCCTGCCACGTGCTAATTCTGTTATAGGCCTCCCTAGTACCTGCCATCCAGAAGGAAAAAAAAAAAAAAAAGGTCTGTCCTTGGCATGATGGCAGTGCGTGCATTAAAAAGGATCTCGTCTCATCTTATGCAAAGTTTGACAGCACAAACCATGCTGTAAATTTTACCCTAAAGTCTGATGCGACTAAAGGCAGTAGCACAGCAGACTCATTTCAGCATCTCCGGTACACATGTGTAGCCAAGTAACAGGACAAAATCTGAATCTAAAAAAAAGGAAAAAACATAATATTGATATCCTTTTCACATTACACTCCAAATGATAAGAAGGAACCCCAGTGGAAATAAGCTTCAGATATGATGGCATTTTATGTCACAAAAGATTTGGTGCCTATTTCTGCATTGGGGGAAAGTGCTGTCCACTTCTTGTACGAATGCCGATGGATTGGCTGGCGATCGCTGTGAGCGTCAGGGGAGAGTATGCCATCCCTCCCTCCCCTGAGAGCTCTGCCCATTAGCTTCCGTGGACTCCTGGTCGTGGATGGGTGTGCCATCAACCTAGATTTGAACATGCGGGCTCCAGGTTGATACTCATGCACCTTGTCAATACGCCACTCGGAGGCCCCTAAAAACACTTTTAAAGTAAATTGCATTTACTTGGTAAATTCATTCACCAGTAACAGATGTGTTTTGTTTAGAAAATTTCAGATATTCAAGACTTTTTTTTTATTTTTTTTTCCAAAAGGCAATCATTCATTTATTTGAATTTATTTAGTTGGGTTTACATTTCACTGATCCTGAAGGTGAAATGAGTAGTTACTGAGCAGCACTCGGAGAATAATTCCACTTCTAAAACAATTAGGAAATGTGGTTGCTTCTTTTCTATAGTATTGTCAGAATTAACTTGAACAGTTACCTTGCTTTAAAAATATCAGATATCAAATATATTGATTTAAAAATTATTTTGAAGGATTTTATTTTTAGCTCAGTCTTGTTTCTGCTGTCAGTTCTTTGAGGAATCTAAAGGAACTTGGTGCGTTTTTGCCTTAACTATACGTCTGAAACATTGCGAGGAACGTCTGTATTAAGAGCACCACAATCACAGTATCAGGAGCAAAGTTGTCTTATGACTTTTTGTTTGTCAAGAAAAAAGTAGCCTGCGATAACGATTTCACTAGTCTGTGATCTTACAGGCACTTCACAATATATCTCAGGTAGGCAGACAAACTTTCACAGAGCAAAACACCACCAAATATTAACAGCAGCACGGAACATGAACTCATTAAATGGATAATTAACTTAACAAGACAGGTGATACAAGTGGATGTGGAAATATGGAAGGTGGTGAAAGAAAATCTAGTGTTAAGCTGTCTTTTTTTTGCTTCAGCAAGTAGTCAGGAAACATGGGAGATTGATTTATTTCCTCTCTCCAGGGCTGAAGCTCTTATAATACCAGTCTCAGACACCAGCAGAATATATATGCCTATTGGGAGCTCTGCCTTTATAGGCAGTGCTAAAATCTGTATATTATTAAAATCTGTTTAATTTTACCATTATGTAATACAGTATTTAAAAAAACCTGCTTTGGACCAGCAACAGAGATCTCTATCAGTAGCTCTGTCTTTAGGCAGTGCCTCAATCTATGTATTATTTGTTGTATTTTGAACTAATTCTTTATCAGGCTTGTTCACAGCAGTATGCGATGAAAACTTTTTTCCTCTTTAACAAAGTAGTATAGAGTTACATTAAATGTTATTGTAGTTTAAAGCAAATTATACAAATTATTAATCACATACCTTTGTGTCCACACGTTGCTGTGTAGAATTAACCCATCAACTTCATTTTAGATGGTCCTCAGTCACTTATATCCATGTAGTCATAATACAACATTGTTTCAATAGAGTTTGTTTTTTCTGTGGTTCTTGGTTCTGTTCTCATGTATTATGACTAACATAAGATCTGTCGTAGTATGACGTTGTTTGCACAGCGAGGTTGTGAATAGCAGAAGACGGTTAGGCGAGTGGAGGAGCGGGTCAGTGTTGTTGGAGAGAGAAAACCTTCCAGGGTTGCAGAACTGGACTGATAATTCATGGCACTGAGTTGATGCATATTATAACAGAGCTCCTGTGTGGTGGGGTGATGGTGTAGTGTTTAGGATGAGGACTCATGATTGGGAGGTTGTGAGTTACATTAGCTATCAGACCCCCAAAGTGCTAAGACCCCTCCTAGAGGTGTTAACCACAAGTGTGCCTCTGTCCACCCAGAAGTATAAATGGGTACCATTAAAATACCTTACTCGAGTGGAGTACCATATTCATGATATATGGCTTGTCTCTTTGGTGTCCACACATGCCCAACACAGAAAGGCTGGTTAGCTGTTATGTATCACTGACTAGCATCAAGGAAAAAGTAGATTTATTATTAATAATGAAACTGAAACCCAAAAAATAGAGGCCCACACCACCGCTTAGACTTGTGCAGAATAAAAAAAAAAACACCCAATCAGCAGACAAATTTGCAGGTAAATAAATGTTTGTGGAGCAAGTGCTGAAAGTTCAGAAGCTTGACAGAACATGATTTGTGTAAACAGATTTAAACTAACAAGACAGGTGATAGAAAGCAGAAATCAGCTAGCAAATGGACAAGCGATGAGAAATAAACTCAGTCCTGGACACTTATAGAGAGATCTGTCAGGAGCTCTGCTTTTAGGCGGTGTCTTAATCTATATATTATTGTTGGCTGGGTGAAAAGGTACGGCATCACAAGTGTTTCCAGCTTTTTTCCCCTCATAACAAATGTTTTTCAGATGTGTGTATTTATTCCAGCCCCGTTTCTGGCAGCCGGTTCTGCTACACTTGCTCGTCTTATCTGGATTTTAGGATACTCCCTGGGTTGGCTTCATGTGCATTAATTTCATCATGTTTGCCTTAAATTATGGCTCTTTGCTATATTTTGCAACAAGCTGTTTGTGTTGTGTTTAGTGTGTAAAATCCAGCAGCTCAAACAGTGTTGAATTTTTAGGCACCGACTCGTCTGTGTTGTTGGCTGTGTTATTGTGTTGGCAAACAAACCAAGAAAAAGTATAAGCTGAAGCTGCTTTTACACGGGCCGTGTGTTGGAACAACTTATGCCTGAAAGTGATTTGTTCTAGAGCAGCTCAACACCGGTTGGCACAGCTTGCTGTACTTTTCAAGTTGGCGCAAGTTGTTCCAGAACATCTTGTTCAAGGCACAACTTACCATATAAACGCAATTAATGACAAGTTAGAGGTTTACGTGCGCACGTTTGCTTCCATAAGGGACACTAGCTTATTTCACACGCTGGTAGATGGGTGGTTTTTGGCCAGTGATTTGCTTGCGTGTTGTCCCGCTAGCTTCCTGCTCACTACCAATTTGAGAGTGACCATGTAAACACGTAGCAAAGTGGCGCAAGATGTATTAAGGGCAACTTTTTCTCACTGCCAGTATAAAAGCAGCTTAAGAAACTGCTAAGTCAGAGAACTCAAGCTTGCCTACCAGATAAAAGTCAGGTTTGAAAGCAACTTGGCATGTCTTGTCTGAGCATTTTAATGACCTGACAAGATGTGTTTATCCAAGTACCCATGAACACTCTGTAAAAACGGATTGTGGAGACATTGTAATTGTTCATGATAAAAGATCATATCTGTGATCAGTATGTGTTATAATTTAAGATATAGCCTTTCTGACAATGCACTTGCGGACATGATGATGGTGAAGGTAACATGGTTGATTCTGGGCATGTGGTGCAGTGTAGAAATTCCTTGTAGCATGATATGAAAGGGAGGATGTGATGTTGGCTGTGTACACTGCTGACCATAATGGAAGCACAAGGACTTCCTTTACATTTTACGTTGAAATGTGACAAAAGCAATGTTGTTGAGGAATTTCTTTGGGGGCATTCGGGAGGGATGGTGGCTTAAGTTATAGTTAGGCTTATTTTTAATATAGTCTTGTGCAGTTTGAAGTATTTTCACACTAACAAAGTGCATTCAGCCTGCTTTCTTTACCATCTGCCTGCATCTCCTCTCCGTGTGTCTTACTGTTTCTCACCTCTGGAATGAGGTCCTGCCCAAAGTGGAGGAGTTCAGGTATCTCGGAGTCTTGTTCACAAGTGAGGGAAGAATGGAGCAGGAGATTGACAGGCAGATCGGTGCAGCCTCTGCTGTAAAGCGGAGCTTGTACCTGTCCGTCGTGGTGAAGAGGGAGCTGTGGCGGAAGGCAAAGCTCTCAATTTACCAGTTGATTTACGTCCCTACCTTCAGAAGTTCTGTCATCCAGGAGGAGCTCGGAGTAGAACCGTTGAGAGGAGCCAGTTGAGGTGGCTCGGGCATCTGATTAGAATGCCTCCCTGGTGTGGTGTTTTGGGAATGTAAAACCAGGTAGAGACCTCGGTATCGAACTAGAACAGGCTGGAGGGACTATGTCTCTCGGCTGGTCTGGGAATGCTTTGGCGTCCCCCCGGAAGAGCTGGAGGAAAAGGCTGGAGAGAGGGACGTCTGGACTTCACTGCTTAGGCTGCTGCCCCCGCGACCCGACCCCGGATCAAGCGGAATATGAATGAATGAATGCACCTGTGTTCTTTACTAGCATTCAGTATAGCTTATAATCATAGTGATTTACATAAAAATGCTAGTTACCTTGGTTTGGTTCCACTTCAATGCCAGTAATTTGCATTAGTGAGTTTTTCTTTTCTTTTTTTTTTGAATTTCTTGAGGAATTGTTTCATCCCTAAACAGAATATACAGGCTATACTGGATTTAGGCTTTAACCCCATTAAGATGCTGTGGTGAGGTCTTTAGAAGTGAAGCAATATCATAATGAAGAGTGGGTCAATACAATTCACCCAAATTAAGTGTGAGACTGATGAACTCCTGTAGGAACTGTTTATTTGTGGTAAATGTGGTGCTACATATTACTGTGTGAACTTATTTTACCCAGGGTTGTCTGAAGTTTTCCTGGCCAGCTGAAGTTGTTTTCTTCTGTAGCCTGCATAGCAGAGCAGACACCTAGGGATCAATTTAATGTCCCCATGTCAGGATATCACCTCGAGTCCACATAATCAAACCACAAGCGACACACATCTTCCATGAAAGACTCATGTCTTTCTTTATAGAAAATATCTCTTGTTTCTTTATTGAAGCTGCTGCAATATAATTGTTATTTAGGCTTTGTTGAATAGAACTGTCATGGTGGTGTAATGTTTAGCGCATCCGCCTCACAGCAAGAAGGTCCTGGGTTTGAGTCCTGGCCTTGGGTGTTTCTGCGTGGAGTTTGCATGTGCATGCATGGGTTTCCTGCGGGTATTCCAGTTTCCTCTCATAGTCCAAAATAATACACATTAGGCTAATTGATTGTTCCTGATTGCACCTAGGTATGAATGGTTGTGTGTGTGATGGTCTCACAAGCTGTTCAAGGTGTACCCAGCCTTTGCCCAGAGTCGGCTGATATAAGCACTTATGAATGTATACATACCTATACACAAACTCTTAGTATCTCTCAAAAGTTAGCAAAAACAGAGTGTGACTCTTGACAGGTTTAAATATGTCTGTAGTAGAACCATGTCACATGGAAAAAGCTCTCCTGGGTGCCATAAATCGTGCATGATGGCGATTTGTGTAGCTATCATAGGTAACATCATGAATGGTATTAAGCTACTTGGTGCCTGTTTGTCATTTCCCCATATGAATAATTGAGGACTTTGGATGTATGTAACTGATGCATTGGCATCTGTTCCAGTTCATCTGAATTTTAGCTTACTTTGTTTTAGTTTCCATGCTCTGGTTTACTTGTGATGTTTCTTTAATCATGATCTCTTCAGTCCTTCTCTGCTTCCATATTTATTTTGAATAGGCTGCCCTCCCAAGCCAGTGTTGCAATGCCACATCCCCACTGGAAGAACGCTCCTTTGTGAGCTTGTATATAGGGATTGTATGCTTACACAGTTTTCTAACATAGTTCTCTCTCAGGCTATATTCTGAGTCTGGTTTTGCTGACCCTGCCTCGTCAGCGTCTGGTTCAGCTGTACCTGTACGTCCTCACGGCTCTACTGCTCTTTGCTGGACATCAAATTTCAAGGTAAGATTTTAGTTCATAGATTAATGATTGCTGAATATAAATATAATCCTAAACCATGTACCCTACCCATCCTTTCTTCAGCCCATGATGCATAACATCATTGGGATTTGAATAAAATGATAGTAACACGTTAAACAATTGCCATACTCAGAACCCCAAAAAAACCTTAAGGACCCACCACACTTAATTTGATCAGGAAAAATATGCCATTAAATAAAATCCTTTTATTTAATAAGTTTAAGGTATATTTCATGAAGCCAAATGTTTAGGGGGGCAATTCCACCGTGACGGACATTACATTTGTAAGGTGTCTGAGCCATTTCAACCAGTCTCACACTAAAAGTTGAAGACTCTAATCTTGTGGATGGGCATAGTTAAGGTCTTGAGGTATTTAGGCAGAGAAGAAAAGATATCCAATGATGCTTCTGTTTGTGTTATGCATAAACTAATTTTTGAAAAAGATTTTGCCTGGTCATGTCCCATTTTTTTCATGGAATTGCGAAGCTAGTAATAGGTATGCCAGGTTAATGTTATGAAGATTAAGTATAGTCCATTTGCCGATTTAAATGTTGGGGCTTATTATTCCAACTAAACAATACCTTGTTTGAAAGAATCAGGCAAATATTGACTGTTCTACTACCAGTTGTTATTTTTCTTATCAAGTTATTATTATTTATTTATTTTTACTTTGTTGTTTCTGGTTTCGGGGTCTGTGGTTAATAATATACCAATTGGGGGCCCCATAACTAAAAGGATTTTGAGTGTTTTCCTACATTTCTTGGCAGTCATCACAGGATATAGTAGATACATCAGGTATAAGGGCTGTATAATGCATAGTTTTTGGTTTTTGAGAATGGGGTCTCAGTTTGAAATGAAAAATCGCGCACACACACATATATATATGTATGTGTGTGTGTGTGTGTGTGTGTGTGTGTGTGTGTATATATGTGTGTATATGTATGTGTATATATATATATATATTATATGTATATATTATATACTGTGTGCACAATTATTAGGAAAGTGATTATTTTGACCATATCATCATTTTATCCATAATTTCCAACTCCAAGCTG
>JAQMYF010000024.1:35876459-35891459 GCA_030014195.1 Neosilurus mollespiculum | reverse complement strand
AACAAGTGAATGATAGGCTGTTTCTTAAAGAAGACAGATAGTGTAGGATCAACTGATCAAATTATATGTTTACCACCTATGAAGTTGATTTCCAACATGTGAAGTCAGACTTGCCTTAACGTTTTACCTTCAGCTCTGCTGTGCGCTGCTTCTGCTGTGGAGGAGGCGGAGCTGGGGATTCAAGCTGTTAGTGACAGTTCAAGGATCCAGTAGAGTTATGAGAGATAGCTCATTATTATTTTTTATAACCATTTATAATTCTTTTCACTGGTTAAGTATTAACAACCAGCAAACATACACTGAGAGTGACCAATAGCATTGATTTTTGCAAAAAACTGATTAAATGTGGAGACAGCGATATTATCTAGCACATCGTGTATCTAAGCCTTCACTGTATCTGTGTGGATGGTGTGATTGAATCCGCTGGGTATTAGAACCTGTAAGAAACTTTTAAGCAAGTAGAAAACTTTAATTCTGTGTGTCTAATATTTTTGTACAGAAAAAAAAAAAATCTTATACGTATTTTGATTTCTATTATGTTGACACATAATTACATGAGCCACGCCATGTACTCACAGCAAGCCACTAAAGATCCTCTATAAGAGAGGATAGATATTGTGCACAGTGGAATAATACAATAGATCCAGTTCCACTACTCTACTGGGATGTGAGCTCCTCCCAAACAATGCTGATGATGTCAGCATTGCAGCCCTACAGAAGAAAAGCTTTTGCACGTCTTCATTATTAATGTGCTCACCAGGCTAAAAATGCAAACCGTGTCTGATTTAATAGTCAGGCGCATCAGAGTCGCTTGCGTCTGCTATGTGAAGTGGTGTCAGAGTCCACTAATACTACAAGCGTGTCCTTGTTTTATTATTCAACATGCTGCATTACAGATACACACATATGAGCATGTCTTCGCTCATACGCAAATACAATCACACCCAGATGTGCTGAGAGGCCAGCGAGAAGGAGAGCCATGGCCCCTGGAAAAGCAGATCAATGACTCAGGTTACAGGCCAGTGAAAGCCGTGCAGTAAAATTTTTGTGAAGCTGAATTCTAGGGATGAAAAATATATGGACACATTGTTTCAGTGCTGACTGAATTTCAGAAAACCAAAAGACCAAACCATGTGAGGCTTTTCCTTTGCAGCAATTTTAACTAAATCTTTCTACCGGTGATTTTCTTTTTTTCTATTTCTGCACACTCACACACACACACACACACACACACACACACACACACACACACACACACACACATATACATTCACCTGTGTTACAACCTATTATAATATACTGCATCCTAATTCATATAAAATAACAATAATAAAATCTATTGCTTCTACACAAATATAAATAAAATTTTTAATATGTTTTCTATCATACACCTAAACTGCCTTCCCTTCTTCCTGCTTCATCGTGTCTACTGTATCCTTGTATCCATATTTTCTCTCTCACAGAAGGGGACTGTGAGAGCTACGCTGACCCAAATGGATTATGTCTCAGTTCTCTAGAGGTTGGCTATGAGCTATTTAGGACACTCCTGAGGAGAGAAACAAAGCAAGAGAAAGGGGCACATAAATGTCCTAGAGTAGCATGCTTCACATGTGTGTGTGCGTGTGTGTGTGTGTGTGTGTGTGTGTGTGTGTGCATATGTGTAGGTGTGTGTATGTATGCTATGAGGACATTTCCCATCATGCTCTGCTCAGGAAGAGGAGCCCTGCCTCCCACTGAGACTTGCATTGTTTTTGTACCTTCCCCCTCCACCCAGTCCTGTCTGCAATCCCGACACACACACACACACACACACACACACACACACACACACACACACACACACACACACACACACATGCACACACAGTGGGTATAGAAAAGAATCAACCCTTCACAATGTTCACAATTTGTTGCTTTGCAGCCTGAAATGAAGACCCATAAAATATTTTTTTAGCTGTATTTACTCACTGCAACTTATAACAGCCAAGTGAAATCATCATCCCCGCAGAATCATTAATATGTTTAAAGGATCACCTCTAATCTCAATCAGGTGTAAACCAACTTAACTGGCTTCTACCTGTGATCAACTGTAATTATTCTGTTTAGTTCAGCATAAAAACAGTAATCCCTAAAGCATTTAACACTTTAAAGTGTAACTGAAAGCAAATAATCAACTATGGGTTGCATGGCACTGTCAAAAATCTCAGGGATAAAGATGTGTACTGGCAGAAGATGAATGCAGTATTTTCCTTGATGGCAAAAAAAGTTAAACTTAAGTCCCAACTGCCCAGGGAACCTTCTTCCATATGTATGGGGAGTCTCCCACATGCTTTATTATTTATTTATTTATTTATTTATTTTGGCCATTCTTCCATAAAGCCTAGTTCTGTGGAATGTATGCCTTAGACTTGAAAAGTGGAAGTTTGATCTCCGAGGTGGATAGCAACGTAAATGTTTATAGTGAGAGTGGAGTAACTGTGAGAAAAGCAACATGATATGCATATGTACATGAAGAGCTGTTAAATATATTGGCCACATTTACTTTACATTCAGTGATGCTGAAGTTTTGCCTCTTGTATTGGATCAGAGATTTGTTTTAGAAAAAACAGTATAATACAGGATTGTTTCTGCCCTCTCTGTGGTAAAATGGAAGGGTGCAATTTTCTAATTCAGTCAAATAAAGCACTCCTTTTGTCACCTGAATGGCACCCAGCTTACAGAGGTCAAAGGTTGTGAGGCTGCTTTCAGGAGAGCACAAATCGATTAGCCGTCATGCTGCTGACGCTTGGTCCGTTTCATGGGGAGACTCTGGGCCCCAATTTCCATAATTGCTCACAGCCTTAAGTGCTGTTACCTTTCGTAAACCAGTGGGGGTGGTGGGGATGGGAGAGAAATGATCAGGCAAATAAAGTGAATGAATAATGAACATGCATGTATGTTCTGAACAGAATCTATCGATCTGTAAGTGAGTAGGAATAACTTTGCTGGAATTAAATACTCGACCTCTTTGTCCTATGGAGATTCCCCTTGTCCCTTCCTTTCAGTAGCTCTTTATCTGAAAAGATAAAGGTTACTTAGTCCTGTGTGATGAGAGGTTGATCTTATTGACTTGGTTACACTCAGAGCATTGGCATGGTTGAAGGATTACATATATATCTGCTTCTTTTACTCTGTCTTATTCCTGGCCATGAAGTGAAACATTACCATCTACAGCAACATTCTGCAGTGCTTTAATGGTCTGCAATGCATCTTTCTGATTGGCCAGGTGATTGATTGGTAGTCATCTTTCAGAGTCAGTTGTGGGCAATGTGGGCGGTAGAGAGTGGTCAGGGTCTTGGTCTATTGTTTGTAAGCTGTAATTAACAGCCTGGCTCATCTGTATATGGTTTAGGTTGACTCCAGCCAGGGAAGGGGTCAAGGGTCACTCAGAGAACTGTGAAAGGTACCCTGTGTGGCCGTCACTGGTATTCTGAGTATGTTAAAGTGAAGAACACGAGTGTTGAGCAGATGGGAGTGTAAGTGGTGGTCTTGTTTATAGGATTAAGCTTTCCCTCCACCTGAAATCTACAGTCTGTATGAGCCCAAGCTCCATACTTGTCTCCTTTTCCCAATACCTGGAGCAAATCTGGTTCTATTACTATGAGACTTTCCACTTTGACTAATGACTGTTAGCTCACAGCGGCTCACTTAAGCCATAAAGGGCCTGTGATAGCTGCACACCAACCTTTTATCGACCCTACACTCACATGTATTAATAAGCGCCTGCGTTCATGCCCGTACTGCCTCTCAACCCTTATCTAAGCTTCCTCTCTTGTGACAGATGAGCGTGTCTGGAGGGAAGCGTGGTCAGACAATGGCCAGTGGGTGTATACGGGTATGGATGTATGTGCTTGTGTGTGTAGGGAAGCCTCCAGAATGGTGTAGCTCTGATCTGTGCTGATTTAGTGCCACACTTCGTGCTGGTAATGGGCTCACACAGAGAGGGAGATGTGACGGCAGGGGCAGGCCATATTTAAGGGCCTCTGACTGCTCATTACTGACCACCACCGATCATTCACACACACCATCACAGGCCTTACTTCTTCTTTAAGACTGCGCTGGGAATTCAGAGGCAAACAAATTATACACAAGATTTACATTTGTGCAGCTATTTTCACAAATGAGGCTAGTAATGAGGGCTGCGAATAAGAGGAAGAAATGTCATGATGAAGGGTATGAGGGAGGGAGAGGGAGCAGACAGGCTAATGTCATTCACGGCACAACATGGCCTGCTTTATTGAGGCTCATATTCCTTGACCTCTCCATTACTACATCATCAAATAATAAATTCCATGAAAATAAATGATTACAGCATCACTTGGATTCATGCAACCTGCCTATGTGTATGAACAGTGCGACTGTACATAAGGTTGTAGGTGAAAAAGCTCTCTTAAGAATATTCATTCATTCATTCATTCATTCATTCATTCATTTTCCGAACCATTTCACCCTACTAGGGTGAATCTGAGTGAAGGCAGGAACTCCTGGAATAGTTCACTAGTCCAGTGCAGGGCAACTTACCCAACCATACACACTCACACCTAGGGGCAAATTGGAACATCCAATTAGCCAAACATGCATGCATTCGTACTGTGGGAGGAAACTGAAATATCTGAATTTAGTTGGTAAAATTCATACATGTATATTACAAAACACATCTGTGTATACAGTGTGGTCCTTCAGAGAGTACCCAGATAAAACCCACATAAGCACAGGGAAAACATGCAAACCCCACATAGAAACACTCTCCCCGATCCTGAGACTCAAACCCAGGACCTCTTTGTTGTGAGGCGGATATGCTAACCACTCCACCGCTGTGCTGCCTCTCTTAAGAACACAGTCTGGAAAATAAAGGAAGTGCAAACATACAGTATGCATAACCAATTGGTAGCACAAATGGAACACCACAGGCTATTTTCATGGGAAAATACTAAATTACCTCTTCATATGAAATCACATTTCCAGAATAAAAAAAGTCAGCAGTATTAGTGTTCCATCCAGATTCAGATGGAGTCCAGCCTAGAACTTAAAGAGCACAATTTGCATTGGTGGATCTTGTGCTTTATACATTACTAGGCCATGCTAGAGAGAGCAGAGCGGATATAGCAGCAGCATGTGTCCTGTAATATTGAGGTCAAAGTCACAGAGTTCTGAAAGATGATAACTATTAAAAATGAATGGAGGATTCCATTGCTTTTTCTCCACTTTTTTATTTTCCTGTTGTCCGATAGTAATGACTTTGGTTTCTAGTGCCTTAGTTATTCTAGATTTACTATCAGAATTTGGGTTTTGAATTGTAAATGAGAGCTCATAAATAAGTGGCCTTATTTCCTATCTAATGCATCATAATTTAGGTGGCTATGAGTAGTGGGATGTTAATTAGCAAAATAGCTCTGAAAGGACACAGGATTTATGTGGCTTTTGCTTCGAGTTTTTCTGAGCCTAAAAACAGTGAGGGGGAAGAGGAGGAAATGGTACACATGGCACTAAGGCTGGGTAAATAAATTCATAAAAGGCATGCCTGATATATTTTCCTGCTGAGATCCTCACAGACAAATGCAGGAAATTTTTGTGACCTGAATTTTCAGGGGAAATAACAAATTTGACAGCAGTGATGGTAATAGTGCTTTCTTTCTTTTCTTCTTTCTTCTTTCTTTCTGCTTCTCTCTCTTTCTTGTTAGAAAAGCTATGAGGGTGGTGGAGAGGATGTATTTATTGCATTTTCTTGAATAACATAAAGTTGGAGGCCACAAAGAAAAGAGAATTTGATTTTAATGTGGGACACAGTTAGAGAAAAAGGAGACGTTGTTTGATCCAGCACCTCCATTTCTTGCGGCTCTTCACTTGACATGAATTTCCTCTAAAGTTCAGAGCTGGGCCATTCCAATGAGAACAAGAGCACTCAGAGGGCGCAAACCTCCACCAAGAAATAATACATCCTGAACAGCTTGCCAGTTCATTGCAGGGCCAACACACACACACACACACACACACACACACACACACACACACACACACACACACACACACACACACACTACCATCCACACTCACACCTAGAGAAAATTTGGAACAGTCACTTAGCCTACTGTGCATGCCTTTGGACTGTTGGAAGAAACCGGAGTACTCAGATGAAACCCACACAATCATGGGGGAAGATGCAAACTGCACACAGAAACGCCCTCGCCAATCCCGGGATTCAAACCCAGGACCTTCTCCAAGTTGCTTCTTGGACCTTGTTAGGCAGACTTGCTAACCACTACGACACCTTGCTGCCAAGTTTTTTTGTAATTTTGATCATTTTTTGTGATGCCATCAGTGTGTGGATTCTTGCCAACATTTAATGGCAACATCCTTGGGTGATCACCTTCCCATCATAAAATTTCAGATTGATTTATCAAAAACTGTGGACAGAAAGTTGCTAACAGAGAAACAAATAAGTAAACCCCTCACCGATAAAACATAGCCTCCTTTTCGGAGGTCACAAATGCTTCATGTGTGAGTGCCTTAACACCACTTCTCTATGCTTCTCATCTCCTTCTGTCACCTTTCAAGGGAGTAAGAGGAATAAATATTAAAATATAAGCAGTGTGATGTCTGCATGTCTGTGTGAGGTGTGGTCAAGTGGCAGAGTATGTGAATGCAAAAGTTTCTCCATGATTAAAACATTACAAGATAAATTAGATGGTGTCATGGTGGCATAGTGTTTAGCATGTCAACCTCACAGCAAGAAGGTCCTGGGTTTGAGTCCCAGGCTCAGTGAGGGTATTTCTGAGAAGAGTTTTCATGTTTTTCCCATGCTTACATGGGTTTCATTTGGGCTAAGAAGCTGTCCTGAATTGCCTCTAGGTCTGAGGGTGTAAATAGTGTGTATGTGTGTCAGCCCTGTAGTTACATCTATATCAGATAGCCCCATTTCTGTTTCGAGCAGTGGTCAAACTGCTGTTATTTTACTCTAATTATATTAGAAGACATGAAGCTTGGTTAAAATGTTAGCATTTATTAGTCATCCACATTGTTGTCCCTTCATCCCACACCATCTGCTCTACCCATCAGCCCAAAAACCATCAGTCACTTAATCAGCGCTGTCATCACCTACAGGTAGACAGGAGGATCCAAAAACATAGTCTTTCAGAGAGTCGAACATTCTAACAGAGAATTTCTCTGTGTGTGTGTGTGTGTGTGTGTGTGTGTGTGTGTGTGTGTGTGTGTGTGCATTCAGTTTTTGGCTTTGTGTGGCGTATAGAGCCCCAGCTGTCTCAACAACAAAACAACAATAGGACATTGAACAAGGAAAGTCTCTGGCTTATGAATCCAAAAACAAAAGCCAAAAACAGCTTCTTAGCTGCACGATTACAGTTTCTCAGACAACATGAAGAACTGCATGTATGATGAAGTTAGTGCAAGAAAAAAAGAAATCATTCCAAGTATTTTAGACTTTCTTCTGTATGATCTGTTCTGAAAGCCTGTTATGCATGTGAAGGTGCAGACAGGAACTACCATGTGTATAAGAACTTGGCTTGAGAGCTGTAATGTGTAGCTCACTGAGACTCCCTAATGTTGCTCTGTGCTCCTGAAAGTATGGGACAGGAAAACTGTTTCCACTAGACCAATCCATCTCAGCCATCAACACGCCCACATCATGTAGCAGGGCCTTTTTCTGATAAACCACTGTTTAAATGTTTGAATTCCCCAGTCATATTTTATATATCACATAATAATAATAATAATAATAATAATAATAATAATAATAATAATAATAATTATTATTATTATTATTATTATTATCGTCATTATTATTATTATTATTAATTATTATTATTATTAATTATGAATTATTATTGTTAATTTTATTCATTAATATTATGTATTATTATTAATTTTATTTATTTATTTATTTATTATTTATTTATTTAAAACAGACTCAAATTTCCAGACAACACTCAACTTTATTCTAGAACACGCAAATTTCAACAACACAAATTTACGATTTACTTTTAAACAAAACAATTTAAATCCAACAGGCAGTTTTAAAGATTTTTACCAAAATAATCAAACTGGGATTAATGAAAGTTTATTTCCACAGTGAAAGGGCAAGTCTGGATCACGAATGTCAATATCTTGTCTTGACCGAATCATACAAGATGTATGGCTTGAATTCCGTATGTGTGCAATGTGAGCTGCTGATTCCAGCTCAAACCCAGCCACCTGGTCCACCCCAGTGGTCTCACTCCAACACATTAACATCTGCATAACACTCTCCATGCTTATGCCAAACTCACACACTACCGTCAACATCACTCAACTTGAATGTGATTCATCAGAAAACACAACCCTGTTCCTGTGCTTAAATTGCAGAGGATCGACAAACATGAAAAGAACTGGTGGAATCAAACAAAGTGCACCTGTGACCTCTGGCTATGGAACATGATGATAATGATGAGGATGATGATGAATCTAGAGCACAGAGCAGGCAAAATAAATAGGTAAAAAAATAGCCATGTGTTACACTATTAAATGTATACAAACTGATTAAGTTTTATGGCAGAAGCAGTCAGCATCATCTCCTACATTCCCAAAATATTTTTTCGTAGGAGTTATGCGGTGGACATTAAGATGCAAGGAAACATCATTTTAAAACATTTTATTTTAGAAATTAAAGTTTCTAAAATATCCATAAAGATAATGGAATGTTATGAGTTGTCTTTGTGAGATGGCATGTGTAATCTTAAAGTTTTGTCGTAGTACTTCTAAAGAAAGTAATAAACATATACAAGCTGTGACAAGCATGCCATCTGCGGCCGCTAGCCAACGTGTGTGTCTGGTGGTAATTTGCTGATGTCAAAAACATTCATCTCATCATCACAATGTGAGGAAACTCAGTTAGTCTTTAGAACAAGTGATAATAAATACATATATCTACCACAAAACCATGTCCATACATAGTAACATGCCGTATTCATAGTTTAATCCAGTGAATTAGCTAGTTTTTCTGACTGCCATTTCCATCCAGTATTTACGTGCCCACTCGAGTGTGTCCCAGAGTGTCATTGAATATCACTAAACCAATAGTTAGAGAGTGAGAAAAACATCATTGCTCAGGAACTATGCAGTAATTAGTCATTCTATATACTGTTCCCAGGTTTTATAAGACTCAGCATGATTCCACATTGTGGTATGAGTGGTAGAGTGTCTAACCAGGTATGACTTTAGGACTTTGTTTGGGCAAGCAAACAAACAGATAGATAGATAGATAGAGAGATAGATAGATAGATAGATAGATAGATAGATAGATAGATAGATAGATAGATAGATGGGTGGATGGACTGAAGTGGGTGGAGGAAGATACGGAGACATGCAGCATCCTGCCTCATGCTTCATTAGAACTTACACAAATTAGCCACTGTATGAGGAGAAGATGAGCCAGAGAACATCCTTCATCCATCCATCCACGTACCAGTCTACAGGCACTCAACTGCTCCCTGTTTAAAGCAGCTTGGAGAGAACCATGTTTCCTGGCAGGCCATGTCATTGTAGAAGAAGGTATAGGGCAATTAAAGTGTGAGAGTTACTGGTTTAAAGATTACACACTGAAAACTTCAGACCAGAGCCACAGGTTTGTGTAGCTCCTTCCAGATACATCAGCCTGACATCATCCTGACAGGGAAACACACACTTTGTTTTGTAGTTGTACATTCTTATTTTTAAAATGTACTCCTTGCACTTCTGTCATACTTCCTCCCCATACTACTATATTCTACCTGGCAAACAGCTGTGAGGTTGAGGTGCCGAACCACGGTGTCAGGGTGTGTAGATTTCTGCTGTTGCTTTTTATAATTTGTCCTGGAAATGTCTACAATCACTCAGGATAATGAACGCTGTTCTCCATCTCAACACTGACAATAGTAGGAAGGCCTGTGTTGTGTGTTGGAGAGCGAGGGGTGTGGGGCTAAGTGTGTGTGTGTGTGTGTGTGTGTGTGTGTGTGTGTGTGTGTGTGTGTGTAGACCACTCATTATTGTAAACATCTTTTGTTCATGAGTTATATGAGTTGGGATTCACCGAGTTTTTCAACTACATGTTGAATATAATAACTATTGTGCACCAGTGCAGGAAGTCTAGAACTCTGTACTATACAGGCTCCCCTTTCTCAGTTCAGCTGGCACACATCGATCCTACTTTCCACAACATGCACTGACTGAGTCAAACTCTCACATGGTATTTCTGAGGATCTCGTCAGGCTCAGAGCTGCACGTTTCACTTGAGTGTGGTGTGACAGCTGATGTCAGAAACAGTCAAGGTGGGAAACATGGGGTGAACTGCACTTAACAGAGATTCTGATGGATGGCAAGGTTCATATCATTTATCTACAGTACATGGCAAAGGAAGTAAGAGTCAGAGTAGAGAGAGAGTTTACACTGGTAGGACTTAAGCTCAGATAAGTTGATGTACTTCTGAATAGCAATTTAAACCATTTTCTTTTTTTTTTGCTAATTTGTTTCTACTCGCAGTTCTGTCTAAACTCGAATCTAGGGTTTATGATTCTCACTTCTAACTGAGAGGTCCTGGCTTCGTGTACTGATTAACCCCCCACTCCCTTATTCGTATTTGTTTTTGGACAGTAAAATAATTATACTTATTGTACTAATTTAGTCCTAGCCAATTCCCACCAAGTCAAGTATAGCCTCCACAAACCAGGAAGTGGTGTAAGTAAGAACGTTCCTCCTCTGTGGCACGAGATGCTACCATGCCTCTTTTCAGGCTGCTTGCACATGCATTTTTAGGGGCAGTGTAGTGCACTCGGAAGGAAAGTGCTATCCATCCCTTGTATGCATGGGTTCACAGACACCCAGGATTGGCTGGTGATCGCATTAAGTGACAGCGAGTTGAACGTATGCCATCCTTGTATCCCGAGAGCTCAACCAATTAGCTTCCAATTATCCCATGGATTCCTGGGCACAGATGGCTGTGTGTAAGGATTCAAACTTGTAATCTCCAGGTTGTTAGACACTCACTGTCGATGCCCCGATAAACCCAAATTTTACCACCACCACACCAAAAACAAGAGACACTACGTTTGAATATACATTAGTGTATTATAAAAAAAATAAAATATCTATATTAAATATTATTATAATATAATATAGATTATTAATATATTGATTTTTTTTTTCACAGCCACCAAAAGCAACTATTTACAAAAATGAAAGTCTTCCTGCCACCTAAAGATAAAGAAAAGAAAAAATACAACAAAGTAACTCAACTTTAAAAAAGAGACCAATAAACCTTAAAATTAGATTAAACAGATTTATATCGATTTATATCCCCTACAGCTTTCTGGCTACAGTTTACACATTATATACAAAGATCAAAATGTAAATAACAAACAAACCAATAAATAAACATTTAATTAAATTTTTTTAAAGGACCTTTAGAAGTCCCACTGACCCGGCATGTCAGAATGATAAATAAACGACCACTTAAGCAAGGAAATGAAGGCAGTCCTATAGGTCAGATTTCACTTTGTATCCCTTTCCCTTATATTTTCAGAATTTGCTTGAAATATTTAGTAGCCAGTGATGATTAGCCCTTTTTTTTACACACACACACACACACACACACACACTAAATAGCACAATTTCACACACACACACACACACACACACACACACACACACACACACACACACACACACACACACACACACACTAAGAGAAGGAAAGACTGAACTACCTTGTGATAAAGAGGAAATTCACACAAAGAGCAGCAACCTAAAAGCACTTCTGCATGTAAAATAACCATGAGATCTGTAATCTCTGATTTCAGTGAAAAGTAAACAAAAAAACCTAAAACTAATAAAACGCAGGATTAAAGTCTGGTTTTAAAAAGTGTTGTGCAAATAAAATTGTTAAACTTCCTTTAAGTGGCGAATGATCTTTTAACAGAGCTGTATGGATGCTTTTATACAGCAGGAGTGTAAGAGATAAAAAAGTGTGTGTGTGTTTGTGTGTGTGTGGTGTGTGGGTGTGTGTGTGTTTATATCCTACTTAAAGCTAAGATCTCACATAGCCGGTTGATACATGAGAACTGTGACTGGGATTACCGTGGCCATTCTGGTGGATTTTAAAGGCAGTCTCAAGCAAAATTATAGACGGAGGAAGCGACTGAGAAATGGAGCATCTGTGCTGGATATTTCTACCGGCAGTAACCGTGATGCATATCTGGCAGTCTCTGTTCCATGAATATATTTACCATCACAGAAATCGATGGTAACATCTGGTAGGCCATGTATGCCTCACGAATTGAACTGATATAGCACTTGACCCAGAGTTAAGAAACCCACCCAGAGAGCAATATAGCTTCTCGGCTCTGCACTGCAGTGCACGAAACACTCGGTATAATCCCGGCTAAAAAACATGTACCGTAATTCACCATAAAGTCGTTCTGGCTATGAAAGACTAAACATTAAAGTGTTTCTGCAGCTTTCCAGATTCATTACACATTCCAAAAACCCTTGCACCGATCTCAGTCACATGACATGCTCACAGCACACCAGGTTCCCTTCACACTGATTAGCAGCACTATAATGACTCTGGTCATGCTCACCCTGAAGTATGGACCCCTTGCAGTGACGCCATCAATTTACGTGCATCCGCCATTTTGAGTGTCAAAGATATAGGAGAAGACACTGTTCTGTTTACAAGGAGATAACAAATACGTGGATTTAACTTGTCTGAGACATTAGATTATCACTCAGATAACATCATGGTACACACGTGTAGCTGTGCATTGTCACAACTGGAAAAATCCTGGTTCTGCCCTATCCTTTTCTCAATTTCCCAGGGATGAAGAAATAAATAAAAATGGAATAAAACATAGAAATGTAGGAGGTTCATGTAACCTTGTTAATGAGGCTCTGTTATGCTGGCTTGAATGATTTTGTTTACTTTAGTTTCACTAAGGGACAATGTACTTAATAACTAATTTAACATACATGGTGTAGTGCGCACGCGTTAACCGGCGTGCAGCCTTTTTAGTTGCTCCTGCCCTTCCTGTACTTTTTAACTTATTGTTCATAAGTAGCTGATTTCTCAATATGTGGGTTGAGAGAGTTTTTGTAATTTTTTTTCGCTGCGGAATTTTTACTCTCATGGAGAGTTGGGACTGCAGCGCAGCAACTACTCGAGCGCTTTTTTACTCCAGGGATCAACTGATCGCCCTGATGCCGGCCGGATTAGGGGCCAGACCCAAGGACATACCGGCTGAAATCTGCAGAAAAACACACCGTGGACGCTGAGGTGGAGTTACACAATTTCCTTCGGGATCGATAAAGTTTTCTGATTCTGATGTAATCTGTACAAATCATTTATAACCACTTTGATTTCGGCAGTATAACAAAACACTTTTGACCAGAAAATGAAGATTTCTTTCTCCTTGTCTTTTTTGCTGGGCTTTCTCCAAACAAAAACATCATTCACTTTGCCACTGGTGAAGTACTTGTAGGCATGCAGGCTCTTGTAAGACCCTCAAAGACTCCCCACAGAACACAGAGGGATAACTGATGAGGTATAAATACATTTCTGGGAAGGCAATGTCTGGTAGAGCAGTGCACATGTGTAGGCTTCTCATGCTTGCAGTAGGTAACAGGTATGGGTCAGACATGCCTACATTCCTACATTTCTGCACATATTTCGTATACATAATTTTTAAAAATTCGGTGGTAGTGACGCTCCTTGCTTGACTTCCACATTGACTCCCAAAGTGGCGGCATACACAAAACCATGTGACCATTGTTTCGCCTTTCTCTGCCAGTCATTACTGAGCCTTTATTAATGGTTTTGCTGTTCATGTATATGATCCAGCTTGTGCTTTGTCCTTGATATTCTGATAACCTGATTCAGTGTATAAACTCTGCCTGAGTGTTTGACTCTGCTCTCTGGATTATCTCTGCTGTGTGTCACGTTTACCATTCTGGATTTTGTTTTGAATTTCTCTGCAAGTATTTTAATAAAACCACTGAATCTGTACGTGGCATTCGCTTAACTTTCTTTCTTAGTGATATCGAGACTTTAGGACAAAACTTTCCATGCAGGCAAACCATAAACACTGTGAAGCTAACGGTGTCTCATGAACTTATTCAGTAAAAATACAAAGGAAATGGCTTATTTTTATATTTTTAAATGTGTTGATGATAATGTAAAACAGTCTAAAAGAGTCAAAGCATTATGTTTTCACTACAGAAATTAAGTTTAGGTGTAGCATTAATTAGCTACAATTAGTTAAAAATTCCTAACTGGGTTTGGCTGGACACTGAGGCAGTGAAGTAACTGCTGGTAGAACAAGTAACACTAGATCATTATACAGCGCACTTCGAAAAACCTCACCTATTATACAGGTGTGTAACAATAAGTAATTGGAATAGGTGACTTCATATGAGAACATAAAGTGAGGTGGAGACGAGCATAATGATAGGAGTATAAAGTGTGATGATTAATAGTCTCACTCCTGCACTTTATAGACGCCCAAAGCTTCAATTCACATTCACAGTTTTAAACAATATTAGATTCCCCAGTTCAAGTGTGTGTGAAATTATTATTTGAAATGAGTGTGTGGTGCAAGTGAGTCATGCCATCTCGCTCAAGAATGAATTTATTTAACAAATGTGTAAGAATTTCAAGAAATAAAATTATTTTAACAAAAGAAAAATAGTATTCTTCCATTAAAACACAAGAAAAAAAATATGCAAAAATATTGTGATATATCCGGAAAGTGTATTTATTTACCACAATATCAATATATTCACATCCAATGCATAACATTGTGGAGTGTTGAGAAAAAGTGAGTGAGTGAGAGAGAGAGTGAGAGAAAGATAGGGTGACAGAAAGTGAGTGAGAGAGGAGGGGGGAGACAGACAGACAGAGAGAGAGAGAGAGAGAGAGAGAGAGAGAGAAAGAGAGAGAGA
>JAQMYF010000024.1:35728582-35743445 GCA_030014195.1 Neosilurus mollespiculum | reverse complement strand
AATGTAGTTACTCGTGAAATTGGCTCCCTTTGTTTGTAATGGTTATGAATCAAACATCGGTTTGAATCGAGAATCGAATCTGAATCGATTCATCACCCCAAAAATTGGAATCGAATTGAATCGTGAGCTGTTGTTAGATTCACATCCCTATTACTCATCCTAAACATTTTTTAATTGCCAAGGGCGAGCAGGCGAGCGTGAAATTCCGTCCGTGATCACTGGTCAGATTCACTCAAGAGCAGCCAAGGTCATAAAATATTTACAAATTACAAATCAAACAAAAACTTTTCATCCATCCCAAGCAGCCATAAGAAAAGTAAAACAACTCACCACTTTCTTCATCAATGGCAAAGATCCCCAGTCCAGATCCGTCTCGAATAGAGTACCGAATCTCACCGTCTCTTCCTCTGTCCTCATCCTGAGCCATTACTTTCATAACTGACGTTCCGATTGGTACGTCCTCTTTGATATATCCTTTATCAACAAACGATGGAAACCAAGGTCGATGTAAATTCTCGTTGACGTCCACCACCTCCACCTCGACATGACAGGTTGAGGATAACGAAATCGGTTTGCCTTTGTCCTTGGCCCTTGCTACAAGGTTATAAACTTGTTTTTTCTCATAATCCAGATTCTGTACAATTCGAACTGCACCACTCAGTTTGTCCACTTCAAACTTCCCATCACCACTGTCCACTAGGCTGTAGCGTACCTGGCTCGAAGGTCCTACATCAGGATCATGGGCTTCCAACCACATAATAACAGTACCGATTGGTAGATCCTCGCGGACCTTTACCTGATAATTAGGAGGTATAAATTTTGGAGGATTGTCATTCACATCTTCAAGCGTGATTTTAAGTGACACTGTTGATACCAGCTGAGGTTCAACACTAGCCTGGTCATGTGCTGATATCCTGATCACCAGCTCAGACTGAACCTCGCGATCCAACGCCTTTTTAACCTTCACCACTCCGGTCTCCTCGTTAATAACAAACTGATCCGTGTTTGCCAATATAGAATACCGGACAACACCGTTATCTCCCAGGTCTCTGTCTTTAGCTTCAACCTGAATGATTTCAGTTCCCACAGCTGTATTCTCACTTATTTCCACTGAATACGTGTCTTCTAAAAACTGTGGGCTGTTATCGTTAGCATCTGTTACCTTGATGTCAAGCAGGCGTGATGATGACTTTTGAGGTATTCCTAGATCGTAAACAGTTACATTAAGGGTATAATGATCAGATGTTTCTCTGTCGAGTGGCTCATACACCTTAAGCCAACCATCGTTCATGTCAACTACAAACCGGCTTTCTGTGTCACCTCCAGATATGACATAAACCAGCTTCCCATTGAACCCACTGTCAGCATCGAAAGCGCTCAAATGGACAATCCGAGCCCCAACAGGCAGATCCTCCTTAACCTCAACGACACTTGGGAATGATTCGGAGAACTGAGGTGTAAAACGATTGACGGCATGAAGGTCTAAGAAGTGATCATCTGGCTCAACTTGGCTGTGGATTTTACTGCCTTGCAGCAACTTTTCCGCCAACATGGTGGCTACACCAGTGTCAACACACTTGACTTGAACCGGTTTACGCGGTGTGACAACGGTGACATTTAAGAACATTGCTGGAGTTTCGTGTTCTCCATCACTCGCTACTATTTGCAAGCTGTACAAGGATGTCTTTGCTGCCTCACCCTCACTCAGGGACTGCTTTAAGGACAACACTCCTGAGTTGGGGTTCAACTCGAAAAGATCCAGATCATTTCCGGCTTTGATTGTGTACCTGACCAGCTGAAGCTCATCAGCATCAATGGCAGATACTGTTGTGATCTGTACTCCGGTGCTGTGATCTCTGGGCACGGTTACCTGGCAGTCCATGTTTTCAAATAAAGGCTTGTTGTCGTTTAGATTGCTCAGGCTGACTGTGACTTGCGTCTCCACCTCACGTCGAAAGGGTTCACCCCAATCTGATGCACGTACTCGCAAATTATAAATCCTCGGCATCAATTCATAGTCGAGTTGTTCCGAGGTGCTGATAACGCCACTGAAGTAGTCAATAACAAAAGGCTGGGGGTTTATATTAGCAATACTGTATGTGACATAGCCATTTTCTCCACTGTCTAAATCTGAGGCTTTCACTGTTAGTACACTCGTACCTATGGGCATGTTTTCATCAACACTAGCCTTGTAAGACGACTGCTGAAACTCTGGGGCGTTGTTGTTCACGTCAATCACATCAATAATAACTTTGGTGGCTGCATTTCTGTCACTAATAATTACCTCTAATTCATAGTGTGGCGAGGAGTCAGCATGAATGGGTCCAGCTGTTGTAATTAAGCCAGTGTCTGAACTGATTGCAAAGGGAATTTTGTCCGTTTTATGTTTGAAAGCGTACTTCAATTGTGGGTATTTGGGCACAGCTGCAACCATTACAACAGGAGTGTGTAGTGGAGCGAATTCACTTATATTGGCCCTGTAAACAGACTGTTCAAATTTAGGGGGTCCTATACTAAACCGGGGGGAGGTGATATGGATGACTTTCACTGAGGAAAACTGGGGCGGGCTTCCCTTATCCTTAGCCTGCAAAGTGAGGTTGTAACCATATGCCTGACTATCCCAGTCAACTTCCTTCACTGCTTTAATTTTGTATTCCTTACTCCCAGGACTGGTTCTTGTAGCTCGGAACTGCTGTAAAGGGTCTCCTGCTACAATGCTAAGAGATGCTATTTCGCCATTAGCTCCTTGGTCATCATCTTCAACAGTCACTACAGCGTACGTTGGATCCTTGTCTGTGGCGGAAGGTACTAGAGTGATTGCAGTGATGACTGGAGCATTCTCATTAGCTTGTTCTACACGTACCGTCAGTTTAGCCATGCTGCTAAATCCACTGCTCCCATACAACTTCATGCCACGATCAACAGCTAATATCTCCAAATCGTATTGCTTTGTTTCCACGTTATCTAGTTTTCCAGTTAGAGTAACGACCCCACTTGTGGGATGGACTGCAAACATGTCTGTCCACTCTCGAAAGCTGTAGTAGTACTCTCCGTTCGTACCAATGTCTGCATCCGTTGCCGTGACCTTGGCAATGCTCGTACGGATTGCTGTGTTCTCCGGCAAGGACACAGTGTAAGAGGTGGGAGAGAACAGAGGTCGGAGGTCATTGGTGTCCAGGACCTGAACCATGACTCGGGCTCGTGTCTCTGCATTCGAGTTCCTTTCCACAGCTTTGACCGTCAACAAATAGTGGTCTCGTACCTCACGGTTTAGAATGGAACTGCTGCCTCCTTTGGTCCTTATTCGTAAATAGGTAAAGTCTCCCAGTTGATACTCCTCAGCTTTAAAAAGGTTCTCGTTGTCACCAGACACGATTTTGTACCGTAGTTCCCATGAAGGGTCTGTGCTGTAGATGCCCATTTTGACTGGGCCTTGCAAGTAAGTTTTAGCAGCAGAATTTTCGAATATGGTGGCATTGTAAATAGAATGGGTGAAATGTGGAACAGACTTCACATCCAAGCCTTGGTTTCGGGCTCCATTGCAGAGTAGCAGCAGCAGAGCCAACAGCGAAGTCACCTGCTTCTCCATGGTTGCCGAGCTTTCTTCACCAAACCACCTGCAGAAAAAATAAAGAAATATCAGAAATGATGTCATGTACAGCTATTAAACATTTTTTCAACTGTAACAAAAATAAACACCAGGGGTCCAGACGCCCCTGCTGGCAGGACCATCTGACAAGTCCACTATATAAAAAGTGACCTTGAAACAAGGTCAATGTGACCCATATACTATCCCACTTTATTCACCACTTAGAAGAACCCATATACCAAATTTGATTTTGTCCCGTCATATTCTTCCTAAGTTATCGCACTTATAAGTCATATGGACAGAGGGAGAGAATCCATTTTTATAGCTCCAGCTACGCCCACCTTCAGTGGCAACAGAAGCTAATAACGAACTCAATGTAATGTTATCAAGAATATTATTTCTATCATGTCTCCCATCACATGTCTTCAGGTCGCTAGATGCCAGGATGAGAACAGCTGATTGAAAAAATCTATAGCAGGGCTTCGGAATCCTTTTGTCCAGCCACTGATGCTTTTAAGTGAATGTAAGCTAAGGTAAGGATAAAGTCTGTTGGGCCTTTTACACCCGAGCCAACAGGCTCATCAAGCCAGAGTTTATTCCAGTTTCCATAACATGAGGCAACTAGGAGTTCTGGCCCAGGTCCTGGGTTTAAATCCCGCACTCGACAAGGGTGTTTATGTGTGGAGTTTGAATGTTCTCCCTGTGCTTGTGTGGGTTTCCTTCGGGTACTCTGGTTTCCTCACACAGTCCAAAGACATTAACATTAGGCTAACTATCTGTTCCAAATTTCCTCCAGGTGTGAGTGTGAATGGTTTTGTGTGTGTTGGCCCTGCAATGGATTGTTCAGGGTATACACTGCCTTTGCCAAAAAACAGCTGAGATGGACTCCAGTCTCCCCGCATCCTAACAGGATTAAGTGGGTCAGCAAATGATAATAAATGAATGAATTCATTACTAAATAAATAAATGAATGAATAACTGTTTGGAAGACTGAGTGTTACCCTTACTCTAAATAAACGTTTATAACAGGCTGCATGATGACAAGATAACCAATCCTGTAACTACAGCAATTTAAAAAAATTACTGTCTTGTCATGTTTCACCATCAATTTTCAGAAAACAGGCTTGTGTAAAAATGCAAATGTTCAGTCTTTCATGCTGATATCTGTCATTGGGAACATTTACATTTGCCATTGTCACTAGTATATTTGTAGACATGCACTCAATTTGCCATCGTCCAATCACAGCCTATCCCAGCGTATGCTGTGGACACCAGTGGGCGTAACTTGCTTCACTTTTCAAGGTGGCACAAGTTTTTCCATACATTTTGCTCCAGGCACTACTTGCCGTATGAACACAATTGGTGACAAGTAGGAGGGTTTATGCGTACACAGTAGCGTATAACACGGTTATTAAGTGGTTTCACAGGCGGTTGTTCTCCAGTCGTTTGCTTGCATCTTGATCTTTTAGCTTCCTGCTTGCCACCGATGTAAGAATGACTATGTAAACATGTAGGAAAGTGGCCGCAACTTGTTCCTGCAGGCTGTGTAAAAGCAGCTTTAGAAAATAATGACATTGCAAGAACTCGGTCTTCACATGTCTTTGCTTCTCAACAGCGCTAAACTGACTTGCCAGTAACGTGAGCGTAGCACATTAGGTGTTCTAAGCCTGTCATTCTCAACTCATGAACAAAGAACTCTTTTAGCAATTTTTTGTACAGCGTAAAAAAATTCAGCTTTCTGGAATCACTGCTTGCAATCAAATACTCGGTTACTTTGGAAATGAAACAAATCTTAATGGCATATCAAGCCTAGTGCTGCAGATCTGATCCACATCAGGCTGAAACGTCGACGTTCCTCCCTCCTATCTCTAATTTCCAGTCTCACTAGTCTCAACATGTACCGCAACAGAACCCAGTCGCGAATGATTAACGCCAGCGCTCCCACGGAGAATGGAAACACTTTGTCCAGGATATATATATATATATATATATATATATATATATATATATATATATACACAGGACTACAGGTAGCCTTTAAAAAGATTAATTATCAATAAGGACTTTAAAAAAAACTTGGGTAGCTAGACAGACTTTCAGGTAAATAAATGTTCATGGACCAAATGCCAAAATCAGAAGCTTGACAGAGGATGATCTTGTAAAAAGGATAAATAAACTAACAAGGCAATTGATATAAATAAACTCAGAAATCAGAAATGCCAGGCTTGAACACTGAATGAGTGACATCTGTTGGGAGGTCTGCTTTTAGGCAATGCCTAAATATATATATATATATATATTTGCATTTTTGGAGACACAGAATTCAGTTTTTGGCTGACATGACCAGATCCTGAGCTGGTCATCAGCTGTTGTAGCACATCCATCTCAAGCTTCAATGCTTTACATGTTCTGAGATGTTTTTTCTGCTCAACACGGTGAGAAAGCGTGATTATCTGAGTTTCTGTAGAACTCCTGTCAGGTCAAGGTCACTGTGACAGGGTCAAAGGTCAAATAGAGAAACTGACAAGCCTATGCACGTCTACTGTACACACCACAGTAAACCTGCATGCAAAATTTCAGATTGATCCACCCAGTAGTCCCTGAAAACTTGCCCAGACAAATTAGGGACAGCAGACAATGACGATACCCCAACAGTCTGAAGGCTGAGGGGTAAAAATGCTGTATTTCTCACAATCCAGTGTGTGTGGATATCATTTTTTTTTAATTATTCCATGCAATGTTATACATCTCATTGGCTATCAGCACAAGTTCATAAAATAACTATTTACTCATTCATTGATTTGCCAAGCCGTTTACTCCTACTACGATCACAGGGAGGCTGGAGCCTATGTCAGCCAACTAGAGGTAGAGTACACCCTGAACAACTCGCCAGTCCATCGTCCAACCATTCACACTCGCACCTAGCGGCAATTTGGAACAGCCAAATAGCCTGATGTGCGTGTCTTTGGTCTGTGGGAAGAAACTGGAGTTCCCGGAGGAAACCCATGCATGCACGGGGAGAACATGCAGACTCCACATAGGAACACCCTCGCCAAGCTGAGGATTCAAACCCATGACCCTCTTGCTGTGAGGCAAACATGCTAATCACTATGCCACCGTGCTGCCCAGAACAGTGTATAGAAGGAGAGAAACACTGATTATGGTTAACAATGCCATTACGGCAGTCTCAGGATTTGAACAGTCCCAAATTTAGCCAGCTCTAACCAGCTCTAATTAGCATCTTGCTATTTTTAATGATTAAAAACAATCCCCAGCAGTGGGGTGACATCCTGAGCCATAAATCATAAACTATAACCTAAAATTTAAGGTATTTTGTCCAAGTAGTTCTATTTTTTATTTCTTGTCTCGATCTATTCCATTTTTGCATGGTTAGTCTGGTTACTGAACCAAAACCAGCCTGAACTGTCTCATGGATGGCCATTAAGTTAGAATATATCAGAAATACAGCAATAATCTTCCCTGTTTTATTATAAAGGTTCAGTATTCAGGTGAGAGAGCGCACACAGAGAACCAGCAGACTATGTGAAGAGTATATAATGGTATATGACTGATATATATACCATCCAGTGATTACACCAAGCAGCTGGTTGCATTAACGGCCTCATTCAAATGAGTCAATTGTAGAATCACTATGGAGATCTCCATGGAGACGAATTGCTCTCTCCCCCAATGGCAACCAGGAAGGAGGTCTCGATGTGACCTGTCAGTCCGAGGTGCCTGAGGACAAAGATCTGGCACGTGGAAGCGCGTGTATACTCACACGCACACACACACACACACACACACACACACACACACACACACACACACACACACACATACACACACACACACAGTGTATTGAGTGTCCACTTCTAACAAGCACCCAAATTTAGCAACAGCTCTATTATCAAGCTTCTCTGTGCCCTCTCTTATTTTAACCTGTCTGTAATAACGCAGCATGACATGTATGACCAACATTCCAGTGATTAAGTGTCACGCCTTTGTGTCCAGCTGCTCTAAGGCTTGTGCAGTACAGATGCTTGTGAACTAAGTGTTTGTTCAGAGGTGACCAGATTGTGTTATGTTTGTATTCTGAGCCCTTTATTGTAGACTAGAGCTGTTTCAACACAGAGATTATGTAAGCATTCTGCTGTTTTCATTTCAATTTTCATTTGACTGAAAGCTGAAGGAAGGAACATGTGAAAAGAATCTTGTCTACAATTTGAAGAAATTTGTTTTTGCTGGTAATGATTTCTAATCACTGGTAAAATTATGGTACAATGGACAATTTTATCAACTAGACATCAATTCCTTTAGCTGCTGTACAATCCAAGAATAAACCTGTGGAGTAGAGTGTCTCTGACAAGAAAAAGGCATTGTGTGTGTGTGTGTGTGTGTGTGTGTGTGTGTGTGTGTGTGTGTTTAAGCATAAGTGTATTTTTCTCCAATATTCATTTTCTCAGCCAACACTGGGTGAAAGCAGGGTGCACCCAGATCAACTCGCCAGACTATCGCAGGGCTTCAATATCTAATATATTAATTCATTCATTCATCCATTTATTTTCTGAACTGCTTAATCCTAATTAGGGCCATGGGGAGGCTGGCACCCATCTCACATTCATTGATTTTCTCAGCCAACTCAGGGCAAGGGCAGGGTACACCCAGATCAACTTTCCAGACTTTCCAGCAGCGCTTCAATATGTAATATCTATTTATTTTTATCTTATATTATTCATTTGTTATTAGTTAATTCATTTGTCAAGTCAACCCTGAATAGCCTGGCAAGCTGTCCAGGGTGTACCCGGCCCTCACCCACTCGGCCCAATCTCACTCGGCTAAGATGGGCACCAGCCTCCCTGTGATCCTAAGTAGGATTAAGTGGCTTAGAAAATGAATAAATGAATGAATTTGTCAAGCCACTTAATCCGACTAGAGTCATAGCGAGGCTGGGAAAAGGGTACATCCTGAATAGCTTGTCGGTCCACTGCAGGGCCAATACACACAACCATCACACTCACACTTAGGGGCAATTTGGAACAGCAAATTAGCCTAATATGCATGCCTCGGGACTGTGGGAGGTGGTGCAGTGGTTAGCATGTCCACCTCACAGCAAGAAGGTCCTGGGTTCGATTCCCAGGTTCAGGCATTTCTGTGTGGAGTCTACATGTTCCCCCATCCTTGTGTGGGTTTCCTCTGGGTGCTCCTCCAGTTTCGTCCCACAGTCCAAAATCATGAATAGTAGGCTAATTGGCTGTTCCAAATTGCCCCTAGATGTGAGAGTGAGTGTGAATGGTTGTATGTGTGCTGGCCCTGCAGTGGTCTGGCGAGCTGTTCAGGGTGTGCCCCACCTTCGACCAGAGTTGGCTGAGATAGGTGCCAGCCTTCCTGTGACCCCAGTTAGGATTAAGTGGCTTAGAAAATGAACAAATGAATGAATTACTGTATAATATGACTGCTTTACTCTCTCTCTCTCTCTCTCTCTCTTTCTCACACACACACACACACACACAGACACACGCACTTTCTCTCTCTCTCTCTTTCTCTCTCTCTCTCTGTCTTTCTCTCTCTCACACACACACACACACACACACAGACACACGCTCTCTCTCTCTCTCTCTCTCTCTCTCTCTCTCTCTCTCTCTCTCTCTCTCTCTCTGTCTCTCTCTCTTTTTTCTTGCCCTCTTCCAGATTTTTTTTTCCATGTCTTGGTTGAATGCCAAACAAAAGCACCTTAATGTGTTGGGAGAACAGGATTATACCATTTTCATTGAGAACATGTGGAAATGATTCACTTGTAATTCCTGGTAATTGTAGCTCTGATATAAGGGAGGTCTGGAATTTATTTTCATTACTGTCCTGACTGACTGAGCTATTATATCACATTTGCCACGCAATACAGTATGATGTAGGAATTTGTAATAGGAGGTCATTAAATATTTGCTGAAATTGTTTCTAGAGAAGTCACTGCCTAAGGAAACACACTCAAAACATTAGTGGTCTGTATCCTGCCTATAGTTTTGGGTTAATCTCTCATTGTACTCACTATTCAAGAAACAAGATGGTTCAGGTAAATGTCACCTAATCATGGGCTTTAAATAGTTGACCCTATGACCGACTTTTTGAGTTACAGGTCATGATTATCCTGTACATTCATGTAATTAAGTGAACATCTCTATAAACAGAGATGTGGTTACTTGCTGTAATAACATTCCTCAAATAGTGCGAATTGAAATACAGGCCAGTGAGGAATATCATCACAGTTGTACTTTGTGTCATAGTCATTCTAATTATAGTCATCTCTCATACTGAGTGTATTCTTGTCTTATGTGGACTAGAGTGGTCAATTGGTGGAGTCCTTAGTTTGTATCTTTTTGTTTACTTTACTTATTTGAATCTCATTAGATCGCCTCATTCTTTCGTTCTTTAATCTATCACCTGGATAATTTAAATTAGTGTCTATTTCATGATAAAAAAATCATTATGTGGATAATGTTTGAATCCAAACTCACAGCTTGTCATGGTCACTTGAAGCAAGCAGTGTAATCAGTTCATGCTTTAAAATCTCGTTTTACTTTGTTGCTGTTGTGTTTTTTTGTAATATATACCAAAACACCATAGGGATCTCTGTTTCCTTTTGTTTCTGAATAAGCAGGGTGGACAGACCAGAACAGACGCCATTAGCTACACAGAACTGTTAGCTAGCTTGAAGTGCAGAGCTCACCTGACCTGCCTCGTTGTCATAGTTAAAATATATAAATATAAAGTATACAAATATTGTGTGAGTTTGCTTTACTAGTATTTCCTGTAATATATACTAAAACACCTTTTTGGATTGTGTCTGAATGAGTCAGTTAAGCAAATGCGAACAAACACCTATAGCTAGAACAGGAGCTATTAGCCATCTAGCTCTTTAGGGTGTACCCTTCATTCACCCAGAGTCGGCTGGGATAGGCTCCAACTTCGCCGGGACCCTAAACAGGTTCATGGAATATAGTGGCGAGCTGCCTTCTCTGCTGGCCCAAACACTCAGAAGCACTGACCTACATTTACAACTTAAATTTTTGTATTTGTTCCATGAAATTGTATAAATTTTTCCAAACAGTCTATTCTCCTCATTTCGTAGCGTGTCTCCTGGCTGCACTGCTTCCAGTATGTGTATGTGGATGTTAGATTTTTTTCGTCCAATCAGATTTCAGCCTCTATGTGCTGCCATGTCAATCTAATCTGTCCAGGGTCTTCAGAATCAGTAGTGCTGGCTGATTTCACTTAAACTATATTATCGATGGGGCTGCTTCTTTAACCAATCAGATTTCAAATTCGCCTCTAGCTAGCTGGCCCACAATAACGTCAGCATTTTTTACCGTTCTCTGATTGGTTGATCAGAGAAAAGAAAGGAGGATGGATTTTGTCTATAAATAATCAGCATCTTGGCGAGTATGATATATTTTATTTAAAAGTTGTATGTTTTTGTCACTTTATTAGATACATATTGATTCTGAACTGCTCCAGATGATGTTGTAATGTAGAGGTTTGGAGCTGTCTGAACCCTTTATCACCGAGCCGTTACATTTACGCCGAGCGGCAAATTTACCGACAGCTTCCATCAGTGATCACCTGTGGAAGTTACATAATGCTCGGAGTTATTAGCAGAAATGTAACTCAGGCGTATCAATGACGATGCATTCAGAGAGAAAAGGTTAACTGGGTTTCTTGCTTTAGTAATAATGGTATTAATGGTCTCTCTCTGTAATGTCAGGCCTTGTTGATGGCATTTTTGTATATTACTGATGGTTTCTATAATTGCGCATGATAGTGGTGATATTAAGAAGGTACCAAATGCACGGCCTGCCACTGATGGTATAAAACAGAATGGACCCATTAGCTGGCTCAAAGTGCAGAACTGACATGACCTGCCTCAGAATCATGATATATTGCATACGTTAAAATTCTTAAAAAGAATTAAAGACACACCTTCTTGCATGTGTACTCAAGTTACACACCTCAGGCTCGGAGGATGTCGCTAAATTGGATAGTTAATACTTATTCAGCAACACCCACCTCACCAACATCACATAGCCCAATTATTCTTTCTCTGGGTTCTATCTGTCTCTATCTATTATCCCTCTTTAAAGGACAATTCTTATTTCCTCATTCATGCAACAGTTTGACTGACAGGTCATAATTCCCTTGGATCCCTCTGTTCTAAGGTTGTATTACCACACAGTATTACTGGATACCTTTTTAATCAATGTGCAACTGAAAGAAACATGAACCTGTGACAGGAGCTAACTTGTTACACAGACACAACTCACCTCAGTCATAACCTTTATTCGTACTACTGACTTTATACCTCAGCAGGAAGATGACTTACTCTTGTTTATATTGGGTTTAATGAGGCACGAAAATTGCCCAATTCACCTCCCCATCCGATTCCCCAACTCTGGTCAATTTGCTCCAAATGCAGTGGAACACTTAGCTCTGAGTATAATGAAGACAGATAATTATACAATATCAACCCCTCATTAGTATACCTTAACGGAGACATAATGAGGAATTCATTACCCATTTCCACGTTCTTCTGCCTCTCATGTCCTGAAGGCACAGAATCCGCATGCATTACTTATGTTCCTGTCACCATCAAAGAAAATTGGGGTCTTTCTTTCTATCCATTTTTCTTTCTTCCTTCCTTCCTTTCTCTCTCTCTCTCTCTCTCTCTCTCTCTTAATTTCCCCATCCTGTCACCCATTCTTGTTCTTTTTCTCTCCTTCTGCCAGTTTAATGACAGTTTGTTTTACAAGAATGTGAATGAGTATAAACCCACTTCAGACATCATGCTGTTCTGTGGTTAAATCTTTAAATCAGTGCTTTTTGCGATGTCAGCCATAAAATGGTAATTCCAGCCAAATTAAATGGAACAGCCACACTTGTGTACAGAAAGCCTTACTGAAGGGTTGCTTTCCCAATCATCATTAGACATTTGTAGAATCACCTTCTTCCACATTTCAACTTTCATGCATTAGGTTATGAATGATAGGCCGAAGACCTCCCTTAATTGCTTTTTTTTCCCCCACATTGGGTCTCAATTTATTTCTCAAAAAGCCAAAGTACACACTCTGCTTTTTTATGATTGATGATGCTGCAATGGAGCTTCAGCTCCAGTAAGGCATGAGGTACTTTGATTAACGATGCTGCATGGGATCCCTCAAGAGCCCCCGAGAATTATATAGTCATGTGGAAACAGCTGCTCTGGTGAGAGGTAGAGAGCTCCAGGCAGGAAGTGATCATAGTGTGGTCTGTGTACCTGTCTAAAAGCACTGAAAAGGAGAAGAAGAAAAACAACATACAGAACTGTTTGTATTGAGGTGGTCAAAGGAAAGTCAGGTATAATGTAAAGAGGAATACAAATAAGTACAAATAAAAACTGCACATAAATCCTCCAAAATATTCCTGGATTATATATAGGTAGTGCTTTGAGGAGCACACTGAAGGATCTATTTTTGTGCCAGCCTTCACTACATTACCAATTACATGACAGCAACATTATGATAAAGAAATAAACAAAGAATGAATTCAGGGTTTAAAATTATTTTATCTGTGTAGCTACAACACAGGGAAGGCAGATTTTCTGTGTAACTCTTAATCTCATTAATTCAGAGACAGTGGCTCTAAGACTTTAAGAGAGCATGGATAATCGTGAACGGTGTAATAACACTGAGCTCTATATAAAACTAACCACCAAAGATATTAAAGCCACGTACCTGCTTTATATGTTCTCCCAACTTATGTACTCACTCACTCACTCACTCACTCACTCGCTTGCTCACACACTCATTTGCTGAACTGCTTAATCCTACTATTAGGGTCACATGGAGGCTGGAGCCTCTCTCAGCCGACACTGGGTGAAGGCTAGGTATACCCTGAACAGGGGTATTCTGCACTGGTAGCTTTAAGTAGTAAGAAATATACATTGTCAATCAAGACTGCGTCCCAAACCACATTCATTCATTTACTTGCCAAAACGCTTATCAATCCTGCTAGGGTCACGGGGAGACTGAAGTCTATCTTAGCAGACTCTGGTGGTGGACACCCTGAAGAGCTTGCCAGTCCATTGCCAGGCCCAACACTCAACCATTCACACTCACACCTAGGGCAGTTTGTAATAGCCAATTAAACTAATCTGCATGTCTTTGTGTTGTGGGAGGAAACCAGGGTACCCAGAGGAAACCCACGCAAACACAGAGAGAACATACTTTCTCTCTATTATTTATTTATTTATTTATTTTAATTTTAGCAAGATGTAGACCTGAACCAGCAAACAGGTCTGAGATATTAAAGGGGGAATTAAAGTTAGAGTATTAAACATTGGGCAAACAAAAAATACAAAGATTGGATACCAACACTAACTGAAAGTTCTGATCCCTCAGAGAGAGAGAGAGAGAGAGAGAGAGAGAGAGAGAGAGAGAGAGAGAGTGAGTGTGTGTGTGTGTGTGTGTGTGTGTGTGTGTGTGTGAGATAGAGAGAGTGAGAGAAAGAGAGAGATAGGTGTTCTTGAGTCTCACAAACTGCATGCTTGGAGACATAAATGGGAGGGTAATGGTTGTCAAACTCTGACAGCTTTAAATGGCCTTTTAGTTCACTGTGTTTATCTGTCATAAAGAAACATTTAGAGTGGGGGTGTAGACAGCTGAGGCAGCAGGGTGCATCATCATCACAAAATAGTGGGATCCCCCCATCTCTCTATATCTCTTAAACTATGTCAGGCCATGGACGTGTTTCCAATTGTCTTCCCTTACCTCCTGTTCTCCACCTATCCAAAGAACAAGACACACTCTGTCACAAACAATTTTTTTATTTTCCAATCATGTACCCACTAGTGGTGCACATTCAGCACAGATCTAATCAAATAAAATAATATCCAAGTTGTGTTAAACAACATCAAACAATTATTTATTGCCAACACCATATTTTGTTTCTTGTATTCTGCTAATTTGTTTATTTCTCACTCTGCTCACTTTCGTTGCTTTTTTCTTTAGCTATGCATTATGTCACTTTTTTGGAGTTAGATGTATATGTCTGTAAAGGCTATTGCAAAAAAGTAATTGACTCTTTTTAATAGTTCATTGTAGAGCTCCTGAGCGGAGCACCATGTTCATGGAATTGCCCCATTATTCGAACCCATTGTTGTTTTATTCTCTGATTGTGGATTTTGAAAATTGAACAGGCCCACATTTGATGCTACCACTCACAAGCCATATTCAGAACTGGCATATA
>JAQMYF010000024.1:35720563-35728225 GCA_030014195.1 Neosilurus mollespiculum | reverse complement strand
GCAAAAACCTAGCAGTGATCAAGTTGCTCTGTGTTGGTCACTTATGGGTATTCCTATCTTTAATTTACTTCAAGGTAAACAATCAGAGCAGAGTAGTCACAGATAGCAGAAAGACCAAAAATGCGAGCAGGAAGCCAAACAAGCCATCCAGAGCGTGCACTGAAAATCTGAGTTTTTGATTAGGAATTATACTTTGGTGCTCCACTGGGGTCTGAAATTAAAAAAAAATTCTAAAAATGGGTTTAATATCTGGCCCCTAAAGTATATCTAGTGAGGTGTCAGAAAGTGATATAATATTCATTTGGGATCATTTGCCATAAATATTTGGGGAATACCCATATTATCACAGTATATATTTATTTGAATCTTGAATATTATTATTTGTCACAACTGTTTTAAACTGTTTGTGTTTTTTTATATTTTTTATATTTTTCCCTATTTTCTCCCCTAATTTAGTCGTATCCAATTCCCCCCCATCAAGTATTGCCTTCCCTATCACATGACCGCCACCAACCAGGGAGGGACGTAAGCATGCACATGCCCCCTTTATGACATGCAATGCTACCACCCACTTCTTTACGAACTGTCACGTATGCGTATTTGGGGGAGGCGTAACACATTTGAAGGGAAAGTGCTATCCCTCCTTGTACAAATGAGCTCACAGATGCCCATGATTGTCTGGTGATCGCTATGAGTGACAGGGAAGTGAGCATATGCCATCTTTCCCTACCGTGAGAGCTCGGCCAATTAGCTCCCATGGACTCCCAGTCACGGATGGCTGTGGCAACAACCCGGATTCAAACTTGCATTTTCCGGGTTGATAGTCATGCACCTTGTTGATGCGCCACTCATTAGCCACCGTTTGTTATTTTCATTCCATTATATAATATATTTTAATATATATTATAATTGACAACAATCAGTTATGTGGTCTGTTTTTCATACATTTGTAAATTCAAAGCAGACTGTTCAGAAATCCAAATTCAACACAGGCATTTGATGACACTGAATACACTGTATATAAACAGTGATATTATGTAAAAAGTGACACAGTAAGATGGCAGTTCTTAATAACCATATAAAATATTAATTTATTCATTCATTCATTTATTTGCTGAACCATTTAATTCTACTGGGGTCACTGGGAGGCAGGAGATCTTAGCCAACTCTGGGCAAAGGCAGGATACAGCTTGCCAGACCATTGCGGGGTAATACACACACACACACACACACACACACACACACACACACACACACACACTCACTCACACAACCATTCACACTTACACCTAGGGGCAATTTGGAACAAGTATTAAGCCTAATGTGCATGTCTTTGGACTGTGGAAGCAAACCAGGACCTTCTTGCTGTGAGGAGGACATGCTAGCCATTACACCACTGTGCTACTTCCTGTCATTCATTCATTCATTTTTTGAATCGCTTATTCCTAATTAAGGTCAGGGGGAGGCTGGCGCCTATCTCAGCTGACTCTGAGGGCGAGAGCACAGTACACCCTGGACAGCTCGCCAGGCCATCACAGGGCAAAAACACACTGACTGCAATACAGCCTACTCTTTTCAAAAGTCAGCGGCCTTTGAAAACCCGGTGACAACCCGGTGATAGCGGGGCTGGAATTCTGGCAGTAATTCAGCACCCTACCATCGGGCCACCACTGCCCCTGTGCTACTTCCTAGAAAATAGAAAATGTATTCAATACTGCACTGAATTCTCTGTTTTCCTTCCAAATAAATGCCAGAAGGGGCAGTGGCTACCCTTAATTTCCTTTAGGTGTGAATGTGTATGCACCTAGTGTCCTTCAGTGGACTGCCTTGTGCCCAGTCTACCCAGAACAAGCTTCTGTTCATCAAGTCAATTAAATAAAACTTGTATGATCACAAAATAAAATGAAAATGTAATTATTTCTTAAGCTTGGAGTGATCACCAATAACCATCCCCCCAATGTACACCTGATGATGAAGAACATCCATATCTGTCTGGATCCATAAGTAAATTGAGTTCATCTATCTGAGGCATTGCTTGTGCTGTGTTGTCAGGGATGACTGCAGTTAACCTCTGTTTAGTGTGTGTTTCTTGGTACCCAGCTACCCCAGGGAAAAACACCATAGAGACATAACACCTGTTGGTAACTCCTCTGCCACTAGACGACCCCTCAGCCAATGAGAGTGCAGACGGCAGCTTGTTTATATACAAGAAGAGAGTTGTTGAAATTGGAGAAGAGCGAATGATGAGAGGGAAAACTTGTCAGATATTTAAGATATCTCATGACCCCAAACAGTCCTCATTTCCACTCATCACGGTAGCTGCAAAAAAGAACGAAAGAAAGAAAGAAAGGAAGAAAGAAAGGAAGCAAGAATGAGCAGGGGGGAGGTAGGGCGGAAGGAAGAAGGAAAGTAAGGAAGAAAGAAAGAAAAAAAGAAAGAAAGGAGAGAAGGAAGAATGAATGAGTGAATATATGAATGAATCCAGTTTCAGAAGATCCAGAATACTTCCCTACTTTTAAGGGTTTGATCTATTAGCACTGCATATTCCTCTCTATAACAATACTAATATCATAGAACTCAGGTCTTCTCTTCCTCTCCTCCTGCCACTGCTTTTTTCACTGCATGCCTATGAAATGTAGATTCTTTCCACTTTAAATGCAAAGTAGTCACCCAGAGGCATAGTAACATTGTGCAGTAAGAGGAGAAACAGGCACTGGTCCAAACCAGTGTAAGGAGGATATAAATTGACTGCTTAAAAGCTTTGTTTTCACAGGAAGTACTTGCCTAAGATGTTGTAAAATGTGCTCCTGGCCCTGTCACCACATTACAGCACAGGCCTTAACCTTGACAATCCAGTACAATATCTTCACCACTAGCGCAAATCACACACGTGCCTACACACTATCATAATTCTTCCAAGAGAAACACAGGCAAATATCACACAGCCAAATTAACTAGAGTGATCTCCCTGTTCTGCTTGAGTATATTTAAAATAAAGGTTGTTATAATCATTACATTCTCACATTATTATGCACGGGGGTGGTTGTGGAAACTGTTCTTTTTTTTCTTCATAGCATCAGAAAGACAGCTGGATCAAGACACTGCATGATGATCTCATTGGCCAGTTCTGAAGTGCACAGGCTTTTTGGTAATGTCTTTGTCAGGATAGCTCATTCACCACGTGCTCATAGTTTGTCAGTAGCAGGAGGACACATGTGGCTGGACTATTCCAAACAAAGTTTTAAAAAGAGCCGTTCAAGGTGACAGGGAGTAATGATGGCTGGGTGGGTGAAGAATGGTGATTGGAGAGTGTAATTGTGTAGTGTGCCATGCTTAACTATTGCTCAGAGTGACAGGTGAACAGCAGATCTGTGGGTCAAACTGAAATCCTGTACCAAGGGGCATCTGCAGGCAGCCTGAGAACATAGAACTGGAGAGCAGATATGTCTTAATTAGCCAGAGCTGTTCTGCCTGGTCACATCAATGCCTGGGCTTAAAACTTTAATTGGTTGTTGCTTAAAAAAGACATTCATTTGTTTCTGGAGTGTAAAACTACATTAGTAGTATGACTGTGCTGTTCAAATAAATTTGTTTAATTTTAAAATGCAAATAATTTTATGTTCACACTATCTGCCCTGAAATGACCGTATAACAATTATTGTAAACAAGCTAAGCCAGTGCTAGACGTACTTAAAGGTTCATATTCCCTAGTGAATTGTCTTTTTATCTTCTATTATCAGTTTGTTTTGGATGGATATAAAGGTTTTCTGGTGAAACCACCCTAGCTCACAGGCTTAGTGTCCCTTATTTACCTGTTTTACATTTTGTTTGGTTCTGTATCTGTTTACAATAACAATAACAAGGCCGCATGATCAGAGGAATGATGTTGCACATGTCCGATAACATGGCAGTGCAACACAGATTCATAGAAAAGTCGGAGATCAAGAGTTAAGAAGCAGAGGAAGGGATACGATTTCAAGGGAAATATATGATATCATGGCACCTGGTGCTGGGGTCACTGAGACATGTACAGAAGTAAACACATATTTTCAGAAAGTCACTGTGGTCATTTCCAATTACAAGACATAACACTGTATTTCATGTTTATTTAATATGCCTGGGAAGTGAATAGGCCCCTTTAACACTCAGCATCTTGTGATGCACCGGGCTACTTCTGTGTCTTCTGCAATGTATGGTTTTACCTGAGTGGTTGCAAGCTTTCTGGAGAGCCTATTTCCTTAGGACAAACATCCGTTCACTTTCACACTCACACCTAGGGACAATTTAGATGAGCCAATAAGCCAAATTTGCATTCCCTTTGACTGTGAGAAGAAAACCATGCAAGCACACGAGAACACAGAAATGTCCTCGCTGAGCCCAGGACTGAAACCCAGCACCTTGCTGTGAGGTGGACATGCTAACCATTACACCAGACCACCCTAAATACAAGATAAAGCATATTAAATACAAATGTTAATAACAGCAGCAGTTTTGCTAAACAATGAGATGCTCTTAAGTCTTCAATTTGGCAAGTAGTGTTCAGTGTTCATCTTCTGTAATCATTGTTACCATACATCTAAATGCAGGTGGGCTTTAGGGATAGACTTGTGAAAGCATATCAAATGAATTGCTAACCATTAATACATTATGAGTGTTCATTTGACATGCTGTACTGTGTCAGGGCCAAAAACTTAATGGCCATAAATTATTTCCATGACCATCTCTCTGTGGATATGCAAGTGTTCCTCTGTGTCGACTGGGAGCGATTTTATAACCCACACAGTTGTACAACAATAATAGAATGTGTCTTGGCTGAAATCTTCGAGTCCACATTAACCTTTAAAGCTTGGGCCTGGAGCTTGAGAGTGGGGGCCACCATGCACTCCTTCTTGCAGCCGGGGCCCTGCTGAAAGACCGCACAAGCCAGCTGCCCTCGGTTATTTTTAAAGAAGCATTTGTCCCTTCTACTCCCTAGTGACTGTCTCAGCTAACTATCCATCCTAAAATGCCAGACGCTACCAAACACACCTTTTGGCTCTTTATATTAAGCTCTAAAAGAACAGGCAGCTGGATAACTGTTGCATGGAAGTGCATAAGCACCCAAAACCTTTCAGTCTTTTCCCAGCTCATTGGATGGTTTATGAATGCTCAAATTCTTATGTATGTATACTGCATCTATTTCATTATATACTGACAGTTACAGAATGAATCCAAGGTATATCTTTAAATACCTAATGTGTTTTCAAATTTTACCTCTTTCCTGTCAAATGATGTTCTACTAATAATCATTCAGCTCTACTCGTTATCTATTCATTCTTCTCTCAGTAATCAAGCACAGTATAGGGCATGAAATATTCTCAACATTAGCAAGATGAACAGCAGAACATACACACCATTTATTTCTATCTGTTATTTTTTAGTACATCTGTGCAAGCATTAAACAATTTTAATAACAATTTTAACAGACCATATGTCACAACTGGGAGAAATGCACATTGTATTTTGGCCTTGGGTTTATATATCCGGAGGACAAGAATCCCAAACATTCATATAAATTCTGTAGCAGTTATTTAAACAGGAAACAGCAATCTGAAACAGTGAAAAGGATGGATTCGAACAGCTACACACTATTTGGAACACAGTGTTACAAAAACTGCAGAAAGAATATGTAAAAACAATGACAAAGGTTTTCACTGTAAACAAGTCCAAAGGAGGCCAAACTAACATAATAAAAACTGAACACTGAATAAATACAGAATACAGAATTAATACTGAACACAGAATAAATACTGCACACAGAATGAATGCTGAACATAGAATAAAAACTGAACACAGAATAAATACTGAACATGAAAGAAATTTTGAACACAGAATAAATACTGAACACAGAATAAATGCTGAACACAATAAATACTGAACATGAAAGAAATTTTGAACACAGAATAAATGCTGAACACAATAAATACTGAACACTGAATAAATACTGAACACAGAATAAATGCTGAACACTGAATAAATACTGAACTTGGAATAAATACTGAACAATAAATACTGAACACTGAATAAATACTGAATACAGAATAAATACTGAACACTGAATAAATACTGAACACGGAATAAATACTGAACACAATTAATACTGAACACAGAATAAATACTGAACACAGAATAAATACCGAACTCTAAATAAATACTGAACCCAATAAATACTGAACACAGAATAAATACTGAACACAGAATAAATACTGAACTCTGAATAAATACTGAACCCAATAAATACTGAATACAAAATAAATACTGAACACAGAATAAATACTGAATACAAAATAAATACTGAACTCAGAATGAATACTGAACACAGAAAAAAAACTGAATACAGAATAAATATTGAACACTGAATAAATGCTGAACACAATAAATACTGAACACAATAAATACTGAACATGGAATAAATACTGAACTCAGAATGAATACTGAACACAGAAAAAACTGAATACAGAATTAATACTAAACACTGAATAAATGCTGAACACAAGAAATACTGGACACTGAATAAATACTGAACACGGAATAAATACTAAAAACTGAATAAATACTGAACACGGAATAAATACTGAACACGGAATAAATACTGAACAGGGAATAAATACTGAACACTCATTAACTACTGAACACGGAATAAATACTGAACATTATAAATACTGAACACATTATACATACTGAACCCTGAATAAATACTGAACACAATAAATACTGAACACAGAATAAATACTGACCATAATAAATACTGAACCCTGAATAAATACTGAACACTAATAAATACTGAACACTGAATAAATGCTGAATATGGAATAAGAATCATCATTTTTATTTTGCATTTGAGTAATTTGTTCCATTAGGGCGGTTCAATTAGGGTGGTGTAATGGTTAGCCCATCCACTTCACAACAAGAAGGTCGTGGGTTGTTTTCCTAGGGGACTCTGGTTTCCTCCCATAGACCAAAGACATGCCCATTAAATTAATTGGCTGTTCCAAATTGGTGTGAGTGTGTTGGGTTGAGTGTGTGTGTTGGTCCTGCGATGAACTATCGAGCTGTTCAGGGTGTAAATTAATATTTTGTTAAATTTTCTTTTTTCAATCAGCAAACACAAAAAAAGTTATTAAAACGTATAAAAAATATTTTTATTTCTTTTATTTATGCCAGGTGGTCTCATAAATTTGTTAAGCACTGTATGTGTGTTCGCACCCATGTCCCCATGAACATTAAACTCTAGGCTTGTTTTCTTAAACCAGTTGTTGATACGTTTGACATCATTGCATGGCTCCACTTTTACAATGCACTTTTTAGTTGAGATGAGTTTATTTTAAAGGTCTAATTTATTTATTTATTTATTTTTAAATCTAGCGCACTGATAAACATCCATACACGCACACTTTGGGTGAGCAGACCAACATGTGAGTGTTCTGTCTCTCGACATAGCTCAGCTCAGTGCCCCAAGTAAACATGAGTAACAGCTCAAATATCAGCCCTGGATCTGCAAACAATGATGCCTATAACCTCATTAAATAATTATTTATTTTCATTGCTGTGCCGGCTGAACTGGCACTTAAAATCTGTCAGCGTTGTGAAATGTCAAACGATTGTGCCATGGCATGATTGTGC
>JAQMYF010000024.1:35710563-35718063 GCA_030014195.1 Neosilurus mollespiculum | reverse complement strand
GTTCTCCTATAAGCAGCTCTATGCTGCCCTCTTTTGGCTTTAAGAAGTAATGTTGCTAAATTGTAAATTGTGTTTTTACAGGTTGGGAAATAAGAAGTTTCCATGTTTGGTAAAAGGCAACGAGCACAAGAAACAATGAGATTTTTAAATAGAAATAAAAGAATAAGTATCTAATGCCCATAATGTTTGAAGTAAACAGTACTATTACCCATTCAATTCACACAAACTCTGATTTTTGAAATCTTTAGAGAACTGAATGATATGTGTGGTCTGATCTATGAAAAAGATTGGAACAGGGATTAGATTAAAAGCGCTTTTCATAAAAGTATATTGTACAGACTATTATTGGTGTGAATGCCCATTCAAAGCACTGGTGTGACAAATCCCTTACCCTCTGCTGTCCCAGCCATCTTCACTGTCTCATTTAAATGCTGCTGTCCCCTTGTAGACTAGGCTAATCTGGCCTATGCACTCAGCATTTGGAGCCTATTCCAGTAACTATTTTTTTTAACCCTCTTACCAAGCCTGAAAAACATTTGCCACCAGGAGCAGCCCTCTCTGGGTGACCTCAGGTGTGAAAGAGAGCACAGAGAGGAAAAGAAAGAACTGCTGATCCTGTTTATGCACTTGTTATCATTGGTGGGGAGTTTTTTTGTTTGTTTGTTTGTTTTTTTGTTTGTTTTTTTAGTAATACTTAGCTATCTTTCTGTTTCTCACCAATAAATTCAGACAAAAGCAGCATTAGCATGGCTGCTGTAGAGGCGAAGTGTTTCCAAGAGTGGAGTTAGAAATAGTGTTCAGAATGTGATGACATTATGCGATGTCCTACAAGCATTTAGACAGCCATGAAAAGAGCGACTGTGATCATCCATTGAGCAAATGGGTTCAAAGGGTATATTATGTAAATAGAAAGAGAAGCAGCTTGTGTAGTTACAGCATATATAAAGTAGGGCTTGGGGCAGCACGGAGGTGTAGTGGTTAGCACGTCCGCCTCACAGTGGTCCTGGATTTCAGTCCCAGGGTTGACTGGGGCATTTTGGTGTGCAGTTTGCATGTTCTCCCTGTGTTTGCATGGGTTTCCTCCAGGTACATTAGGCTAACTGGCTGTTCCAAATTGCCCCTTGATGTGAGTGTGAATAGTTTTGTGTATGTATTGCCCTCGGTTGGACTGGCGAGCTGTTCAGTGTGCACTCCCTCTCTGCCCAGAGCTGGTTGAGACAGGCTCCAGCCTCCCCATGACCCAAACAGAATTAAGCAGTTTGGCAAATGAAGGAATGAATGAAGGAATGAATAACCTGCATTTTATTGTAAGGTGGTCTGTCAACACTTCTTTCTTATGCAAACAAAAACAAAATCACCATGCATTGACAAATGTTTCACATCAATAGCCATAGTATACTAAAGCATAATGAACATATTTTTTTACGTAAATATCAAAAAATCATTTGCGAAACCACTTTATGCTACTAGGGTTAGTGGTAAAATCATTTATTTATTCATTAATTTTTTGAACCATTCATTCATTTTCTGAACCACTTAATCTTAATTACGGTCGCGGGGAGGCTGGTGCCCATCTCAGCCGACTTATTTTGCAAGAGCAGAGTACACCCTGGACAGCTCGCCAGGCCATTGCAGGACAGAAACACGCTGAAGGCAACCCAATGGCCTACTCTTTAAGGATGACAGCAATGGTTCTTTTACATGCCTGTCACCACAGACAGTGAGAGACATGGCTGGCCTTTGATAACCCAGTTAGCTGCACTGGGCGGGACAGCAGTGACAACTTGGTGATAATGGGGCTTGAACCCTTGAACTTCGGATCAGTAAGCCAGCACCCTACCATCGGACCACCACTGCCCACCTTAAAAAATCAAAAAAATCTTTCTTTTTTTCTATTTTGTAGTGTGCTTGTACTTGTGAAGTTCTGTAACACCCCATCAATTTCTTCAAATCTCAAGAGCCTCACCTTTGCAACTGTTTTTTTTTTCTTCTGTTTTTTAGATCCTGTAATGATTATTTTTTTTGTTTATCTTTGTAAGCCTCTGGAGTTTTCTAAAATAATTAAAACAAAGTCATAATACAATCACATCATGAAATATTCACATTCAGTGGCCAGTCATGCATGGTTGTCTCTCTGAGGTCTTTTCACATGCTAAGTGTTAATAAAATCCCAGAAGAAATCTGACTTGATTGAAATCTCCCATGGACTGCAATGGTTCAGGCCTGTCGAGGCAGAGCGCACTCACTGTAATTGTTCCTGATGTGCTCATACTAATTACCGGCACCCCAAGTAGTCTCCCAAGATTACAGCAGGATGTCACAAACAATGCACCAGTCACATGGTACCTCACCAAGGGACAAAGCTCTGTCACTTCATATTGTTGCTTTTCTTGCCATGACAGTAACGACCCACTGAATGTAAGGTTAATTTTGCTTGCCATAAACTTCCCCAGATGTACAGGACCCTGCTGAGGTTTCACTACTTTCCTAAAAGAAATCAAGTTGAATTAATTTTTAATTGTTTAGTCTGACAATGTCTTGATTTTCCAGATAAATAGATGTGACTTTGTTTCACTTTGTTTTCAGTGAAAGTTTCATAATATACCCAGAAAACTGTACAAAGTCTCTGGTAACATGACATCAATTGGATGCAAATCAATTGGAAAGGCAGGTTGATTTATCTCAAGAAAAGAATACTATTAGTATGGTGATGGTATACACTGGCATTAATAGAATATGTCATTCTTTCTTAAATGGTTACATCAGCAATCTATGTGTTCTTGCACCTTTGCCTTTGATAGTGAAGGGAATATTGCTGTCTTACTGTCAACAGAAAGTAGAGAGGAGATGAAGATTGAGAGCATGAAGAGAGATGTAGTGTTCTGTTCCAAGACAAGTCAGTCTGCTTAGACCTTTCAAGGGTCTCTGCACATATCACACACTAGACACACTGTTATGAAGTTTTGATGCTGGGAGTCAGTTCCTTTAAACACAAGGTGAGGACAGATCATCAGCATCATGGATGTTTCAGGTTTTAAATCATCAGACATCTTTGCTTGAGCAACCCAGCTGGATAGATGGTCACACATAGATGGCACCTCTTGATTCACAGCCACCTCAAAGTTTTTTCTGCAGCTCCAGTAATGTTCTTCTTTTCTTGAACCCTCTGATGCTTAGGAGACTGTTACGACGCTACTATGAACAGATAGACCCAAATGCAGGACAGAGACGAGAAGATCAGGCTCAAGTGCAAACACCGATTCTTTATTAGAAACACGGATAACGTGGAACATGAACACTCTATGATATCCGGCTGGATCGCGGTGCGTATACTGAGATAGTCCTCTCGCAATGACGGCACGAGCTTTCTCCGAGAATACGCGAGCGCTCGTTCAATGACGGACCAAGCTCTCTTCGTGAATACGCGACGTACATGCAGTGACGGCCTAAGTTCACTCTGTGAATACGCGCCGCTCATACCATGACGACCAAGACGATCTGGCAATCGGGACAAGGTAAGCGGCCCCATTTTATCCTCCGGTGGGGATGAGGAACAGGTGAGCCAATCAGGGCGGAGCCTGTAATCAGAAGACACACACACGGGAGAGGAGAGAGCAGATCAAACAGAGAGACATGACTAGAGCCTTCGGCGGGACCTCACAGAGACTGAGTGATTGATGTAGAGACTGACCTTCAAAGCCACTGTAGCCCTTTACTTCCCTAGGTCCACAGCCAATCACAAGCAGGGGCTAGCAGCCCAGTCAAGACCCTAAGCTCCCGCTAAGCTTTTTCTCTTGTCCTGACCAAGGCAATGTTTTGCCTTGTTGGGAGCTGATGTTTGCTCTGCTGGATTCTAGTGCAGATGGTGTCCACTACTGCCTTTAGCACCTGGTCATGGTGTCACTTTTATCTCCCCTCCCGCAGGGCGTTCAGGCAGCAGCTTAAGATGTGCTCCATTGAACCTACCACCAGGTATAATGGGCATGCTGGGGCATTACCTAGACCCCAGTAATGCAGACTGGATGGGCTTCTGACTGGATCAGAACCTCGAGTCTAGCTGAATCTCATTCCAAAGTTCTGATTAGGTGATCTTAGCAGCAGTTACATGGTCCCATTTGGTCCAAGTTCCCTGCTTGCATATAGCTATTGTCCTGCATCAGTGTTCTTCTTCCACTCTTATAGCAAGGTCTTGCGTAGCAACCTAGCCAAGCTTGTTCACATGCCACAGAGCAGTGATGATGCCTTACTTTAGGTGATATCATGAAGAGTTTGTTTTTAAAAACAAATAAGTCCAGTTGTTTTAATTATGAGAAAAACTATTGGAAAAAAAAACTTTTTCCAGTAGCTTTCAAAAACTTTTTTTCAGTAGCTTTAAAATAAAGCTACTGAAAAAGTTGTTTTTCTCATTATTTAAACAAGTGGACTGTCAATATTTGAATGTCATAATTTGAATATATTTTATAGTGTTTCACTCCTTGTGTGGAAAATCATTTTTTTTGATATATCAATTATAGGGAAGAGTGCAGATGGTGCAGTGTGTGTACTTTATGTAGAGTTACACCATCTGCATGTTCCTTTACTTTTATCACTTTTACTGCAGATTAAATTTCTAGTACTCACACTAATTAAAATGACAATAACATCACCATCTGGGTCACCATTACCTAGTATTGCCTAATAAAAACACTTTACTTGCATGAACACAGTACAGGTGTGCCCAACCTTGACACAGCTTTCAAATCACTTAGTCTGAAGTATCTTAGCATCTTGTCTCTATGATGTCTGCTAAAAAAAAAAAAAGGCAGAAAGTGTTGAGATTAAAACACAACGTATTTATTATATCCCATATCCCCAGTGAGTATGTTTCTCTTCAGACCTGAACTTGGCTTGACCTATGGTTCAAGCTTTGATTGTGAATACAGGAAGCCAATCAGAGTAGTGAGTACTGTTTTACCCAGTGTACAAACTCTGAAATAAGCCATTAATGCACAGCAAAATGGAAAAAAATCCCCTATGTGTTGTCCCCTGCAGGATGTATGCAAAACTTTTCTTTCTGAGATACCAAATGACTAAAATCTCTGAATCACTGTATTCCTCGCACTACAGCGTATGTACATGACATAAACACTCATAATATCTGTGATATAACTAAAATGAAGCCTAACAATTGTGTAGTAGTTGCTGTCAGAGTTTTATTTATTTGCTAGATCTAGAAAAAATACAAAACATCTTCTGTAATGATTGTTTATTTCTAATCATTGATTTATTTATTTATTCATTCATTCACTGAACCAGTAAAATCTTGCTAAGCTCACAGGGAGGCTGGAGCCTATCTCAGCTAACCCTAGGGGAAGGTGAGGTACACCCTTAACAACTCATCAGCCCATTGCAGGGCCCACACATGCCACCATTCACACTCACACCTACAGGCAATTAGCCTGATATACATGTCTTTGAGATTGGCACAGTGGCATAGTGCCACCTTACAACAAGAAGGTCCTTGGTTCGAGTCCTGGGCTCAGCAAGGGCATTTCTGTGTTTGCATGCTCTCTCATGTCTCACCGAGACAGGCTCTAGCCTCCTCATGACCCTAATAGGATTAGACAGTTTGGCAAATGAATGAATACTAGATAGAATCATAAAATAGACAAGTTAAATCAGCTCTCTGTCTCCATTTTAAAGCTCCTACAGTGATGTTTCCTGGCAGGAGTTGTCATGACATTTAAACAGAAGAACAGTCAACACACAATATTTTATAGACCTGCTTTACATTAAATATTATTACATCAAAATTGAAAAAAAAATAAGCAAATAAAAAAATCTAAATTTTAACTTCTGCAGAGGTTTTTCACTAGCTGTCAAAAGGAATTAGCTCCGTTGGCAATAAGCAGGCAGGGCCAGTGGTGTACTGGTGGTGCAACAGAGCTAATTCATTTTGACAGGCAGTAAAATCCTCAGTAGAAGTTTTTTGCTATTTAAATTTAAGCACCTCTGCGATGGCCTGGCGAGCTGTCTGGGGTGTACTCTGCCCTCGCCCAGAGTTGGGTGAGATGGGTGCCAGCCTCCCCACAACCATTATTAGGATTAAGTGCTTCAGAAAATGAATGAATGAATGGAATTTAAGAAGGTTGGGCCGGTTATGTAATGGTCAAGGTGCTGGGCTCATGATTGAGACATCAAAAGATAAAATACCATCAGATCCTCCCATGCTAAGACCCCTCAACAAGATCTTAACCACAAGTGTGCCTCTATCCACCCAGCAGTGTAAAAGGGTACCAGTAAAAATACTGGGAAGATAACTGCAATGGACTAGCATCCCATCCAGAAGCTGTTGAATTCCTAGTTGCTTCACGCTACAGAAACCAGGATAAGCTCCAGACTGATGACCTAGTACCAACCTCCCACAGCAAGCCAGAATTTAAAACGTGTAACTATCTTAACCTCCTTTATGAGTTTGGTAATGAAGAGGTTGATAATATTGTAATCCAGATAGTTTTAATAGTCGAATGATAGCAGCTTAGCCATATATCACCATACATGACTTTGACTTGAAATAATTATTATTTGCTTTATTGCAGTATTTTATTCTTGCTGTCCCATAATAATCCCAGAGATAGCTAGTGTTTCACAATGTTTAGAGTCAGCTCTCGATGAACACTATTAACTAAAGCAGGCCTCACATGGGGGCAGTTCTGATGGCGGTTCAGCACAGTTTTAAACCATATTGGACTGCAGTGACATCTGTCATGACATTGTGAAATTTCATGGCTGCTCTCAAAAGTGTTTATCACCATCTAGCTGCTTTGTAACTGCCATGATGTCATTACTGAACCATGCTCAAAACAACCTCATTACCACCTCTTCACACCATGTTTTCACCTAGTACTTACAATTGTTTTGCCACACCACCATTGCTATTAGAACTGCCCCTATGTAAGGCTTGTGATAGTTCACCAAGAGACAAATTCATTCATTTATTCGTTCATTCACAAACAGCATATCACTACACATTGTGCGTGAAACACTAGCTGTCTATGGGATTATTATGGAATAGCAAATGAAAAACACTGCAATTAATATTGATTCAAGTCAATGTCATGTATGTGCTATATGATGCTATATGGTGCTTTATGGCTAAGCTGCTATCATTCTCCTGTTAAAACCATCTGGATAACAATATTATCACTTCTTCAATACCAAAACCAGAATTCAATAATAGATAGATAGATAGATAGATAGATAGATAGATAGATAGATAGATAGATAGATAGATAGATAGAAAGACAGACAGATATATAGACAGATAGATAGATAGATAGATAGATAGATAGATAGATAGATAGATAGATAGAGCATGGGAAGAACATGCCAACTCTAGACAGGAGTGCCATCACTGAACCTGGAACTAGAACCTGGCACCCTCTTTGTCAAGTCAAGTCAAGTCAGTTTATTTGTATAGCGCTTTTTACAATTGACATTGTCACAAAGCAGCTTTACATA
>JAQMYF010000024.1:35697221-35710463 GCA_030014195.1 Neosilurus mollespiculum | reverse complement strand
TTAAATTTATGTTAATAAGATTACTAAGACAAACTCTCTGAGTTTTTTTACATTTTTGTTTAGTTCGGGGAACAGACTCAGTTTGTATAGCATTGAACTTGACCTTGTTCTTTGTGAACTTGAACTTGATCTTTGTGATGCTGACATGCTAACCACTATGTCACTTGCCACCCATGTTCTAAGTTTATTTCTAACAATATATTATACAACAGTGGCTCTCTTGGAAATTGGTGTAATGTTCCTTCTACTGTGGATGGAAACTTTAAGTTTGCTATTCGTGAAGAAAATTTGGTGTCGAGCTTGTCCTTAAAAGCATGGTTCATTCATCAGATGGTGTCGCTCTCTAAACATGGGATAATGAAGATCAAGGTTAGCAGGTGCTTTATTCCATCAGCACTCCCCTGTGTATATACAATGTCTTACCCTCCAACACCACCACAACAACTCAGTACTACCAGTTTTCCCACAGAGGGGGAGAACAGAATCAGAGTCAGCCAGAGAGCCTCAGGCCAGGAGAAGCAGTCTATATGATGCATGTACTCAAGGCATGTGTGTAGATAAAATGATTGGGTGTCGGAAAAATAATGCTGGGTAAAATCCTCTTTGTGTGTAGGTTTTCATATGTCCAAGGGTGGGAAGTATTTATGATACATGTATGTAAAAATATAATTCATTCATTTTCTGAGCCGCTTAATCCTAATTAGGGTTAAAGGGAGGCTGGGGCCCATCTCAGTCGACTTTGGGCAAGGGCAGAGTACACCTTGGACAGTTTGCCAGGCCAACGCAAATATTTAAAAACATTTACAAAATACATTTTGTAATGTCCTGTGATTACCTGGCAGCTATCCAGGGTTTACCTCCCCCTCACCCGGAGTCAGCTGAGATGGGCGCCAGCCTCCCTGCGACCCTAATTAGGAATGAGCGCCTTAGAAAATAAATGAATGAATGAAGATTTTGTCATTTGTGTTTGATGAAATATTTTATAGCAAAGTACTTCAGTGTTTTCTTTTTCTTAGATACTGTGATATTGTTCAGTGTTTCCTGTGAGATGTCTTTGTGATGACATCATAAAAAAGCAAAATGATACATGCGGCCTCTAATTTGTTAATCGAAAATGGCATAGTGCTTAGCATACTCACCTTACAGCAAGAAGGTCCTTTGTTCGAGTCCCTCGTTTAGTGAGGCCATCTCTGTGTGGGGCTTGCACATTTTCCTCGTGCTTGCGTAAGTTTGCTCTGGGTATTACAGTCTCCTCCAACTGTCCATAGACATGCACATTAGGCTAATTGGCTGTTCCAATTTGCCCCTAGGTGTGAGTGTAAGTGTGAATGTTTGTGAGTGTTGCCATGGTCTGGCAAGCTGTTCAGGTTGTACCCCACCTTTGCCTAGAGTCAGCTGAGAGCCTCCCTGTGACCCTAGTAGGATTAAGCAGATCAGCAAAAATATGAATGAATAAATGGGTTGGCCTCTCACTTAGGCAATGTATAGATAAATGTGCATAAAAGAACTTTCAAATAAATTTGTAACAAAAAACAATGTGATTATATTCAAAACAATTTCTCCAAAATCACTGACAACTACTCATTTTTTTCTGTGGCTGACTGTGGTCCATGCCTCGCCCTCACTTGCTCTGAAAATTTAGCTTAAATTCTTTACAAATTATTAAATCTTTCCATTAATTGTTTGATATTTAGTATACATTTATGAGTCCATAACCTTTGGGGATCACAGGGATATATGGGGATGTGAGATGTAACAGGAAGCTCAGAATATTTGATCTGTTGACATGTTCCATGTGTCAGATTGATGGCATTCCTTTTTAGGCAGAGAAAAGTCATGACTCAAACAGTGTGCACTTCATCAACTAGGTCAGTGTACTGCTGAAGGGAGAGAGGAAATAGGCAGACTGATAGAGGTTTTGTGAGTGATAACCTTTTTATATATATATATATAATGTGTGTGTGTGTGTACTATATGCTGGCTGTATCACAGCTGATCTTTGTCTATATCTTTGACGAACCTTGTGTGTGTTTGTGTGTGTGCGTGTGTGTGCGTGCGTGTGAGTGCGTGTGTGTGTGTGTGTGTGTGCGTGTGTGTGTTTTGCAGGGATACAGCTGCCACTTTTCCATGCTCCTTGGGTCTGTAAAGAGGGGCAATTAAACAGAAAATATCTTTCTATAAGCAGTTAATAGGGTTTTGTCCCAGAAGGAGGTAACTGATTGGTTTAGACTACAGACTGAGGAAAGTCAAGGGCACAGGGTGAAGCACTGCACTGTGGGAGATGAAGTCCATGAGACTAGAATACATTACAATGGCAGCAGGTCTGTACTGTACATCTTGAAGAAAATATTCTGTTCATCTATTCATTTACCGAATCGTTCAATCATACTAGATTCACAGAGAGGCTGGAGCCCATTGTAGCTGATTCTGCATGAAGGGCCAACACACACAACCATTCACACTCACACCTAAAGGCAATTTGGAACAGCTAATTAGCTTAATTATTTGCATAATTTATACATTGCTTTTATATGTATACTTGGCATAATTTTTAATGAAGTTCAGAAATCAGCGACGTGAATACAGCAATTCATGAGTCATTACAAAAGGAATATTACATAATGAATTTAATGATATAACATCATCAACAGTCAATGCAATGTCTAACAAGAATAAAGTAGTCCTCACCAAACTTACTTTACTTTAGCCTTTAGAAAACCCTGTCTTGAAGTAATGACATATTCTTATGTAATTTTTATGGGCTGTCATTATTATGGGCTGGCGCCCATCTCAGCTGACTCTGGGTGAGGGCAGGGTACACCCCTGGACAGCTTACTAGGCCATCACAGGGCTAACACACACAACCATTCATACTCACAAAGTGCTGTTCTAGTTTTCAAAATGTTTTATTTGTTAGTTACTATATGTGTACAGTTTAGTTAATTTCTATCATACATACAGTACATGAAGCAACATTCTTCAATAGGTGTCTTGACTGGCCAACTAGATAACCACATGAATATATACGAGTGTGTGTGTGTGTGTGTGTGTGTGTGTGTGTGTGTGTGTGTGTGTATGTGCGTGCGTGTGTGAGGAGAGAGAGAGAGAGAGAGAGAGAGAGACTAAACTCTGAGGCTTGATTATTAACAACACCTCTCATCACCCCAAAAACACTATTTCCGCAGTGAAACATGGTGGTGGCAGTATCATGCTGTGAGGATGCTTTTCATCAGCAGGGACTAGAAAACTGGTTAAAATTGAGGATATGAATGGTGCTAAATACAGACAAATTCTTGAGTTAGAGAAATTCTCTGAAGGAGCTGGAGTAGTTTTGCTTTGAAGAATTGTCCAAAATCCCAGTGGCTAGATGTGCCAAGCTCATAGAGATGTACTATAAGAGACTTGCAGCTGTAATTGCTGCAAAGGGTCACTCTACAAAGTATTGACTTTGGACAGTGGGAGGAAACCAGAGTACACAAAGTAAACCCATGCAAGCACAGGGAGTACATGCAAACTCCACTCCCTTCTTGCTGTGGGGCAAACATTCTTACTACTACATCATCGTACCGCCTGCTATTAACATGAGAATAATATTTCTACTTCTGGACATAGCTTTATGTTAGGGACTGTATTCCTTTATTTAAACCTTTGTTTCCATTAAAGCTCAGTTCACATTGCATGCATAATGCACTTAGTAAATACAACAAACAGTTTCACAGAAAGTGCTCCATAGGTAACTTTAGAGTAACTTCAGAGTTTTTGTCGTTTTGCTTTTGTATGTAATTGCATGGGTTTTGAAATCAAACAAGGGCTATGAGGTTACATTGTAGAAATTCAGCTTTAATTTAAGGCTATTTACATCTATATTTGATTAGCCATATATTGTTCTGTGCAGAGCCAAAACAAGAAAAAAAAATATGTCACTGTCCAATTATTTACAAACCAAACTGTATATAATTCAACTAACTGCAAAGGAGAGCATTCTCTTAGGATTTGTTTAATTTTATAATAGTTCAGTTTAAACCCAACACTGAAAACAATTTCTGCTGCTTTACTGACCAATTTTTACTACTTCAACTTTTTCCATCCATTCCCAAAATCCCAAATCTTGTCCTTCTCTAATTACCATATCATCTCAGCCTCCATGCATGCCCCCTCCTCCATCCTCCCCCACTCTCGCCTCTGCTTTCTGTCAGTAAAGTTGCCCCATTAGCCCCAACGCAGGAGCGTAAAGAGTAATGGCCCTGCCAATGTAAGAGCCAACACAGGGGAAATAACGTTCCCCTCACCTGGCCTGAAAACCTCAGTGCAAGGTAATGAATCCTTCTGAGAGCCAGGAAGGGGGATATTGTTCCCTCAGTTATGGATGGTGGGAGGGGAAGATGGGGAGAAGGCGAATGGAAGAAATTCATAAGCTGGCTTGTTTTTGGAAGTCATTAAGTCTGTGTTAATCATCTCGGGGCGTTTTCATAAGTTTTCAGGGGAAATGAAGAAGGAGGAAGAGAAGAAGAGAGAAAGGGTTGAAGAAAGAGGGAGGCAATGAAGAGAACTGATTTGTGTGGAGTTGATGTAGCAGGCTTCGTGACATATTTATTATGATGACTTTTCTCTCTGGATTAGATGGAATTGCTGCTTAATGGAGATCGGTTCAGAGCAATTCAACAGTCCATGGTGTTTTGGCTTTAATTACAATGGCAAAGCAAGAAATTACAACTGTTGTCTTATTACTGTTATTAAAATTAAAATGTATAGTTTATGTATAGTCATAGGACTTAAGGACTGATGCAACTCATTATACAGGACTGTTAAATGACTACAAATATTACAGGAAGTCTTAACTAGTATTTGATTCATTCATTTGACGAACCACTTAATCCTACTGATGTTGCAGGGAGGCTGGAGCCAATCTCAGCCAACTCTGGACAAAGGTGGGGTACATCTTGGACAGGTCGCCAGTCCCTTGCAGGGCCAACACACACACAGCCATTCACGCTCACACCTAAAGGCAATTTGGTACAGTCAGTGAGCTTAACATGCATGTCTTTGGACTGTGATAAGAAACTAGAGTACCCAGAGAACCCATGCAAGCACAGGGGGAACATGCAAACTTCACACAGAAACATCCTTGCCGAGCCCTGGACTCAAAACTACAGAAAAACAGACAAAGCAGACAAATAGGTGTAGCACCATTTACATGAAGTGCCCATCACGGCAAATAGAAACAAGTATTTATGAAGCTATTTGCATGGAGAGCCTACATATATTAATAATAATAATAATAATAATAATAATAATAATAAAAGTGCAAGTTATGGTGTAAAATTTGCTCTAAAATTTCTTGCAAATATATGACATTTTCACTGTTTAGCTAGGATAATAAATTAATGTTAAAAAAAGTTTAAATTAATGTTTCACCCTTACGTCCCAGTTTGCCTCGTCCAACCCATGGCTAATCATAGGGCCAAATCCCCTAGGCTTGTAATCTCAAAATGGGCCAGAGAAAAAATAAAAACTTTTTAGTTATGCTGTCATAGTCAGTCACGGAGTCCCAGCTTGCACTTATCACTGATAAACTGTATTCTTACATTTACTCTGAGCATGCCTAACAAACTTTTTTTTATTGTTTGTTTGTTTTTGCTGAGGTACACATGCTACTTTTGAGTTACCAGTGCCTGTGATCATTTTGCTATCCATCCCGATATGCTTTTGCTGGATAGAAGTACCATCGTAGAAGCCCCTCACTCCTACTGATGATGCTCTATATGGACTTAAATATCCACTCAGAAAATGTGAAGATGACTTTCCACTGGTGGTGATATAAACTCTTTTACTAAAATGATTTAGGACTAGAATTACCATTACAGTTATAACATAACATATAATATAATCAACTAGTTTTCATGTTAAACTACAGTGAAGTTTCTGCTACCTGGTTTGTATTTTTATCTGGTTTCACCTAAATGGGGATGGGTTTCCCTTTTGAATCTGGTCCCTCTCAAGGTTTCTTTCTCGTGTCATCTGAGAGAGTTTTTCCTTGCCCCATTCCCCACAGCCTTGCTCATTAGGGAAGTAAAGAGATTATAAAGAAATCTTTAAAATCATGAGCTGCTATACAAATACAACTGAATTGAACTGAATTGAACTGAAAATAAATCAATGAAACCAGTAATGCCTTGGCTCTCATTAACTCATCAGGCTTTGATTGGCTCGATAGTGGAATCACAGCTTCTGTGTTTTAAACCAATAAATATCAGTGAATATCAGGTAACTTCTCTTTGAGCTTTGCGGTTTTAGCACCTTTCTTTGAGTATCATTTTGTAGGTACTCATTAATTTAAAGGAAACAAATTGCAGTTCTCATTTATAGAACTGGTAATCAAAAGAAATTGCTATTAACATTTAATATGGGATTCCAGTAACACCTTTTATTTGAAAGTGCCTGAATAAAGTCCCCTATGTCTCTCATATTTGTTTTTAAAATATTTTCCATGTTGAGAACATTTCTAATTGCTGCCTGCAACCAGAGCTTCAATAAACCTCACTCAGTGAACTCTGATTCTTTTACTGTGGGAGCTGACCATCTTGATATTGCTGGCTCAATAAATCTTTGCTGTTTATATTAAACCTACGTAATTCTGATGACATCATTCACATAATTTTGGCTATAATTTCTGCCAGAATTTTAAAGCCTCAGTCAGGAATCACTGCAACTAGCAGGCCTGTTTTTTTCAGTACAGAACACTGCAGTAATACCCACCACAATGTAGGATTATGTGGGCATATTTTTATGATTTTATGATATCTTAGGCAAGTTGGCCATGTCATAGTACTTTTTAGTCTCAGAATCTCTTACAGTCTCTTATCAGTGCCTATCTACAGTGAGATCTGCAAACATAAATTCTCAAATGTACAATAATTTCATATTTTTCCTTTTGTTGTGTTTTTAGAAAGTCTAAGAAACCCACTGATCTGTCACATTCACTATACTTTCCATATGCTTTCCTTATGTGTGGTGTGTGTGTGTGTGTGTGTGTGTGTGTGTGTGTATACTAAAATTTTTTCAAGGTTATAACACATGCAAAATGAATGGCTTTGTGTGTGTGCAATTTCTTTTCTTTTGAGTGTGGGTTTGTCATTTTTCAAAGTTATTATAAATAATCTATAGTTTAGATTTGTCATTATGCCAGATGTGAGAGATGACACAGATGCAGGAGTCACTGAGAATGAAGTTTATTATAAAAAGCAGAAAACAAAAACACTGAATAAATGAAAATAAAGAGCTCACGAACTTCCGCTCAGGCTCACGCAAAACAAACAAAACATACTTAACTATAACAGGCAGACTCCCAAATATGTCTGTGGAACCGACAGAACACAGAAGCTAACAAAGCCCAGAAGCTTCAGCCCAGCTACACAAGCCTGGTGTGGTTGTCTTGAAAATTATTACAAAAGCACAAATACAGACAGGTAAACATGATTGTGAACTGACAGGGGTCTCCAGATTAGTCTGTCTTAAATGAAGAACTAAATGATAGAACAGCCAATAAACCCCAGACAGTGATTAAACAAGAAGTTAACTAAATGTAGAACAGGTGATCTAGGTGAATGATGAAGGAAAGGCAGTGTAAACGAGTCCAGTGGAGGCGTAGTGGGGGCGACGTGGACGTGACAAGATTATTTCATAGTGAATATTTAGTCTTTCTTTGTTTATCTTTGGAACACACTGTAATCATATCATGTATATCATGTGATCTGTCAGGGCCCATGTCCTTGAAAATCACATAGTGACATATTTTCCTATCTTGCTCTTCGCTCACTTTATCACATTAACAAGTAATGACTCCAGATGTTTTCTCTTCATTTTTTTTATTCGGCTAAATTGCTAATTGAATCTGGTTATAAAAGAGCAGATGCTTTCATGCTCACAATGCAGTATTTCTAGGGACAGACATGACAGGACTATGTTGAATCTGGGTTAGAATTTAACCCATTCTTTTCTGAATGCCATTAAAATGGTTTAGTGTTTAGAACTTTTAGGTAAATAGAAAAGTTCTATTTAATACAAATTCTCATCTAAAATATCCTTTTAAAAAGGCTCAAATAACAAGACTATTAAAAACCCAGATATTATTGCCAACAGAATCTTAATGTTAAAAGAATGAATGCAAATATGTAGAAGAGTAAAGAAGTGTACTATTTGCAACTGATGCAGAAGGAAACAGTAGATAGATTTTCAAGCATTCAATATTTTCTGACAGACTCTCCTAAAGAGTACAGTGGATTTGGATTCAATTAAAGAGAAGTGAATGAATATAAGTACTTGTCAATCTCCATCATTGTCATAAAAGACATTTTAGTGTTTACAATCCTATGTAGTTAGAACATCATCCCAGAGTACGTTTCTATTTTACTTAAAAAATTTAACTGACATTTATTTATTCATTTGTTTGTTTGTTTGTTTGTTTGTTTATTGTCCACCATGTGTTTCCTATCTGCAGAAAATAGCATGGCTGTAGGTTTTCCTTATTTTACAATGCTATTACAGAACAATGCGCTTTGTTTGTAACATTAACTTTAATTTTACAGCCCTTATCCCTGAACCATGCCCATGCCTTACTTCTCTTACTTCACTATCACTGGATTCACGGTGGGATACAGGAACTTTTTCCATGCTGTTTTATTTAAGGATGTTATTCTTGGCCCCTGAATAGCCCAAAGTCAGCCCTTGGGTCTTTTTCCCAAGCGACTGAACCGCCCACATGTCATTCGTCATCTGACCCCTTCTGCATGACAGGTCACTCATGCTTTTCCACTAGGATGGTGTGTGTGTGTGTGTGTGTGTGTGTGTGTGTGTGTGTGAGAGAGAGAGAGAGAGAGAGAGAGAGAGAGAGAGAGAGAGCATTCCGAAACATTGTTTAAACAGCAACCATGCCTACTATATAAGTAGATTTTACTAATAAGCACAAAACAACTCAACAACAATTTACATCAATTATGGATCACACATATAAAAAATCTTATGACTGAATAGATTATTAGTAGGTTGACTATTTCATACGAAGCAATTTCACATGATCACATAATTATAAATGTAAACAGAGGAGCGGCAGAAGTGTTTAATAAAGTGAAATACAATTCTAACTGGTGTGATGTGATACTGCCCCCTACTGTATTATTTTTAGCACAATATTTTTGGAGTAATTTTATCAATGTGTGCATTTGTGAGCTTTTATTAATGTTTATGGAAGTTTTCTCTGCAAAATCAGAATGATGCCAAGATTAAATATCCAGGGTGAGGAGACACACCTTACAGAAGATTTGGTGCCATGGTTAGCATTGGTATCATTTTAACAATGAATTTGTTAAACATTTAAACAAGAGTTTAGCTGGTGACTGATTTTCACAACCAGCTTCACTACCCATAATTTTTTTCATACACTCACATAGAAGCTGCATAGCATGTTGTTGAGATTTTCTTTATTTCAGGGGGGGAAAAAAAAAAAAAAAAAAATAGAAAAGCAAACCCTCCCAATAAATTAAAAATCCAGGTTTTTTTTTTCAGGAATAAGATTGTAATACTTCAGAAGCTCATCTGAAGAGAGGACATGAGTATATTTGACAGCTGTGTCGCATTATATTAATGTAATACTACATTTTAGGAATTTTCTAATGTTACTAATCCCATGAGTTAGAAATAGGGCACGGGGAGTACTGGAACTGTCTTTACAAAACCTTTTTTTTTTTTTTTTTTATAACTCTCAACCAATTCACACACCTCACATCACAGCCTTGCATACACACACACACACACACACATACACACACACACACACACACACACACGCAAACACAAGTCCCCATCTCTCTCATTTGTCTAATTATCTCATTTTGGTGTTGGTTTAGTGTAGTTCCGATTACCCACTCTGCCATCCTCACCACCTGCTGCAGGGCCTTCCTGTCCTCTTCAGTACCACTGCTGAACCACATAGTACATCAGTAGGTCAGGAGGCTCTCGTTGACTCATCGTTATCTGTTATCAGACCTATGACAGTGGTGTCATCAGTGAATTTTACGATGGTGTTGCTGGTGTGAATGGGAGAACAGTTGTGTATGAAGAGGGAGAAGAGGAGGGGGCCGAGAACAATCCCCTGTGGTGTTCCAGTGTTCAGGATGAGAGTGGAGGAGATGTGGTCTCCTATCCTGATGTTCTGAGGTCTGTTGCTAAGAAGGTCCAGTATCCAGGTGCACAGTGAGCTCCCCAGGCCCAGGTTGCCCAACTTCTGAACCAGTTTACGTGGTAGAACTGTATTGAAAGTGGAGATGAAGTCTACGAACAGCATCCTCACATAGGAGTTACTGCTGTCCAAGTGTGTGAGGGCTGTAATGATGGCATCCTCTGTAGACCTGTTTGCTCTGTATGCAGATTGATGTGGATCAAGATCAACAGGGATGGCAGCCTTAATGTGAGACAAGACGAGTCTCTCGAAACATATGGTGATGATGGGGGTTACTGCAACTGGGCAATAGTTGCTCAAGCAGCTCACTGTGCTTTTCCTAGGCACAGGAACAATGGTGGCTGTCTTGAGGCAGGTGGGAACCATACACTGCAATAGCAAAAGGTTGAAGATGGTGGTAGAAACCTCTGCTAGCTGATCTGTGCATTATACAAAATAAATTAATCATGCATGCATAATCCAAACATACACATGTCCCTCTACCATGTAGTGTTTTGCACAACATAATACAAAAACACTAATTTATAAAATATAATAATTAATAATTAAAATAGGGCCATGCAATGGTTTGGCAAGCTGAGATTTGGCAAGCCTCCCTGAGACCATAATTAGGATTAAGTTGCTTAGGAAATGTATGAATTCATTAACTGATTAAAATAGATAAATGATTAAACAAGTACAATATAAATGACCACAATGAATCTACTGTAGTCATTCATTCACTCATTTGCCGAACCGATTAATCTTACTAGGGTTGCGGGAATGCTGGATCGTATCTTAGATGACACTGGCCTAAAGTGGGTTGTACACCCTGGACAGCTCACCAGACCATCACAGGACAAAATATTTATATTCACACCTAGGGTCAACCTGGACCAACCAATTAACCTAATGTGCATGTCTTTGGACTATGGAAGAAAACCAGAGTACCCAGAGGAAACCCACAAAAGCGCAGGGAGAACATGCAATCTCTGCACAGATGCACCCTCGGTGATCGCGGGATTTGAACCCAGGACCTTCTTGCTGTGAGACCGACATGCTATCCCCTACGACACCATGCCGCCCTATCATAAAACAGTAGTATTAAAATAGTATTAATAAAAATGATTAAAATGTACATAAAATTCTGATTTACTTTTTTTTCATTCCTTTGCAGTACCGCTAGATGGACAGTGCCCCTAGAATACTGAAGTATAGTAGCTCAAGTAATTACTATTTACCTTGAGCAGAGAACTCTTTATCGATGCACAAAACATCAAATCTTGGTTACAAAACAGAAGCCGAGAATAAGAATCTGAGGCCATCATAAGGACAGGCTGATTTGCAGTTAGGTCCGTAGGCTTTTGGACAGTTTCACAATTTTGTAATGGATTTGACAGGAAGCTGTTAAGATGTGATTTAAGTGTAGATTTCCAGGTGTAATGTAAATTGTGTAACAAACATGCATTAACCATTTAGGAATTACACCCATTTTTATATGGTATCCCGCAGAGTAGGCTCAAAGTAAATGGACAATAAGCAGTTTCTTGGCCAGTTGTTTCATTACTTCATGTCATGATTTCAAGTATCGAATTTGCAGCTGTTCATAGGAACTGTGTTCCAAAGAATTCAAGTAAAGGAGGCCACCATTAGGCTGAAAAAAACCACACCTATCAGAGAGATAGCACAAACATTCATCCATTCATTAATTTTTTTAACTGTTAAATCCTTCATTAGGGCTGCAAGGAAGCTGGCACCTATCTCAGCCGACTCTGGGCAAAGGCAGGGTACACCCTGAACCCTCGCCAGACCACTGCGGGGCCAGATAGCAGAAACATTTCATTTCAAAGTCTTTAATCTTTATTAGATGATTAGATGGTCAGGTGGCCATGAATTTGGTTGGAGAGAACGTCTGTAGGGAGGTAGATCTCAGGGAACAGGGTTGGGCATCACTGCTTTTGAAGCTACATTTTTGTAGTGTGTTAAGCTTGGAAAGATGCATCCCAAGGCATCACAGCTGTTAATTTTTTATCAGGTGCTCAGTGCAGTTTCTACGAATGGCTCTGTCAATCAATGACACACCTCAGTGTCTGAGAGGAAAATTGTTTCTGAAAGACTCTATCACTAAATGCATTTTCTTCTTGTTAAAATTACTTTCTGCAATTCTCTGCAATCACTTCATCCCTGTTTTCTTTTACAGACATGGAACAATAATTGAGGCAGTTCCCAAGGGTGTGGCACATTTGGAAGCATTAAGTGGTGTCTCTTGTCACATAATTTTTTGTTTTATGGTTGTTGTTTTTTTCAGATTGCTCCCTTTTGTCAGTTGTGTGTGCTTTTCTATACTGTTCTTTATTTATTTATTTATTTATTTATGTGTTTCTTTATTTATTTAGTTATTTTGTTAAAGTATCCAGGTGGTTCCTAATGCTTGTTTTCCATTTCTATCCCGGGGGATGTCCTGTGCTGGCCTGTAAGAGCCTGCATTTTCCCCATCATCACTATGGCACTTTTACCATGACAAACATAAGCATGATGCTGAAAATCTTGAGAAATGGACTGGCTATTGGAGCTGACATCCAGAAACTTAAGGTCTTCTTTTGCCCCACGGTTGATGTCTATCATGTATCCAAGGTGTGTGAATGATATAGGATGACAGTGACAGATTCCATATAAACAGTACAGTAGAAAAGTATATAAATCCACAGTACTGGAACCATGACTGAGTATTACATTAAACATTTAAGATGTAGATTTATAGTACTTATATTATATACATTTAATATTATTTTATATTTCTTTATACAACATAGGTATTTACATATTCATAAATATGATATATTTATACATGTTTTAGATTAATGTTTAAATTAAACAACAATTTTCTTTGTAAACAGCTTTTTACTACTGACATTATAACAAACCCCTCCTCGAATCGCCACCTTATCGTGTTGGAGGGGTTTGCGTGTCCTAATGATCCTGGGAGCTATGTTGTCGGGGGCATTATGCCCCTGGTAGGGTCACCCAAG
>JAQMYF010000024.1:35662828-35677578 GCA_030014195.1 Neosilurus mollespiculum | reverse complement strand
CATACATACATACAAATATGCAAATTATGTTATATAGATGAAAACAAGGGTTCATTTGGAACAATACTGACTGTTTTACTTGAAGAGTGTTTGGCCTAATGTTGGGGTGTACTGGCCTGCATTCTCCATTCAGATGTTTTGGGTACTTTGAGTTTTGGGTCAAATGCAAAACTAGCTACTTTTGACAATTTGGCAAGGAAATAAGTTTTGACTGAAATGGGTCTTCACGATGCTTTTGTTTGAGATTGTTGCATTGTATAGATATTGTTTTGCACAGTAGAAGGCATGGATTTTAAGATTAAAGTCAGCAAGAGGTCATTTTTGCAGATGACAATGGGAAGGACCAAGGCATCAACGTACGACAGAAGGTAAAAGAGATGGTGGAGTTTGTGCAAGATGATGACAAACTGAGAGAGGAGAGAAAGAAGGCCAAGAAAAACAGGGACAAATATATTGGCATGTCCTCTGATAGCATGGGAGACTTCAGATACGGTGAGTCCTGCGTCTCACAAATGATTCCCCCTGTTTCATCTCTCACTCATACTCAGTCACTCACTATTATCCTAATAGACTCACATGTAGCTGGATGTGCTATGACTGGGGAGTTATTTATCATGTGTGATTCCATGGTGGTTCTCTCTCTTCTTTCTTCTCCGATTCTCTCTTCCTCTCAGGAGGTTTGTTTTGCCAGATGAGCGAACTCTGACTTTATTTTCGTAGACAATAGGACTCGTACTGTTCTTCCCAAATTACGGCATAGGTTTAGTTATTTAATGTTGTTAATGTAATGCAGTTTAATAAAAATTTTTAACTAAGAGCTATCCATAAAGCTGCCTGTTTCTGTGATCATGCAGTTACCCTCAATATGGTTCAGGTATTTCAATATAATTGGATAACTTTAGTGATTTTATCATTTTACCCTTTCACAATTTTGGCATTTAGTGAGCGTGTGTGATCTAGTGATTCCAACTAAGTGATGGTAGACAACAAAGAAAGACAACAAAGCATTAAAAATATCAAACCATTCAGAGTCATTAAGATTTTCTCCAATTACTCATTCTGGGATAAACAGCAACATCTCCATGACATATAAACTCAAATTCATCAAGATTTATTTAGTACTTGCCTAGATAAAAGTAAACAAGCTTTAAAATTTATGAAATTATGTAACCGGTTTACTTGATTCCAATTTCTAGTATATTAACCATTATAAAATCCACTGTATCATGTAATGAAAAACTAAATTCAGGGAACCGACTGGGTAACGTCCATCACACTTAACTAATGCAATTAATTTATCTAATGATATCTGCAGTGACGTGGCAAAGAGTGTCCAGTTCACGACACAAGAGATTCAAATCCAATTTTTAGGTGTTTGTGTAGCCATTAGGAAAAGAAAAGCACGCAATCAACCACACAGAAGAGATTGTGCCGAAAGAAAAACCTTGAACGTGGTCTACCAGCTTGCATTGGCTAACAAACAGTGCCCATTCCTCTCTGATTGGTCTATCATCCTCTAGCTCTAGACTCTGATGGGTCCCTCATGATCTCATATCTCAACATGTCTCTGCAAGTCTTGACATGTCTCAACATGTCCCGAAAGTAAAATAATAAACTAATTTTACACGCACTTCAGTGAATAAACTCCTCATACAATAGTCACATAAATCATCCAGTAATCAAATAGTGCAGTAAATAATACAGTTGCTCTTCTATAGGTATAATTCATTCATTTATTCATTCATTTTCTGAACCGCTTAATTAGAGATGACTTCATTGTACAGTTCTCCATTTCAGGATTACGAATGTCGTTAAATAAAGGGAATATGATCACTCATTCCAGAGATATTACAATTTCTGTATTGATGTTGATGCTGTTAATAATCAGTAATTAATGCCGGTACGTGATCAGATCAGGAAGCCCAGCAATTTGCATAAGATTTATGGAGGACCAAATATGACAGTGACATTTCAGACCGGCAGGCCATAGGCCTTCCACAGTTCATGAATCCAAAACATCCAGCGCCCCAAGTGGCGCCTGATACCCTGATTTCCTCCACTTCAGCAGCATAAAATGTTTTTGTAGACAATCAGCATAAGTGAATAATAAGTTTATGTGAAGCAAATCTTTGGAGTTGCCACTGTTCTTTGAAAACTGTAGGTCAAGTATTGACACATCATTGACATTCATAACATTTTGACATCCCGGAAGATGGTTCAAAATCCTGTCATAAAACTTATTTATCTATTTTATCTTTTTCTTATCGTTTGTCAAAGGATAGACTCAAAATAGAATCAAAAATTGTATTAGTAACAAAAACTAACCAGAAAGGCAACTTTTATTTTGAGATTCTATGTCCTGGAAATGTTGCTGTTTATACCAGAATGAGCCATATACAATACACAAACTGTAAAATTGATTTAATATATTGCTAATTGGTTGCCAATGCTCTTGTGTCATTAAATCATTGAACTGTATTTAGACTGGAACAATAACTGAATGAACAGCTCGCGATTTTGTGCCACCATATTGGAACCAGTATGATGTAGAAGAGCCGAGCAGGTTTCTAATGTAAACAGACCTGCACAGCTGCATTTACGGGCTAGGATTGCTGTAAAAATACTCATTTTGTACAAGCCTCAAGACATCACAGACATTATAACCTGTTTAAGAGAAATACATTTATAAATCAGTGTGTGATTTCTTCAACATATTTGTATATATTTTAACAAAGAATAAAATGCATTACACTTGCAGTAACATGTCATGTGCATATCAATAATTACATTTGTATTTTAACATTTCTAAAACGGGGTATTTGAAAAAATGAAGCCGTTTTATAACATTATAACATAATATTGTTGGACTGTGGGAGAAAATCATAGGGACTGGAAGAAGCTCACACCTGCAAACTGGATATTGTAAGGCTTTGGTCAGCTGCGAGGTTTGAACCCACAACCTTCTTAGTGGTCAGCACTATCGCCTCACACTGCACTACTGTGCAGCCCCTGTCTGTGCATGTACTGTAATAATCATTTCCTTCTTCTGTCTGTTTAAGGCGACCGGTACGAATCACGCTCCAAATGGGATGATGACTGGGAGAGCAATAAAGGTGCTTTTCCATTTAGTGAAAAACTGGGAGAAATCAGTGACAAGATTGGCAGTACAATTAACGATACCATAAACGTGTTTCGCAAGAAAGACAGAGATGACTCACCGGACAGATTCAGGTCAGTGCCTCAAATGGTGTCATATCTTCATGTTCTATTCTAGCACATACATGATCTACCTCATGAGCTGCAGTTTAAGGTCTTCATTAGTTTATGGATTTAGGTGTCTTATCGGGCATACACACAGGAAGTGATTCACTTGTCACCCACACTTTATCACTGAAAATTTGTCATTATGGCCATTCACTTAATCTTCCCGATGTTCTAGGCTTTGGTTGCATAGCTAACCATCTTATGTAGTGATAGGCTGCTTTTTTTTTTTTTTTTTTTTTTTTTTTTTTTTGGATGTAGAATTAAAGTCATGGACATAATTTCTTCACTGTGAATGGCAGAAGAAGCCTTTATTTGACACACAAGGTGCTGCTTGGCAGTTTGTGAACTTTTTGTTTTGAACTTTACATTGTTCTGCATAAATATGTTAAACAAATGAGTTAAAAATATTACATTTGATTTCATTTATTTACTGAGAAATATTATCTAATATCACATACCTGTGAGTAGCAGCAGTATGTGAACCTTTGCTTTCACTATCTGGTGTGACAGGCCATCATGTTTCACAGATGGGATAAGGTTCTTATGCTGGAATGCAGTGTTTTCTTTACTTCAAACATATCTCTCAGTGTAACCAAAAGGTTTTATTCTGCTTTCATCCGTCCACAAGACATTTTTCCAGTGTCCTTCTGGCTGTCCATGTGAACTTTAACAAACTGTAGAAGGGCAGTGTTAGAATATCTATATTATTAATTATATTATATTATTTATTGTATTCATTTATTATATTATATTATTTACGTTATTAATTATTGGAATATCTCCATTATTTCTCTGTCTACGTGGCATAGACATGTAGTCCTTTTTTGTTTTTATAACCTTGGTGTCTGAGCCTTCTGCTAAGAAGATACGTGGAGACATTCTGTTCTGATTCTTAGTTTCAGAACTCCTGATTACGCTGCCCAAGCGGTTTCTATTTCTCATATCTATTCTGTAACCTTCAGTTTTAGTTGCACCCTCCCTTTTAGTCAGGGGGAGCTTCAAGGTTGACCCTAGACTTTCCTTTGTATGTCTGATAGTATAAATACCTTGCGCCTTGTTGCATGCTTCGGTGATGCGTGAATAAAGACTGTAACTCTCCGTGGTTGTCAGTGTTTTTCTCACGTCTTGCCCCAGAACTCTGGGTGACACTTCAGGACTGATCGACGAGAAGCCTAGATAATTCTAGATACTTCTTACTAGGTAAGGCTGTTCTTTTGTGTGTTCCTTAAGACACCTTCCAGGTTGGTAGTATTTCTGAACTGTTATCCTCGTGTGAGTTGCCACGAGAGGAGATTTAGTGCGCACTGTAATCTTGTTCTTCTCTTTCCTCATGATATTCCTGGTGTGTCACCATGGGGGGTAGTGTGTTAATGTGTTAATGCTCCGAAGCCTGATCCAGAGGAAACTCCACGGGACTGGATGAATCGTTTTGATTTAGCACATTTCACCACACCATGGCTAGATAATCTGGCAGGATGGACTGAATCTCAACCCCAGTTCCTGCCCTATCCATGGGGGGGTACCTTTTAAACCTGAATATTTAGTCTCTAATGTTCTTTTTGAGAGCAGTGGCTTTCTCCTTGCAACCCTTCCATACACACCACTGTTGTTCAGTTTTCTCCTGATGGTGTGCTCAAACTTTGATATTAGATAATGTGAAAGAGGCCTTTAGTTGCATACAGTGCCTTGCAAAAGTATTCACCCCCCCTTGGCATTTTTCATGTTTTGTTGCCTAACAGCCTGGAATTAAAATGGATTGTTTCAAGGTTTGCATCATTTACAGAACATGCCTACAACTTTGCTTTACAAGAAAAAAAAATCACATCTTCAAACAACAAATAGGACAAAATAACAGAAAACTTCAGTGTGCATAACTATTCACTCCCTAAAGTCAGTACATTGTAGAGCCACCTTTTGCGGCAAATACAGCTGCAAGTCGGTTTGTATAAGTCTCTATGAGCTTGCCACATCTTTCCACTGGGATTTTTGCCCATTCCTCAAGGCAAAACTGCTCCAGCTTCAGACTGACACAGGTTTTGCTGAAGAATATCCCTGTATTTAGCACCATCCATCTTTCCCTCGACACGGATCAGTTACCCAGTCCCTGCTGCTGAAAAACATGCCCACAGCATGATGCTGCCCCCACCATGTTTCACTGTGGGGATTGAGTTCTTGGGGTGATGGGATATTTTGGGTTTGTGCCAGAAATAGCGTTTACCTTGGTGGCACAAAAGTTAAATTTTAGTCTCATCTGACCAGAGAACCTTCCACCATACATTTGAGGAGTCGACCACATGCCTTTTGGCAAACTCAAAACGTGCCTTTTTTCCAGTTTGCACAGATTTTTAACACTAAGTAATGGCTTTTTTTCTGGCCACTCTTCCATAAAGCCCATCTTTGTGGAGTGTACGGCTTATTGTGGTCCCATGCACAGATACACCAGTCTCTGCTGTGGAACTCTGCAGCTCCTTCAGGGTTACCTTTGGTCTCTGTGCTGCCTCTCTGATTAATGCCCTCCTTGCCCGGTCTGTAAGTTTTGGTGGGTGGCCCTCTCTAGGCAGGTTTGTTGTGGTACCATGTTCTTTCCATTTGAAGGCAATTGATTTGATGATGCTCTAGGGATCATCAAAGATTTGGATATATTCTATAACCCAACCCTGACCTCCTTTGTTCGTGCCATTATATACCTCCAAACCCATGTGTTCTGAAGATCAGACTTTGATAAATCCGTTCTTTAAAAAAGGCGTAATAAAAAAAAAAGGCATGTGGGGAAAAAAAAGAATTAACTAAACCAACCGACCTCTCAGTTTTGTGATTGTTATGCGTCGAGGCGTCTGCCAGCTGGTAATTTTGTTTACGTGACCTTGACCTATGGAGTCAGCGCAAGTGCTTCGTATGTGTTAGAGACTTGCAGAATCAGCCAATGGGAATGCATTTTAGTGTGCGGCCAGTTACAACACTTTATCCTATTAGCTAACTTCATTTTGGCCAATGTTGTGAAGAATAATCTAGACTGTGCACCACCCCTTCTCTTGTGGGTAACTGGCTTCAACTTCCGGTCAAAGCAAAAAACCTCCGTGGTGCTTGTTTTGTGTTGTGGATTCGTGTTATTTCTGTGTTAAAATGGTTTGTTCGTGTTGCACTTTTGGCTGTGAAAACCATGCAGACGTCACAAAGAAATCTCTTTTCACCAGTAAGTGTTTTTTGTTCTTTGTAAAACCGGAGTCATACTGATATTTATGGATAATAGCATTGCATTCCAGGCACAGGCGCTTAATATTATAGACTTAAGGAAGTACAGACTTAAGGAAGTACAGACTGCTCTGCACAACACAGTGTAGAGAGAAGCGAGCCAAGGTCTGCACTGACAAGATTCTACAAGAGTTTACAGAGCAGAAGCTGTCTGAAGATTTGGGTCATTTTAGAAGATGCTACCATGATTGTGCTCGTAGCATGTGGTGCTTATTTAAGAGTTTAAGTTGAATGATGTTTCCTTGTATAAAAATCTTTCCTCGAGAGTTCGACTAAGAGCAACATAATGTGACATCATCGTTAACAGTGTGAGTTTGTCTACCTGTGAAAGCAAAAATTATACAACTGCTTACCTAAAATGTATTCAAATTAATATTTTCATTTCTATATTTTCTTCTGACACTTGGTGTAACATTCCAGCGGTAAGAGTAGACTATAGGAGCTGTAGTGATGCAGCTGGAGAAAGTTTTGGGAGTAAGCGGGACACTGAAGCAGGACACCGTGTTCTTTGAAGGCCTTAAATCTGTACATAGCACTAGCTTGTGGCTAAGCGTCACGTTAGCCTAGCTTACTTGCTAATACTGTACTTGTTACATTCAGCTTTCCTTGTGTTTTCAGCCTTTCTATAGCATCTAGCTGGAATAGCTATATATTAAATATAAAACTGATTTTACTTCAATAAAATCACAGCATTTAGAAAATTGCTATCCCAGTTTAGCTTTCTGTTTTTCAGTACATTATAAGCAGTAAGAGACAGGATTGGATTTTTCACTTCTCTCCCACTGAAATATTCCTGTCCTAATCTCATAACATTAAAAAAACAATTCTGCACAATCCTAATTTAATGACAAGATAAAAAAATAAAAAACCTGTCTCAATCCCAGGACAGAATAAAAAGTACTCCTGTCTCATCCCATGAATCACTCACTCATTTGCCGAAGAGCTTTATTCTAGGGTCACATGGAGGCTGGCATCTATCTCGGCTGACACCGGTTTAACACCCTGAACAGCTCGTCAGACCATCGCAGGGCAAACACACACACAACCATTCACACTCACCTAGAAGCAAGTTAGACTAGCCAATAAGCCTAATGTGCATGTCTTTGGACTGTTGGTGGTGACCTTCCAATACATTACAATACAGTAGCTGAATCAATTTCTCATGGTGGATCCTTAATTCAGCGTCTTATTCTGCATCATTTTTTTTTAACGGTAATGATGACATTTTGAGGACAGAGGTTCCTGCTACTATTAGTGGTTTTCCTGCTACTCAAAAACTATTTGAAAGCCTTGCTTCTGTGATATTGACGTTCAACTAGCATCCCATTTGTATTGTAAAAGAAGGCAAAATAATATTCAACATAATTTGTCAGTGACAGATCTATTTATCTACTTAAGATATATTTAAGTCGCATCTATGTAAAAATGCCAAAACGTGAAAGACGGCTAATGGAGTTGGCCAAATGTTTCCTTGCAAAGATTCTTCAGCAAATCAACTAATGATAGTAACATAAGTTTCTATGAAAGGATTTAAATTTAATTGCAGAATTTCAGTCTAAGGAGACTTTTCTCAATAAATAAATAAATGATTGACTATAATAGGCAAATTTTGTTTAACTGTGTTTTATTTATCTATTTTTAGGATTTGTGTAAAAATCCAATGTTTTAGGTCATTAATGCAGAAATATTGAAAGTTCTAAAGTGTTCACCTCTACATTACAACACAGTTTTTTTTTCTTTGCACATCCCTGTTAGTTAGGAATTCAGGGTTAGAGTGCAGGGTATCCATGGTAGAGCGACCCTGGAGCAGAAAAAATTAAGGGTCTTGCTCAGAGGCCCAGCAGTGGTATCTTGCCAGTGCTGAGGTTTCAATCCCCAATTTTCTAATCAGTAATCCAACTATTGAGCCACCACTGCTCATCAGCCACTAAATGATGTTCTTTAGATCCCATCAGTACGTCCCTTAATCCCATCACCTGAAAGTTAAAAGAAAATGAAAGGAAAGTCTTCCAAAATCTAATTTTACACTATCAATATATATCTTTTCATCATCAATTGTTTTTTACTCACGTTTTCGAATAGTTTGCATTAGCCGGTTTGAAAAGGCCACCATTTGTAGTATGTTTTACTCTTGCAAAAGTGATGAATCATGAGAATCAGACACAAGAGAACTGCAAAAATAACAGTATACTTATATTAAACTGGCAAATTGGATATAAACTAGTAAACTTTTGAATAAATAACAGTTTGGCACATTTGCACATAATACTGCACTATGATTACATACATCAAACAAACGTCTACTTGTATACGTGGACACATGGCATATAGCTCAGTGCATAGTGTGATTTGATTTGATTGCACAGCAGATAGTGAGTGCTTGTCTGCTGTTTTGGGGCTTGTTTGTTTAGAAGACATATTTTTGATGCATGTGCTTTTGAGTATTTCCTTAACTTCAGAATGTGGATTCTGTTTGCATTGTTACAATTGTCTAAATTCAATACAAATTGTCTTCTTCAAGTGAGACAGAGGAGGAGAGAAATAGAGATTTCCGAAACAGGCAGTCAGGCAGAACTGAATTCAAAGATGAAGAGGAGACCGTGGCAACCAAAAGTGTTCAGATTGCTCAGGCCACCGAGACAAGTGCTAATCGAAAAAAAGGTGCCACGCCATCAAAAACCATCGACCTGGGGGCAGCTGCACATTACACTGGAGATAAACCTGCCACAAATGCAGATACTGCAAAGGTAATCAAGAGTGAAGAATTTCTTTAAATGTAGCCGTTTATAATTGTTAATTACCAGTACATTACTAATAGGGAGTGGTTCATATGAAGTCAGGAACCATGGAAATATACTGGGTAAAAAATAAAAGCAAATGACAAACAAGGGTGAACCTTATAATCTAAAGCTTATATGAACAAATGTGACTGAATAAAATGTTTCACATAAATTATTTTAATGGTATGTAATTATTGATGTGGATATTGTTTAATCATTTCTCTCCTTTCTTGCATCAGCCAACTGTCTCGGGTACAAGTCAGTCCAGTGGTGGTGGTCTGGTGGACTTGTTCATGGCAGATTCTCCACCCAAGAAGCCAGCTTCCACAGGTTCTCTCACACATGCATATTAATATATTTGATAAAATCATAGCAGTGAGCTCTATGTTGGTGAGAAGGGTGTGAATTATACAGCCGTTGTCAATGAAATAATGCTGGATTAAATTTCAATTTTTTGTAGTTCATTTGCCTTAAATTGTATTATTTGCAGTCATTCAGTCCTGTTTAAAACCTAATTTGGTGAGGTCAGTGACGGGATCTATGGAACAGATCATGTTCAGGTTGTTCTGATCCACTGCTGAAGTAAAGCAAGGGCACTTGTAGATAAATAGCAGGGTCCTAACACGGTCTTGTGATTTTGAATAGTCTGTATCTGTGAGCGTGCATGTGCGTGCGTGTGTGTACACGCACAAAGTGCACCAGATGGGCTGTCCTGTAGCCCTTGTCCACTGGAGCAGTTAGTTGCCAGGTCCAGATGTTAGAGTGGTCCCTTGTGGAGTTGGAGTGCTGAGCAGATGTGTTGTCCCCATTTCCTCCTATCTCCTTCTCCACTTTCCTAATATAAACCAGTCAAACAGCTGCTTCTGTCTCACAGCATCAGTTTTTTAATGGCATGCTACTAAATCCAACAAGAAACAGGGGTGGTTTTTGTGGGCAGATAACCAGCCAGTCTTTTTTCCCCTCTGAGGCTGTTTGTAAAGAAAACTGATGTGGTGTCACAGTTACTTGAAAGTATATTACAGTAGATTTATAAATAACGTTTTTGTAATGTAAAGCCAGACATTGTGGTAAAATAAATAAAAGTTAGACCCATTTCTATATTTGTCAAGCAACAAAACTGAAGTGAAAAACTAATACAGGGTTACCTAATAAACCCTCCCATATTACAAAGGTAAAAAAAAAATGTTCAAGATATTCAGATTATTATTTAAACACATGAAACTTCATTCAGTACAGTAAGGATGGAAGTGAAGTTCTTGATGTAAGATTTTCCTTGCAATTTCTCAGGAAATCCCTTCAGCTAAAGCATGTTTCTGCACAGAACGTCTCAGACACTGCATAATAAATCGCCTCAATGCTTCAGTGTTCTCAGGCGTACTAGCGCTCTTAGGTCGATTAAGTGATTCTCTTTTCAGTGAAAAGTCTGAGTCTTTCGCACTGAAATTCTCAACCTCCTGCAAGATTATTTTTCTTATCTGAAACTTATTGTTTCCATGGAATATTTAACCATCTTCGAAAGGCTGTCTGTACAGTGAACTCAGAACAGTTGTTTGTGAAGAATGCTTTGACAGCGAACACCCGGTGTGCTCCCAACCACACCATGTTGGTGACTGAGGACAGTTGGGGTTTGGGCTGCAAACAGACCTTAGCACCTCTCCTGCCTCACTAAGTTTGATGTGTGCAAATAATGATTTGTTCACCATTTAACCCTTTTTTTTAAACCTTTGAAATGTGGGAGGGGTTTTTTGGGTCACTCTGTAGGTAATTATTCAGAATTCATAGGTTGGATCTGAAGCTGTCCCATGAATTAGACCCTGTCCATATGATACCAGTCCATTGCCAGGCACTGCGCGTAAATATGGTTGCACGCTCATTCTCATGTAGGGGAAATTTAGCATAGCCAGTCCACTGCCTTTTATGAGAAGGAACCTGGAGGAAACCTTTGTGGACACAAAAAAAGCATGTACAGTAGTCATTCAGTAACCCTCAGCTCATATACATAACTGTTCAACTTTTTCTTATCAGATCAACACTTTCTCATACACTTGTGAGGCTATACAAATTATATAAACAGTACATAGGTACATTTCAGGCTTTAAGCATGCTGCAGCAGTGTGTATTCATATCTTTATTCAAAATCATAAAAACTGTGGATAGGATTGAATATTCCCATTGGGTTAACAGACTGTTTGTAACACCTTAAAGTTTCCCTGAAATTAATTTGGTCCCTAAAGTGGGTAGTGTGGAGTATTCAGTGACTGTTAGGTTTGATTTCTTTTCCTTAATTAGTGAAGGTATTATGTTCTGTGCTGGTATGAGTCTTGCCACACATAAATGCCAAGTCATCGTACACAAGAATGTTCATGTTTGCTTGTTTGTTTATATATTATGTGGTGTGAGGTGTTCATGCACTGTATATATTTCTGTTTGAATATACTATATTAAATGTGCATCCATATGGTTTAATTATCATATATGTTTTAAACTTTATTTAACCAGGAAAAGTCTCCATTATATTAAAAATCTCTTTTACAACAGCATTCTGTCTAAGAGAGGCAGCAGCACAGTTAGCGTATTTGCCAAACACAATACAATAAAAAAAAACATTAGAAACACTTTACAGTAAAATGTCAAACAATGTTTTTGGATTTTAGTCGTAAAATAAGGTGGAGTCGCCCTGCGTTGGCCTGGCAAGCTGTCCAGGGTGTACTCTGCCTTCGCCCGGAGTCGGCTGAGATGGGCGCCAGCCTCCCCGCGACCCTAATTAGGATTAAGCGGTTCAGAAAATGAATGAATGAATAAGGTGGAGTCAGGGTCGTGAAGGTTGATACTGGGCAGGGACAGGGTCGCGATGGCTAGTACTGGGCGGGGACAGGTTTGTGATGGCGAGAGAAGGTTGATGCTGGGTGGCGACTGTGGTGAGTGAAGGTCGGTGCTGGGTAGCGACGGTGTTTGATGGAGGTCTGATAGGTATATTGATTTCAGTACTGGACATTGATACAAACTTTATTATATACTAATTATTACCTGAAATTTTTTACTTTCCAATTTCTTTGTTTCTTTCCCATCCTTTTGTCTAGGTTTAAGCTCAGACCTGTTTGGTGGCTTTGCAGAGTTCTCATCACCTGCAGCTGCAGCCAGTCTTCCTTCAGTAGCTGGTATGCATGTGAAAATATTACACTACTCATCAAAAGTTTTAGAGCACCTCCATTTTTTCCCAGGGCTTTCTTTCCCCCCTTTTTTTTCTTTTTTTTTTTCATTTAAGCAGAACTACCTTAGTAGAAAAGAACAGTATGGTAGTTCTTGAACCATGGAGTGGATGCAGTCTTAAACCCCATCTAGCTGGTTTGGAATGAAGTGGACATTAATGGGAATTTCTGCAACGGGGCTATCTGGAATATCCAGAACAATATTCAGTTTCCATTGTCGTGTGTCATGAGTGTGATCAGCTGTAATATCCGCAAAATGGGACAAAAATGTAGATAAATTATGTATTTTTTTTTAAAACCCCAACTGTTTTTATTGTTCTGTGCTTTCACTTCAAAGTACGTTGACACATTAAACTTCATTAATGTCAGTAGAAACTAAAATAATTAATGGGGGTGTTGTAAACATTTAAGAATAGCTCTGGTCAGTGGTATTGTCTTTAAAACTTCACATGAACAAAGAACACTGTGTGATGATATAGAAACAGAATCTAAGTGTTTGATTAAAATAGTTTTTAATACTGTAATCAGTACTGTAATCAATAAAAGAAGTAGAAAATTATTTAGAATTATTTTTAATAATTCAGCTATTTCAACCAGGTGACACAAATATAAACATAAGGCTGGTGGTATTTGCAATGAGCCCATAATCTTTTTTCATTATCTCTCTTTTTATTTAAAAAAAAAAAAAAAGTGGTATAGTCTGCTCTAAAACTAATGAGGACAGACACGTTTCAACTCATGTTGGGGAAAACATCTCCCTCTCTTTTTGCTTGGGAGAAAGAGGAATGAGCTAGACTAAAGCCATTGCCCATGTGATGACTCGGATTGTGGAGAGTTGTTTATAGATACTGTTTTTGGGTTGGCTGAACCTACCATATAAACTTACCTTTTTTTTTTTTGTATCCGAGACTCCTTGCGATTCTAAATATCTGATTCTTTGTTCAATGGAAGCGATGCATGCAGTACTAACAGTAAAAAGTAGAGAATGAATGGTTTGTCTAAAACCCTAATTTTGTAGCATGTGTCTTGAGTTCCTTATAAGCTGTTCATTGAAGGCTTTTTGTGCACTTAGCCTCACCATCAAGTGGAAATGCAGATTTTGGGGATTGGAGCGCATTTTCAGATGTGCAGCCAGCCCCCATGCCTGCAAATCCTTCAACAACAGACCTGTTTGCACCTGTTACTGCCTCAACAGTGCCCCCTGCTGACCTCTTTGACCTAATGAATCCTTCTGCCAGCACCAACGCCAGCGTTTCCCAAGGCATAAACTTCTCGATGACCAACACTCAGAGCACAGGCCTGCCTGTATGTAAATCTCAGGTGTGTGACCTCCTCCAATTATATTGTCATGGTCAAGACTTGTAGTTGACTTGTGGTTTTGATTCTGAATGTAAACTGGGTGTTAACACTGAATCTTCTAGCTTATAATCACAAACATGTATTTTTCTTAACTCAGGTCTCAGATCTCACACTTGCTAAATTTGATCTACATCCCATATTTGACCTTTGATGCCAAATGACACAATCCCGTTTTTCCAATCTTTCAGGAGTTATGGCCTGTCGAAATTTGGGTGCCATGCCCAGCTTTTCTTCTGTATTTTCTGTATGATTTAAGCTTTTTTGGAGAGTCATATCTTTTCTAGTTGAAATGTAAGAAAGTTGCAAATACCCCATTTGTTATGTAAATTAACAATATATTAAAAAAAATTTTTTTGCAATATGAAGAAATATTCCCAGACCAGAAACTACGTCAAGGCAAATAAATGAGGAAAGTCACATTCAAAGTAGGGCTGGACAATGTGTCCAAAATTGTGCATCACAATATAGGTAATTTCATATTCTGATAATGATGTACACCACAATATAGCACGTTTTCTGTAATAATGTTGCAGGTAAGTTGGTAGGTAATTTTCTTTAATTCCGAAGCAGCACCTATGGCTGATTTTTTTAATTATAAAATCCATACAAATAAATATGAAAAGCAAATAAAATTACACTGATAAAAATGTAAACAAGATGCTTTGAATACGCATGGAAAAAACATTTTGACAATAGGAATGTAGCTTTTTAAAATAATGAAAATTAGATGGGAGTTAAGGGCGGCACGGTGGCACAGTGGTTAGCACGTCCGCCTCACAGCAAGAAGGTCCTGGGTTCGATTCCCAGCTCGGTGTTTCTGTGTGGAGTTTGCATGTTCTCCCTGTGCTTGCGTGGGTTTCCTCCGGGTACTCCGGTTTCCTCCCAC
>JAQMYF010000024.1:35636439-35660832 GCA_030014195.1 Neosilurus mollespiculum | reverse complement strand
AGAGTCGGCTGAGATGGGCGCCAGCCTCCCCGCGACCCTAATTAGGATTAAGCGGTTCAGAAAATGAATGAATGAGATAGGAGTTAAATAAAAACTATTACTGAAGCTAAAGTAGTGGCTTGCAAAAGTAACACCCCCACCACCACCGATTGCATTTTTCCTGTTTTGTTGCCTTACAACCTTTAATCTAAATTGATTTTTAGCGCTCGTCATCACTGAAGGTAAGCGGAGAAATGGGTTCCGTTTGTCTGAATTAATTGTTAGTGCGCTAACTTTGGAAGGAGATGATGTAGGATCACCAAATTCAATGCATGGGTTGACCTTAGGATGGGGTTGTGTATGGACCTTGATCCAAAGTCATGCAAATTTTCTATATTGGAGCATGCATTGGACCCCTGCGATGTAGTATTTATTTATTTTTAATTGAACTCTACCTACACAAAATAGTCCAAAGTGGTGAAGTGAGTTGGGATGAGGGGGTTGTGTGTCTTGACGTTTCTCTGCAATGCTCTTTGCCCTTACTTCCTGATGAGTATTGAACTTCAAACAGAAAGAAGTTTGAGAAGAGTAAGACCCAATGGCCCTCATATGGGGATTTTAAGTGGACATGTACACAATGTTTTTTATGAGAAGATATGATATGATGGCATATTGCCATTCATTGCAACTCTGACAGATTCTGAAATACCGGAATGGGGCTTTGGCCTCTTGCATTACAAATAGGAAAGCTGTCCAAAATGGCTTATTAATTAATTAGCAAATATGGTTGAAAAGGTTGGCATGGCAGCCAACGATATGAGGCTAAAACTTGGGATTGTTTCATTTGGGGTCAAAGGGAACTTTTTATAATCAAACTTTTTTTTTACCAAATCTGTGACCTTAGTGCACCAACTTTCCTGGAATCTGAGATTTAGGAATGATCCAGTGATATGAAACTTATTCTTGGTTTCATTTTTTTTTTAATATGTGGTTATAACATTTCTTATTTTACTGTACATTTAATGATTTTATGTTTCTTGATTTACGTTCTATTCCTCAAATTTACCATTTTAGACACATGAGCCTATATGGAGTACATATTGTATTTTATTCTGCAACATAATACAGCACAGTCAGAGTGGAAAATCTCACTAAATAAGGAAATATTTAAGGAATAAATAAGGAATACCCAAGGAAATACAACACTGGTTGTGATTTTAAACAGACGGTTTTGAGAACAGGAGGAACACAAAAGCAAGACAAAGGAGGGTTAACATACATCACTGGTACAATTTCCACCCACCCCCTTCACATTATCCACCAACCCCTGCCCCCTGGGACACCCATCACAGAGACTAGCAGAATGAGGAAGAACAAGTTTGAGTCAGAAAATCATTAAACTGAAACAAAAGCCTCATGTAAAGATGATATTTGCATGCTAAAACCTGACCTACTTTAAAATGGCAGCATTTGTTGGGCTAAAGAAAAAAATAAACCCCCACACATGCAAAAAACAAAACAAAGCTTCTTAGTCATCACTGTTATAGTTTAATAACTGTCGAGAAACCTGATAACCTCAAGAGATTTTGCAGAAAACTGTAGTATTTTTCACACTGACCCTTATTTTAAACTTTGTGTTTTTTTGTTTTTTTAAAGAAAGTAAATCTCTTAATTCAGAATGCCAGAAATTAACATTTGTAATTATCTTGTAAAATTCAGCACCAGTATAGCTGAATGAGACTAGACTAGAAGCTCTTTGTTTATGTGAAGTGTGGTGCTGTGGTTATTACTAATTGAACCTCTGTTGTATTCACTGTGTTGGGTCAGCTTCTGCAGTCTATGGGAACGTCACTGGTGCCTCAGCATTCTGTACCAAAACAAGAAGCCAAGAAGGCCTCCATGCCATCCACTTGGTCAGATTCCAATGTCAACATTAGTCTGGACTTCCTGAGTCCTGGTATTCAGCCTCCCAAACCAAGTCAACCCACACTCAATATGATGCAGCATCAGGGTAATGGCATACATAAACACACAGCCAGACCAAATACCTGGCTGTGAGAGATATTATTGATTCCATAACCCATAACCTCACATGCTTAAAATGTTGTCTTTTAAATTGATTTGTTAATTTGTTTAATATATTTAATATAGATCTTAATGATTTTGATCTGTTCTCTAAAGGATCAGATATGTAGTACTAACACAAACTGTAGGTACAATATCAGAAATATTGAATGAATGAATAAATGTTTATTTTGAATATGTAGAAATAGTAGTTAGGAAACAATACTTGCAGATACTACAAACAGTGACAAAATAAATCACTTGAATAAAGAAATAAAATGACTAAAGAAAAACACAATTATAATAATAATAATAAAAATAATAATACAGTAGCAATAATGAAAGTAATGATTGTAGTAATACTAATAATAATAAAAAACACTGAAAAATATGAATCAAATGTAATTGTCAACTATATCATATTCAAAAGGGAGTGGGAAGAAGAATAATCTTATTTAATCTTATCCCACCCCATACCTATCAATTCTTGACTAATAATAATCTACCCACTTCCCTGTTAATATTTCCCATTTGTGCACCCCTCATACCTCAAAAGCATGTTCAATTCTACAAAAATTATTTACAAGAAAAAAAGCCAAAAGATTAATAAAATTAATAACAATATAGAGTACTTAAACAATAAACTATTAAAGATTTAATAACGTTACCAGAAACAGAATGTAAACCATAACCTTGAAAACCGCTGTTAATTAACTCACTCCCTCTTCATCCCTGTAACCCCTGAAAATTATTTCTTTATATTTGATTTTAAACTGTTGAACATTTCGACATTTCTTAAGGCCCACATTTATACTGTTCCATAGTTTGACTCCAATGACTGATATACAAATACATTTTATTTGGGTGCGCACCCTTTTACATTTAAAAATTTATTCTCCCCTAAAATTGTACCCTCCCTCTCTATCCCTGAATAGATTTTGAATGTTTCTCGGTAGTAGATTAATTTTGGCTTTGAACATTATTTGCACTGTTTGATATTTCACAAGATCTGTGAATTTTAATAATTTTGACTTTAAGAATACTGAGTTAGTGTGATCCCGGTACCCAGGGTTATGAATAATTCGTATTGCTCTTTTCTGGAGAATTAATAGTGAATGTAATAAACTTTTGTAATTGTTTCCCCAGACTTCCACACAGTAATTGAAATATGTCAAAACTAATGAACAGTATAGAATGTGGAGTGACTTTTGATCTAGAACATGCTTTGCTTTGTTTAACATTAAGATGCACTTTGATAGTTTAGTTTGTATATATTTAATGTGTTCTTTCCAATTGAAATTTATTTTCATGAACTCTTTCAGTTTTAACTCCATCAATTTGTATCTGTACCTGTGTATTCATTCTATAGTTACCAAATAGCATTGTTTGTTTTGCTCAAATTTAATGATAATTTATTTATATGAAATCACATCTTTAGTTTGCTCATTTCATCAGTAGTTGCTGTAAACTTTCTCCAGAAAAAAATAAGACTTGTATGGTCTGCAGACAACGCTAATTTTAATAACTTTGAAAGCTTGCACATGTTGTTTATGTAGGTGACAAATAATTTTGGTCCCAACACTGACCCCTGAGGAACACCACAAGCAATGTCCAAACACTCTGAATAGGAATAACCCAACCTCACAAACTGCTGTCTCTTGGCTAAATATCTAAATATCTGCTTTTCACCCAATTTAAAACGGATCCCTGATACCATACCTCTGTTGTTTATGTATTAATATGTCATGGTCGGTGGTATCGAATTATTTAAAATATCAATAATAATCATAATACTCTTCACATATCTAGCAGTTATTTATATTTTTGACCCTTGCCTTTTAAAATGGCAGTTATTTGAAATCATTAGCAATGACAGTAATAAATGTGAAATGCTTATAATAGGCAATTGATCACCTTAGCCAGTGCTGACTCTGTGCTGTGATCCTTCTGAATGCCTTAAATACACCATAATTACATTGTAGCCTTTTCCCTCCTACTTTATTGCCTTACAACTTGAAATAAAAATGGATGTCTGAGGGGGTTTTATCAGTCGACTTTTAAGACAATTCATTTTTCTTTTTCCTTTAGGGATTCAAGTTCCAGTCAACATGATGACGCAGGGGTTTGCGGGCATGAACCTTGGCATGCAGCCCAGTCCTGCCCCTGTGCGACCCCCCACTAACTCCATGATGGGAAATGTGGGCATGCCACCTGCCATGGGAGGTGGTGCTATGGGCATGACTCCTATGGGGGGCATGCCACTCAATCAGGGCATGATGGGTATGAACATGGGAATGCCAGGAGCTGTTGGCATGGGGATGGGAATGTCTGTGCCAGTTATGAATACGAGCTCTGCCATGGCACAGCAGAAGAATGATGCCTTTGCTGACTTCGCCAACTTTGGCAAATGAATCAGAGAAACGGATACTGTACACTAGGACAATCTTTCTGGAAGGCAGGAGCATGAAGGATTTTTAAAGAGCTACAAACAAAGAGTACTTGAAAGATGTCAATCATAGCCGCCCAGAATTCTATTGTTCCTTACACAGTACTGATGTGTAAATGGGTGAACCTAATCAGTCTGGCCTAGGAGCCACATGGACAGTGGTTTTCTTTGTATAAGAGAGAAAATGGTTGCACTTCCACTTAACATTGCTTTAAATTTTGAAAGAATCTTAACTTCAGGATCACATACACATCAACGTAAAGACATTTGTCTGGTCCCAAATACCATTCTCCCATTTGTATGTCATTACTGAGGATTAATCAAGTTGTTTGATCTGAAGTTATTCCCTGTTCATTCTCATATACATAGCCTTGTAAATATTATTGAAACTAGACGTGTTATTTAAAAGAGATTATTAATGAAAATAGTAATGAGGTGTGAATCAGTGATGAACTATGAATCATAAATGTAACCGCTGTGGCCTTCGGAATGGGAATATATTTTTATAGAAATGTGATGCTTTGCAATTTTACATGAATGTACATCAGTCCCAAACAGACTTTGTTCATTCAGTGTCATCACATACCCAGTGCCTATCAACCTGTTGCCTATACCTGTTTCTCTTGAAAATTTCTTAAGACAATATGAGATTACAGTATTTATTACAGGTACTGTAGACATTTGAGCATTTATGTATGCACTATTCATTTTTTATGTTTCTTTCCTCATTTTCACTGCATGGCTAGTGTGATTCTATCTTTTTTTTTTTTTTTTTTTTTTTTTTTTTTTTTTTTTTTTTTTTTTTTGTATGTGTCCTGAACCTGATAGGATTAAGTATTTTCTTTATGCAAGCCGTATCATGAGTGAGTTAGGTGAAGTTGTATAGTGAGTGGAATGTTGTTCACTGAGTGGAATGTTGTTTATTTAAGACCATCTCTGCATTGTTAGGAGCAGAGACTCAAACAAACCCTTCCCTCCCATTCAGAACCCTCACATGCACACAAATGACCAAATTCTGCCTTTTCTGTCTCTCTCTTTTTTTTCCCAGGGGATTGATGTTTCTTTTTTTTTTTTAAGTCTGTTAGGGTAGATGTGTCAAATTGGGTTATGATGTATATGGGCTATGGATCTTTACTGGAAAACACTATACTTTTTTATGCAAATCTCACACAACCAACAAAACATTCATTAAGTGTATGTCCTCACTGTCAGACACTGATTTGATTGTACCTACGAGGGGTTTTTATGTCCGGGATTAAAGAGTTGATTTTCATGTGGATTTTGAAGTTGTGATTCTCTTTAACCCTTGCAATGAAAACACAAATGTAATTAATATTTAACCATAATTCCATGATTCTATAATTTCAAATTATTCTTTTTTTCCTTTGCCAGCAAATCTATTCACCAGAGATTCATTAATTTGTATTTCAGTTTTGGGGGTTAACTTTTGAACTCTTAGACCTGTTCTATTGAGCCATTGATCCATGGTTACATTCGGTTATAATATCAATACAGTATGGAAAATAATTATTTAATCCCTTGCTGTTTTTGTAAGTTTGCCCACTTACAAAGAAATTAATGGTCTATAATTTCTGTGATGGATTTATTTTAACAGAGAGAGACAATAACACCAAAAATCCAGAACAAACACACTGTATAGAAATTATAAATTCATTTGTATGCAATTGAGTGAAACATGACCTCAGGAGGGATTTCGTTCCACTCCTCTTTACAGATCCTCTTCAAATCCTCAAGGTTTTGAGGATGCCACTTTGCAACTTTAGCTTTAGCTTCCTCCACAGATTTCTTTAGGATTAAGGTTTTGAAACTGGCTAGGCGACTCTAGGACCTTAATGTGCTTCTTCTTGAGCCACTCCTTTGTTGCCATGGCTATATGTTTTGGGAAGACAGTTCTCATCCAAGATTTTACAGTACATGGTTCCTTCCATCATCTTCTCCTGTACCCTTGTCAGAGAAACAGCCCCAAAGCATAATATTTCCACCTCTGTGCTTGATGGTGAGGATGCTGTTCTTGGGGTCATAGCGTTTTTTTCCATATAAACACAATGAGAAGTTGATGCCAAAGAGCACAATTTTTGTCAGGTCTGATCAAATTTCTGATTCTTTTCTGAATCAGAAATCAGACAGGCCTCTACCTGTGCCTTCTTGAGGGGGAAGTACTTATTTCATTTGATCAGTGTATAATCATTCTATAGTGTGTTTGTTCTGGACTCACTTTCGTAAATCTACAAAATCAGCAGGCAAACAAATGATTATTTTCCCTCACTGTAAATACCGAACATGGTGTGCATGACTTTGACTTGTGGTAGTAAGGCAGTGTGTGCCAGTGTAGGAGAGCCTCCATCTGGCCACATCTGTGTTCCCACAGCCAGGGCCAACTGGCCAGATTATGCATATTCACAAAACAGGCACTTGGGAATAATTAGCAGTTATAATATGACTGGACAGAGGAATTAAGGAAAGCTATGAACAGTTTCTAATGTTTGTCAGGTACATTTGAATCCTTTACTTATAATTGTAGTTTCACTGAGATTATTCTGAACCTTTTAATTAAATTATCCATGTCAGGAACCACCATCGGGAGAAAAGTAGGTCCTAGGAGGTTAGCTGTTACATCTGATTGTATGGAAACTCTGGGTCACTGCAATTTCTTCAAAATGAAAAATAAACAGGAATAGTAATCTCTCTCATCACTGATTTGAGTAGGGAGGCTGGAGCCTACCCCAGTCGACACTGTGCGAAAGCGTGCTATAACCTGGACAGCTTGCCAGACCATCCTGGGACCAACACGCTCACACTCAGGAGATATGCATATCTTCAGACTGTGGGAGGAAACTGGTGTCCCCAGAAGAAACCTACACAAAGAGAAGAGCACGCGAACTCCACACAGAATTGCCTTCACCAGGCCCAGAATTTGAACCCAAGCCTTAAACCTTCTTGCTGTGAGGCGGACGTACTAACCACTACCAGAAATAGTAATCTTTCAACAATAATTATGAAAACATCTAGTGCCTGAACAAAGCAGGACAGATCTTAAAGCATAATGGCCTTCTTACTAGACTAAAATGCATGTAATTGTGCTTGGAAATGTTTCTTCTTTTAAGTTCCGTGGGCTGCAGTAAGTGGTGTATTTATGGTTTATGTATGCATAAAATGTAATCACAAAAATGTCAGGACAGTAACAGCCACCAAGTGCCATGTTTACTTTCCAACTTTAAAAGCTCAATTATTCATGCTGTACTTTAGGAACTCCACTGAGACTGATGTGTCATTTCTAATGGACAGAAAAGAGACATACAACTGACATTTTTTATTTATTTATTTTTTGCTTCTTTTCCAATTATGTCAGTCTGAAATGGAAATGAAATGAAAATGGGTACTTGTGGGACTTGAATTGAAGATTTAAAGATGGTCTTTTAGTATTCAGTGTTGCTCTCCTCACATGATTTTTTTTTTTTAAGTTTCTAAAACATATCTTACAGATAATCAAGGCAGAGATGTTAGTAAAGTATTAAAGATTTTCCTGTCTTTTAGTAGCTGATGATTATAGCGTTAATATATTACCAGGCCACAGAAAGGCTTAAAAATAAAAAACAAAACAAGGGTAAGTGTTGGGTTTTTCACATCTGAGCCTAGTGGCTCATCAGGCCGGAGTTCATGCCAGTTACTGTAGCATGAAGCTACAAGGAGTGCAGTTGCTCTTTGATGGGATGCTTGACCATAGGAGGCAACCTTCCCAGTATTGTACTGGTGCTCCTGTGTGGAAAGAAGCTTGTGGTTAAGACCTTGTCAAAGGTTCTTAACACAGTGGGGGTCTGATGGGATTCGAATTCATAACCTCTCAATCATGAACCCGGCACACTAACCTATATCTATAGCCCCGGCTCCACATTCGAAATAATTTCAGTGGATCTGCTTTAACGTTGGTTACGGCACACATTTAGTGTGGCATTGTTTTGACAGCCTTACACAATAGCTGATTTTTTTCAACTTAAGTTTTCACTGTGATCTTGTATTAAATGATGGAAGACTCAAACCTCTCCATAAAGGCTGTTCCAGCACATCCCAAAGATTTTGAGTGAACTTAAGGTCAGGAATGAGAATTTTACCACCCTTATTTACCGAATGGCTTAATTGTACCACGAGGTCTAATGTTGTCATGTGTAAGTGATCTTTTTAACTTCTACGTTTCTTGTGTGAAGTTTTTATCAATGTGTTGGACAGCTTTTAATCCGTTTATAATCATGTAAACAATCCTCTTAGTTGTTTTTGTTTGGTTGATGCAGACCAAGAATTTGGCCCTTCTGACACACAAACATCATTTCCCCGCCCACCATAAGTTTTAATTAATAATAATAATAATACATTTTATTTAAAGGCGCTTTTCTTTGCACTCAAGGTCACCATACAGATAAAAAAACAACAAAAGCACAGAAAATATACAAAAATAGATACGAATAAAATTAGTCAGACTATTTTAAATCAAGTGGAAAAAGCAACTTGAAATAGTTGAAAGGTGAAAGGTAGTGGTGTTCCTGAGGTCAGGTGGTAATGAGATGTGGTGTTCCTGAGGTCAGGTGGTAATGACTTCCAGAGCCGGGGAGCAGAGCAGCTGAATGCTCTGCTCCCCATAGTCATGAGATGGGCGGAGGGGACAGACAGGTGAATAGAGGAAGATCTGAGGGAGCGAGAGGGAGTTGGAAGATGAAGTTCAGACAGATATGGGGCAGCAAGGTTATGAATGGCTTTAAAGGTTAGCAGGAGGATTTTAAACTGAATGTGGAACTGAACCGGGAGCTTGTGAAGCTGCTGAAGGACAGGAATGATGTGGTTGATGGAGGGAGTTTTCTGACATGGGCATTAAAAATAAGCTAATGACTTTAAATTATTTATTGGAGATGGACCATAATCGCAGCAGTAATCATCCATGGTGTTGTGTGTGTTCATATTTGAATCCAAGCAGCCACTTCTTTTGGGCTGTAGATTGGGATATTAAAGCAGTGCAAGCAGATTAACAGGTAGTTGTGTGTAGAGCGGATGATGTTGGTCTCACACCTCCACCTGGTGGCTGGAACTGAAACATCAGTAATGAGCACTTAAACAAATCATTGCAAAAGGGTATTCATTTGATTTATTTTAATTTTCTCCTCTTCTACAAGCAGGATTATATTCATATCAATGTGATAGAATAAAAACACTCTTCTAATCAGAAACAGTATTCCAATAAGAAGGTAACACAATGCTGCTACTCTTGCTGAATATTCACAAGGAGAACGTTTTCTCCTCGAATAAAAAGCTGATTGATGTGACGAGCGTGCACTCGTCCGTACTCCATCCTTGGTTTTGACACGTTCTGTCTCTGGTCTGAACCAGCATCAGCTACACGAGGCCTGTCTCTGCCAGTCACTGCCAGGGTTTTCACAGAAAGGGCCAGCCGTTCTTTAGGCTGTCTGGACGCTCGATCCTTCATGATGCTGCTAACGGTGACAGGGGGTGGCTCAGCACTCAGCTCATCTGCCTTTGAGGTCTCAGCCACAGCAGCGTTCCCAGATGCAGCCTGAATCTGCAACTTCTGAAACAGCTACAAACACAGAGAAAGAGTTATCAGAAGATTTCCAAACCTTCAAGAGATAATGATGTCAGTGCTGTTATTTTCTTCCCACCATTACTGAGTTCAACAAATGGAGCCAAAAGAGGTCATGGTGTATGCTAAGCATAACACTTACACATGCTAATAATAAAAAAAATACACTCTGGATGGGATACTGGTCCACTGCAGGACACCACACACACACGTATCCCTAGGGTTAGCCCACGCATCTACTGGTATGTTTTTGGAACAAAACTGAAGAACACAGAGGAAACCCACATGTACATAAGGAGATAAAAGTTAAAATTATAAAATGGAAATGAACTCTGACCTTTTAAAGAATAATGATAATGATACATGTTAATGGCACAATCTGATGGGTCTGCAATCGCAGGATCATAAATCATTATACTTAGATAACACTTTAATCAAAATGACACTGTTTGTCACGGATACTTGAGCAGACAGCGTCATAATTATCACCCTTTAAAAAAAATTAATTAATTAAAAAAATCTCATTCTAGTCGTTTCTTCTTCTTTTGTCCGTATTACAATAAATACTAAAACACCTTTAGACACATCAACTTTAAGTTTCCTTTTGTTTCTGGACCAGATGCTACTAGAGGAACTGCTCTCCGAGTGCCGCAATGTGCGGCAGCCCACTGCCCTAAGTGTGTGTGTGTGTGTGTGTGTGTGTGTGTGTGCTCACTGTTTACGTGTGTGTGCTCACCTTAGATGGGTTAAATGCAGAGGCAATAATTTTCCTTGAAATTAATACAGAAGGTCAGGAAAAAAAAACAAACAAACACCTGAACACCTTTGTGTCGTACATAAAATATATGACGGCAAACAATGAAATACATTCATCTTTGTTTGTTTTCTTGTGTTTTTCTGGTAGTATGTACTAAAACACCTTCACAGAGAGCAATTTTTCCATTTCAAACCTTTACTTTTGTTCATCTCACCTTCCACAGTGTCATGGTTAAAATATATAAATATGAACTAAAATAATCTCGTTTTATGTATTTTTTAGCGTGTTTTCTGTAAACACCTTTATGGAGCGCTGTTTACGTTTGTGTTTAAATGAGTACGGTGAATAGATGAGACCAGACACCGTTGGCTACACAGAGAATCAGAGCTGTTAACTGCTTCAAAGCACAGCATCTGTCCTGTGTCAATGTCGGAGTAAAAATAAGGAAATATAAACTATAAATATATCATTTTAATTTGCTTTTCATTCTGTATCTTTTTGCACAGGACCACCACAGCACTGTAAAGGCTTTAAAGAGACACTGTTTCATAGCTCTGAGGCCCTGCTCTGTGTAGAAGCTCCTCTGTGTTTATCATGATTAAAAAAACCAGAATAAATAAATAAAATGTCGTTTTATTGTGCTTTTTGGGGGGTAGTATATACTAATAAAGTTATGCACCTCAGACTCGGGAGCTAAACTGAATGTTCTGCGACTGCCCCCTCGCCTTCGATGCATAACAGTTAAACGTACATAAATATGCAAAAAAATATACAAAATCGTCATTTCTCAGTGTGCACACACTCAGTGGCCGGTCCAGGACTTCTGAAACAGCTTTCAGTTCTGTTCCTGTCTGCTCAAGAGCCAGTCATCCCCACTTTCTCTCCCTTCACAACACTCAAGCTCACACCACTGTCTCTGACAGCTGCTTTAAATCTCTCTCATAGTAAAGACGCCGCGCCGCGCCGGGTCATACCCTTGCAACAGTCAGTGCCTTCTCGTGGTAGAATGCTTCTCCGAGTAAAGGCTCCCTGTAGGTTTCATCCACATCCACCATCGCCTGGTCACAACACACAAGAAGATTCAAGGCTACAATTAGTGGTTGAGGAAGTCAGTGTTGTAGTAATTGAGAAGGTGATGGGATCATGTCACCACCGCCTGTTTTCATCCAAACTTCAAAATTAAACCACATTTACATCAAACACCACAACACCCAGCAGCTCGCCCTGATCCGGGTGCAATTATTCTACTCAGGATTCTTCAAAATGAGATGTTTGGGTTTTTTTTTTTACCAGGTTCCAGAATTTGTCGAAAGCCACCACGAAGCCGGTACACACACCGCGCAGGCCCTTAAACGAGCGGATATGGACTTTAACTCGGAGCCGGTGTTGGACGCAGCGGTTGAGCTCTCCTAAAGGACTTCCCTCATGTACTACACACACACACACACACACACACACACACACACACACACACACAGGGAAATAAATAGCCTTTTTCCTTGTGCCTGATGGTAAACCCTCTTTAAAGATCTCTGAAACACGACACACATACAGGGCATCCTGGTGAGAACATTCTTGGGAGCTTTATGTCGAGCAGCAGGTCTCTTCCCTCCTCCTCCTCCTTCATCATCATCATCATCCGGGGTTTTCACCATCAGATTCTTCAGCCTCTCTATCCTCTCTGGATCTGTTGCCCCCCTTTGTGCTTTTCGGAGCTTTTTCTGCACATTCTCAGGTTTCGCTCTGCCACGACCGCCTTTCATGAAGCTCTCATACTCAGCCAGGTTATTAAAGCACCTGATGTTGGGATAAGGCAGAGGAACGTCGGATGAGTACAAGGCGAGTAGTGGATCAAACTGATCCGAACTAATGTCCAGCTTCTTATCAAAAGCACCGCCATCTTTTCCGCCTGAGGTTAAACTTACTGTCTGATCACAGCGACCCGGATCGCCTTCACTTTTAACTTGTGTCTCACTTTCCTCCATGTTTTAAATACGCGCAGCCTCGGAGGATTGTGGGAAAGTAAAGCTCAATTCTTCAACGTTTCAACTTAAAAGCTGGTATGCTCCTAATAATTCAACACCAAAAAGTTCTGTATTTACACAGTAAATCTCTGTGGTTAACTCAGTTAAAATAATTATAGTGACAAATATGTTTGCGTTTATTAAACAAAAAAAAAACTTGTAATAAAAAATGTGAAATTTCGTGATGACAGGAACAAATACTATTTCGCTTGTTCTACACGGAGCTTTAACAACGATGGACCGGTTTCGTTGTCAACCAGTAGGTGGCAGACCTGAGCTTGGTCCAATCTAGAAACCGCTCTATTTAAGATGCAGTGCACTACATATAGTGTAAAACCTATTATTTTACGCCCTACTTAATGTACCTAAGTCGGGACATCGTGGTAATTAGGGATTCAGCCGAAGTATTACAGCTTCGTTAGCAGAGCAGAGAGCTTTCGATGGGTTGGGGTCTTAATGTAAACCTCGCTCAGTTTTCGCAGTAATTTTAATTTTATTCTTTTATTTTGACGATTTCTGCTGTAATTATGCAGCTTAAGGAAATATTATAAAATACACTTTGGCAGTGTTTTCTTGTTGAATATAAGTTTATAGGAATGTGGCATCGTTTTGTTCCTAACTAAAATGAGTATTGTTGATGTTGTTGTGATAGCTAAGGTTAGCATGCTAGCACCCACATTGTTTTGTTTTCACAGCATAATTAGTCAAGTGTGAGTAATTTCTCTTACGTTTTGGAGTCCTGTGGCCTGTTATCAGAGATTCTGTTCGGTAAGTTTAACTGTAACACCTACATTATCTATTCGACCTGTTGTCAGTCTCAGAGGGGTCCTGGTGCTGCTGTACTCTTTCAGACTGAGTGGGTGAAGGAGTTGTTTCCTTTATTGTGATTATTTGTAAATGCTTTGACGATGTTCAGATCATACAATCTGGTGATGTTTGTAGTCTGAGGGTTTATATTATAGAAAATCTTTATTATTAGGTAGAGTCTTTATTACTACCTATAAATTACTACTGGTAACCTGAAGTCATCCCTAAATGGCTAAAAATTCCAGGTTGTCAGCAGGCTGCAATCCGGGGATAGAAAAAATACTCAGAACCACAATAAAACAAGTGCAACACAAAATAGCACAAGTCCAAAAGAGCAGTAAACTCTGCAAAAGTAGTATTACCAACTAAAAAAAAATATATATATATATATATATATATATATATATAAAAAGATTAACTAATTATTATTTAGAAAACTTTGTTTTATTTTCTGTTTAAACTGAGGGAAACACTTTCTATCAGTATCAATACAGTTCCAGGCTACACGGCCTTGAAAATGAATATACAATTCTGTAATTTGTTCTTGTGTTTGGAAGATTAGTACTAGTGCGAAGCAGCACAGTGATGTGTCTGGTGTTGACTATGAAATTAATAGCTAAAAATCATGAGAAAGGGAACTAGATCTTGGAATTTGATATTTCTAAAGACTTGAACAGCAGGCTAGAATGTAGAGAACAGAATCATTATTGCAAATTATTTATCTGAGGCTTTTGTGCTGTTTAAAATCTCACACATTATATAGAAAAACTGAATGTTTTCATGTTGATCAACATGTATAATGAGATCTACTCCATATCTTGCAGCTTGTCATGGAGTTCCCTGGTCATAGTCAGCAGCTCTTGGCCAGCCTGCGTTCTCAGCGTCTTCAAGGGTTCCTATGTGACTGCACAGTCAGAGTTGGTACCAGTCGATTTCTGGCTCACCGTGCTGTGCTGGCCTCCTGCTCACCATTCTTCCACATGTTCTACTCTGAACACCCTGTAGGTAGCACAGCAACAATAAACGGCGGACCAGAGACAGACACTGTCACCATTAATGGCGATATAGTGACCCCTCCAGCATTCGGTTTGCTCCTCGATTTCATGTATGAAGGAGTACTACAGCTGGCAGCACACCCACCTCCGGAAGACATTCTCGCTGCGGCCAGTTTCCTGCACATGAACGATGTGGTCCGAGTCTGCAAGAAAAGATTACAGGGTCGTGGACTTGCTGAGGCTGACAGCACCAGGGCAGAAGAGGGAGGAAGTGAAACGGGTGGGGAGGGAACAGTGTTTAATGGATCATCTGGGGAAGGAGCATCAAATGGCCAAAGGGAAACGGTGGAAGGTGGACAAGGAGCTATGAGGGTTTCAGCATCAAATTCAGCCTCGTCTCCCTCAATAACACAGTGTCCTCAGCCAAGCCAGCAGGCAGCATTTCATATTAACACTAAAGCAGAGACAAATGTAGGAGTACCTAATTGCATCACACATAGCATTGATCTGGGAAGTCCAGACATGGCAGACACTACTCAACCAGGCATGGACTCTCTTCCAGCACTGAATGATTCTGGACCAGGCTTGTATTCCTCTCCTGGACCTGCTCGTGCTGGGATGTCAGCAACTGTTACCATGGAGCCTACGCTTTCAAGTCCTTGCAGCAGCACAGAACCAGTTCAGACAGGAACAGATCCTCTGCCCAGTGCATCTACTGTTATGGTTCTGGTTCCTGTGGAACACAGCCGAAACAGAGACTCCAATCAAGAAAAGTCCATGTCAAAAGAAATAAGCAACGTGTTTACGGTTGCCTCCAATCATGTCGGTCAAACCAAAAAATTCACTTTGATTCAAAACAACAGACAGAGTTCAACTGATGAGGCAAGACGTACAGCTGGAGGTTTAACCGAACGCTCAAGGTCATGTTCTCCAACAGCGTTGTCTTCAGCAGGTAGAGAAGACGGTAATGCAGAGACAGCGAAAGTAAAGGTGGAGGCCATTGTAATTTCAGATGAAGAGCCAGACGACATGGAAGAGACGCCTGTTCGAGTCAGAGAGCGAAGGAGAGATGGTGATTTCGAAGAAAGGGAGAATTATGAGAACACTCCTGATGTTGAGCTCACCAATGCTCACTTCATACCTCCCTCACTCATGCAACTCTCCCATAATCACCAAGAGCCTCTCACTTTCCCCTTTTCACCACAAGGTCCCAGTGCTTCATCTTCTGACACTCCCAGCTTCTCATCTACCCTTTTCTCAGCAGCTTCCCAGCAATCGGAGCAGCAGACGGTTTACTTTGAAGAATATCATGATTCTCTTGGGAATTATGTAGAGGATGTGCCTACATGTGCTACTTGCGGAAAGACGTTTTCTTGTGCTTACACACTGAGGAGGCACGCCATCGTTCACACACGGGAGCGTCCGTATGAATGCCGTTACTGTTACCGGAGTTACACACAGTCTGGGGACTTGTACAGACACATAAGGAAGGCACATGATCACGATTTACCAATGAAGCGCAGCAGAACAGAATCTGACCCTCCTCCATCTCCACCTCTTCCACAATCACCTCCAACCTAACAGGATACATGCTCATCATTAAAGCTCATGTAAAGCTAAAATTGTACACCTGTATGTTTTTACAGGTTGTGTGGAACAATTTTACAAAAGACTGTTAAATTTTAACCTTCATTGTTAAAGTGAGCATCCAACATTGAACTTAACCTGTCACAGACCCAAAACATCTTTCAGTGTCATCATACACTCTAATCCCAATCACAGTCCAGCCTTTCATCTTAAATACAAACAAAGTACTTATAATACACTGTTTTCTGAAAGTATTGGAACAGTCAGACCCGTTCTTTTGTTTTTTGCTATACACTGAACACGTTTGAGCTTGAGATCATAAGATAACCAAAGTGATGGCAAGGCCAATGGGTGGAGAAAAGAAGGATCTGCACATGATCCAAAACATCGGTCAATTTTTGTTTCATTAAAAAGATCCATTAATGCCAGTGTCAAGTTAAAAGCTCAGATATTATTCCTAGCACCAAATTATGATTCCTAATCCAGAAAACTCCACAGTTCATCAGGAAGCCGCTTCCTCTCCTTCCATGAAACTGATTTTGAGTGTCCTGGATGGCCTGTTTGACCCATTTATGGTCTTTCTGCTCTCTGTGCCTACTCTGCTCTGATTGGGCGCCTGATAGCACACGGTCAGTGCAGACTGGGATGGGCAGCGATTCTGATATGCATGGAGGGGGTATCAGTGGGTGAAGCCAGCTAATCAGAAGGCCCAGCATGCCGTGACACACAAAAACCTCGTGTTTACATACAGCTCCAAAGGGGAAACATAAGCATGCGCTAGCCTCGTTATTTGACACTTCGGCGTCACCTTACAAGGAAGTTCAACACAGTAGCAACATTCATGGTTCAAAAAAGAAGGAAAAAATATGTCCCTTTTATAAACACAGCTTTCTTAGCCAGATTAAACACCTGCTGTCTGTGCAAATATTAATCTGTAAATGGGAAACAGGCAGCACATCACTGAGGACTAAGCTGAGAAAGGAGAAGTTTCAATCCCACCTCGGAGATCTGGAATTGGAACAGGTTTGAAAGTCAGATGAGGAAGTCCCTCTGCATTAGATCTTATGTGGTAATGCTCTAGTCAGAATTACATCATTGTCAACCTCGGTACATTGAACAGACAGTAGTAAACTGTGAGGAACAAGCTTCAAAAATATCACTTCATTCCCAAGGTTGGAACTGACATTAAAAAGGAATATAGACTACCACAAACAAAAAACAGGTTGCTCTCACAACACCTGTCTGTCCACTCATGTGTATTAACAGGAATCTCTATTATTGTATGACTATTATATTAATATTGAATAATTTGTCTATATTTGTGTGAGTGGTACACTGATGGTGCATTGATTTGATTTAAATGTTTCAGGTGCAAGGAATTGTGGGATGGAATGATCTCCTTTCCCTTTTTAAACAATGTTGTACCCTAAAGAAGCATTTAGGAAATTCAAACCAGTGACGTAGAATACGTAGACCGCGCATCCAACAGGGTTGTGACTGCCGTGGCAACTCAGAAGCAACGTCATTACGTTACAGGTTCATAAAATTCATTATAAAAAGACAACATGGCAGAAATTGTATTTTAAATATAGTAAATAAATTGAGTAAAAAAAATTAAATAATCATCAGCACGTTGTACATGGTAACTACAGCGAATTAGTGTACAGACACACATATACATAGTACAGAGCACACTATACTGTACAGTATACACTACTGAACTATACAATACAAACAGCACAATAACAGTCACAGCACAGCTTTAAGTAAAACAGAGGCAGATCCTCCCCAACTGCAACTTGCAAAACAGTGCGTTCATCCAATCACACAGCATGACTTCAGTATGTTGGTGACACTTTTTGCAACCACTGGAAATCAGGACTTACTTGATGCCTCAATTCAGGCCGTTCTACGTCATCGATTTAAACTGTTCTCATCATGACTGGCTCTTAGACATTTCCGGGTCAATTCACTCAGTTAAGAAACTTCCACAGCCATTGTGCCCAATTATTCTGTTGAGAATAACAGGTTCACCCAGTTGTGCAAAAAATAGTAACAGCACCACAGTAACCTTGCAAACAAGGGTTATTTTAAATAAAGGATATTTATTAAAAAAATAAATAAATAAAAATCATATAATATGCATTGTTTCCTATAGATGGTGCTGTTACTATTTTTTGCACAATGTTACTACATTTCCAAAGTCCATTGTAATAAATCTAAAGTTTACAATTAAATTCTGCATTTAAAAAAAAAAAAAAAAAAGATTTAGGCTGGATTAAATAAAATTCATGCTTTCTCATCAGCGCCCGCACCCAGAAAATCGAATTTTTTAGCGTTTATTTTTAAATTTTTAAACCACACTCAAAACCTCGGAAATCACAGCAGACAAGGTAAAAACGACACAGAAGGCGGTTCCCTGATAGATGCTGTGATTGTGAGATTGGTTTAGTTCTGTTTGAAATAGGTATATATTCTAAAGGTTTTTGGAACCGCAAGGCTACTGTTCTATAGACAGTTGTTCAGAGTTTCAAGCGTTTAATACATAAATGTACATGTGAAAGACCGGTTATCTAGGGTGTGTTTTTATAGCTTCAGTCACTTTACCTACATTTAGCTTTAAAAGCTTTTGGGCTTCGACAGTCACCTCATCTCTCCATTTAAAAAATAAAAAATGCTTGCCACATTTAGGTTTTTAAAAAGTCCTGATGAGAAACTGGGATTTTTTTTTTAATCAGGCCTTACCAATATCACCTAGACTTGGTAGCAAGAGAATTAATTTAGAGAAAACACATCCAGTCTGATTCAGAGGAACTTCATGTGGAAAAACTGGGAGGTTTTAAACTATGCAGTTCAACCGTCATATCTTAACCTGACTGAGTGCACGTTTCACCTCCTGAAGAGGAGACTGAAGGAAGAAACTCTCCAAAACAAAGAGCAACACAAAGAGACTTCATTACAAGTCTAAGGAAGCATCATAAAAGAATGGAACAGTTTGATGTCAATAGGTCAACAGACTGATGTATTTACTGCAAGCAAGGGATATGCAACCAAATAGTAAGCAATTATTAAATGAGGGGAGGTATGATATAGAGAATTATTCAAATGAGAGTTGCACATGCCAGCCATGTCTCTGTCTGTTCTGAGAGGCTTGTAAAAGAACCATTGCTGTGGTTCGTAAAGAGTTGGGTTGCGTTAAAGTTTCTGCCCTGCGATGGCCTGGCAAGATGAATGAATGTTGCACACAGCAATCATGCAATAATCGATCAACTTATCCGATGGCAATGATACAATAATTAAGTTAACCTGTGGCAGTGATGCAATACCAATGATTATTTGATGGCTTTCCACCAATCAGAAGTGAGAAAATCTTTTGAATGAATAATAACTACTGTTATTTAGCTCAAGACTATCTGTTCCGATAGTTGTGCTCACCTGAAAATGTAGTGGTTTGCCACCAAAAGTTGCTATGTTCTAACAAATTTAACACATTTAGAAGTAAATATGGCAGGAAAGACATGATACTCTAATCTCTATTTTATATTTATCTTCTGATCTCAAACCTAATTTTCTTCAGTGTACAGCAGAAAATAAAAAAAACCAAACCAAAAAAAAAAAACCTTGCTGATCTAATATCTTCTGAGGAGACTGTGGGATTAACACTTGTATTGAGGAAACTGGAATAATTAAACTAGAAATGTCGCTGCCTTTCATCAGATAATGCTAACTCACTAATGCACCCGAGGCAATCTACAAACAAATATGGATTTCAATTGAAAATAAAGAACATAGCTGTGAGGATTGCTTTTAAGCAGCAGCATCAGTTCTGTCCTGATGTTCAAACAACAAAATCACCTTGAGAACCAGCCTTAGTTCAAACACTGCACGGTTATCTGAATGGGATAATGCTTTCCTCTTGGCATTGTTATTTAACTGAGGCATCAAAACCACCATCTATAAATATACAGCCTGATCTCACATGGAAGGAGAACATACGCCTGTCTGATATTTTATGTTGATACTGTGGTTGTTGAATATCAGTGAAATCATCATATCGTTCAATAGCGGCTTCATCCTGGTAAGTGTGGTGGTGCATCTAGAAAGACAGGGAAAGAGGTGGGAATATCCTGGAAAAGAGGCCATTACTGAGCTCATCATATATCATAAAAATTACTGGCTTGTGCATATCATTCACCCATTTAGTGCTTAATCATTTCTCTACACATAAATGACACAATAATGCTAAAGGTATATTACAGCAGTAAGTGCTTACATTAATTCTGGTATTATATCTATTGTGAATGCATGATTATATATATCTATTCCTAATAATGATTTTGGAAAACATGGTGTGGTAAATATATACAATATATTTTTCACAAATCTCTACCATTCTTGTTCTGAGTGTTATTCGTGCACCAGAATCTGGGCACCCCAGCAGAGCACTGGATGCTAAAGAAGCTACACACCATTGAGTAGAACACACATTTAAAAAATAAATAGATAAAAAAAAACAAACTACAGGAGTCCAAACGCTCCCCCCAGCAGGACCATTTGACAAGTCCAATAAATGAAGAAAGTGTCAGGAAAAATATATTGTGTGCACACCGTCGGCACTGAGCACACATGCACCTTGCAGCTTATTCTCTTACTTTATGTATGCATGGTCTGTAAACTGTATGCAAACATTTTTATGGACTTTTAGGCAGAGCCTAAATATATACATTTATTATTAAATGCAAAAATACCAAAGTGAGATCACACAGGCTCCTTCAAAATGCCCCGAACCACCACATGAGAAAGCCATGAAATTTACACAGTATACAGTAAATGATTTTTAAACCACATCACAAGGGCTTACAAAATCAATTTAGCTTTGAAGTTTGATTTTCTAGTGATATTTCTTAATGTTTTTCCAGTCATACATTTTATTTCAAGCTGAAACAATATGACATGATAATACATCAGCAGTTCACAGACCAAAGCATCTTGACCAGAGTATTTTGCGTCATACATGGTGAACAGAACGTCATCTGTTTCAGGATAAAACCATGGTCACCATTTATGCTTCGTCTACAAACAAAATCCACAACAGCCTTTCTCTCATAGATATTTTGAGAAGATAAAAGTTTATTTTTTTTAATGTTTCATGCTGTAATTAGTCCTGAAAGGTGTCGTAGTTTTGTAGTTATTCAGATCCCAACTGGGTTCTGATTTTCACTTTAATTCTGAAGATTTACACAAAACTAATTGTATCTGATCCACAGTGTAAAAGCTGTTTTTATCTTTATGTAAAAGGGTCAATACTGAGAATAAACCTTTTAATAATTGCCGACTGAATCATGTGTTGTATATTCCTATACAGCTCTGTCTCCTGTGTATATTTATTACACACAGTTGTACAACGGATAGAGCACAAAAATATTCCAAGTAAAATGTGCTGAAAAGAAAATAAATGATTCTGACTGTGTGAAATCATCAGGTGTTCAGGTACAAGTGGCAGTACACGGGGAGGGAGAGATGGATCCTGCTTATAGCTTTCAGTCCTCCACTGGTGCATGCATCTAAGGAAACCATGAGAGGGGGGATAAGTCAAAAGCCAGAAACAAGTTTTACTCTGATCTGTAAAACGTATACTCACCATCTCTGCTAATTCTGGCCACGCCAAAGTCATCATGACACGATCATCTGGTGTGGGAGCAGTCTCCACGTTCCAGTATGTAAAATTATGAAAAACCGAAGAAACCTTAACAACTCGGTCCTACAAAGATTTTATAAAAGAATCAAAATTACACACAAGTGGAAAAACTTTAATAAAAGTATACATATATGTGTACATGTACACACACACACACACACAGGCCAAAAAAAAAAGTTGTGCGCACACACAAATACATTGTTGTTCTGCCTTTAGCATTGCTTACAGCACGTAATCGTCATGCCACTGTTTAAACAAACTTAAGCAAGATAACATTTAATTCCATCCAGGATCAGGACTCGGGGTGCTAAGTCCAGTGATGTGATAACCTGCTTATTCACTACATTCAGCTCATCAGCTGACTTCATTTTATTGCCATATTAAAGGGTACCTGTGGTGAATTAGTGTTACTAGCTATTTATAACGATCACATACAACATCAACAGTTCCTTCTGGCAATATCGGTCCTTGCCTCTAGAGATGCTCAGAAACATGTTGCCCTTCTGATTGGTTGTTCCAGCCTGGTAGTGACACGAACTCATTGGTTTGGCTGGGCTAGGTCACTGACCCATGTAGCATAACACATTATCGGCCAGTGCTGAGCTGCACAAACAACAAGCGCTGAAATTGCAGAAAGCATTTTTTTTGTTTTCCTAAACCAAAAGGCGACAGGAAATGTTCATTTATGTTAAAATAAATGTCTGTATCGCTTAAACATATTACATGCGCACAAATTTTGATGTGAGGTCAACTGACTTAATGATGCTGAGCCCCGACCTGACCAACTGGAGCAACAATGCCATGGATATTACATGCTGTGATGAAGGTTAAATGCATTACATGAAAATATTAGTATGTGCAACTTTTTTTTTTGGCCGGGCAGTGTATATAAACACACACACACACACACACACACACACACACACACACACACACCTTTCATGAAACAAATACAAATATTTTTGAACAGTTAAACACAAGTAACATTTTATTTGTGTTTGTTAGTTGAAGAAAGCTAATTTAACAAATTATTGATTTATATATTTACACCGCTCATACTCACACCTAGGGGCAATTTAGAATAACCAATTAACCTAATGTAATAACTTTTGGAGTGTGGAAGGAATCTGAAGTATATAAAGGAAACCCACAAAAGCATGAAAATAACATGCAAACTCTACACAAAAAAGCCCTCACCGAACCCAGACCTTCTTGCTGTGAGGTGCATGTGTTTAGCACTGAACCACTGTGCCACCCTGACTGAACAAATTACTTGAATGTAAAATAAAATTGAACAGAAATTCAGTATTTATGTTATTCAGTATTTATTCAGTGTTCAGTATTTTTTGTGCTCAGTATTTGTTATTCAGTTCAGTGTTTAGTTCGGCCTCCTTAGGACTTCATAACAGCGGATTCTTGGTGCTGTTTTTACACATCTTCCCACAGTTTCTGTAACGCCATCTTCCAAATAGCTTGTAGCTGTTCCTTAAGACTGTCTTTGGAGGAAATCTTCATGTGATCAATTAATCAGTCAATTCAATACAATATTTGTTCAAGTGTATTTAAATCTGGAATCCTGGCCAGACCGTCCTTTCTACTGTTCCAGATTACTATCATCTTCAACTTATCGCTACACAGTTTATATGAACACTTGGGATTGTTGTTCCTAATAGATATATCTATCTATCTCCAGTGTTTGATTTATTTAAAAAAATTACATATTTCTAAATTCGTTTTAATACTGTACCTAATACTGATTGATTCCATTTTTTCCTCTATCAATTCTGGGGGGAATGTATTAACATAATTTAATTTCATTTTTTTTTTTGTATAATGAAGCCGCAATGGCCAGCTATTAAACAAAAAAATGTTTTGTGTCATATCTGTGGTTTGTTTATTTGATATATGATATGAAAAAACACATACAAGGTGAATAATTCACCATCTGTAGTGATTCTAAAATTTTGGCCAGGGGGTGTGGTAAACAGTACAGACATACTAGGAATCAGCAACGTACAGCTTGAGTCAAGCAAGTTGTCGAGCAGCCTCAAGTAATCTGAAGAGGATTGTGTTGTCACGCAGTACAGTAAACATGACATGCCAGCAAGTGAACATTCAGACCTGCAACTTAGAGGTGTAAAAGAATTTTTTTGGTTTTTATTGATGAAAATCATTCATGTTAAATAGCAACCTAAGACACAGTATTTGCAGCCAAAGCCATGGTCCACAAAGAACTTATGATCTTGTTCTTTCGGTCACTTAAACTCCTCCACCTGGAGCAGGACCTCATGCCATGGTCTGGAATGAGGTCCTGCTCCACCTGGAGCAGGACCTCATTCCAGACCATGGCCAGATATTAGGTAAAGGAGCAGATCTGGGGGTTCTCAGGCATAGAGAGTTCTGGTAAACTGTGGCGTTGGGATGCTGTCGC
>JAQMYF010000024.1:35607006-35629133 GCA_030014195.1 Neosilurus mollespiculum | reverse complement strand
GTACTAAGCATTTCACTACATATTGTACTGTGTATAATTTGTATGTGACAATAAACTTGAATTTGAATTTGAATTTAGTAGTAGTAGTAGTATTAATGTCATTATTCTTATAAAATGAAATTTCACAAACCATATTTGCACACTCCCTGTACATTTAGAGTTCCTGCTCTGATCTTAAATCAAAATTAACTCTTGGAACATAATCCATCTGTGTTAAAATATAAATCAGTTTGAGTTTGAGATCATCCCTGAAGACATGGTTTTGATCTCATCCTGATGAACCCATCATACCGTGGATCTCTGTATAACCATCATCATCATCATCATCTGACCCTCGACTTTAGAGGGATATAAGTGCTGAAGAAGCAAACATCCTCCTCCAGGCTGGTCTGTTGTCTGCGGCTGTCAGGAGCTCTGGCATGGTCATGTCCGTTTATTCTTTTAGATTGGTAAACCTGGTCTTGCATTGCCGTCCCCACCTGCGTCCACCCTTGACCGTGCCTTGCATGATGGTCTTGCAGAAGCTGTCATGCCGAACAATAGAGCCAAACCACGGCATCTTGCATCGCTTGCATCGCCTTGTGTCGAGGAGAGGTTCCTGTGGGCCCACGACACTTTTGATCTTGCTCCGTACAAAGTAATTGGTTTCATGCTCCAAGTAGGAGATATGGAGCAGTTTTCTCAGGCATTTGGACTCATTTGGACTCAAATGCCTGAATTCTTTTCTCAGTGGCAGCGAGAAGTGTCCACTGCTCACAACCATAGAGGAGAATAGAAATGACCAGTGACTTGTAGAGCTTGAACTTTGTCTGGAAGCTGGTGTTGCTCTTCCACACCCTGTTCAGTCTGGTCATTGCTGTTGTGGCTGTGTTGATCCGCATGCAGATTTCTGTGCTGCATGTTTTGACAGGGTTGCTTCCAAGTTCTTGATGCTGGACACTTCCTCTAGTGGTTCACCGTTCATGATGATGTTAGCACTGATGTTGCTCGTACTGTTCACCATTACCTTGGATTTTTTACATGCTGACTTTAATGCCATGCCAATAATGAATGAATATTTAGTAAAAGATACATTTACATGCTTTTAAAATGGTTGATAGAGAAAAGCTGTTAATAAAAAAATAAAATAGAAAGATCACTTTTAAATTTATTACATAAATTGTAATGTTATATTTGGTAATCCTACTAATAAGTGCTATCTGTTCACATCAGGATAACGTCTGGCGGCGGTGTCACGTGAATAATGGCACCTGCCTAGATGTCAATTGAGCAACTGAGGGTTAAGGACCTTGCTCAGGGACCCAACAGTGGCAGGTTGCTGGGACTGGGGCTTGAACCACCAACTTTCAGATTAGTAATCCAGAGCCTTAACCCATGAGCCACCACTGCTTTCTTGGTCTTATTCATTCATTTATTTTCTGAACCGCTTAACCCTAATTAGGGCCATGGGGAGGCTGGCACCCATCTCAGCCAACTCTGGTCGAGGGCAGAATACACCCTGGACAGCTCGCCACGCCATCGCAGGACAGAAACACGCTGACGGCTATGCAGCCTACTCTTGACAAAAATCAGCAATGGTTCTTTTACATGCCTCTTACCATAGACAGTGAGAGACATGGCCGGCATTTGATAACCCAGTTAGTTGCACTGGGGGTTAACAGAGAGCATCACCTTGGACTGAACCAGGAACCTTTTTTATAGCTGCATGAGTACATGTTCTACTCAACTGCTCTAACCCACCAGCGTTTTCTTGGTCTACTATCTCTAAAAGTTTATTCCATGTCGATTCTTTCAAAGTACAGTGACACCATCATTTTTATACATGGATATGTATATACCTGTACACAGTATACAAGCTGATGGAGATACCTCACAGCAGTACTCTAACTCACTTGGAATTTCTCAGTAACATTAGTTGCTTTGACTGTGGAAGAGGAATCCCAGGGTTCTGTGCTATCTGATGCATACATGTATTAACAAATTAGGGCAGGATGGTGGTGTAGAGGTCAGCATGTCCGCCTCACAGCAAGAAGGTCCTGGGCTCGGTGAGGGTGTGTCTGTGTGGACTTCACATGTTCTCCCCATACTTGCGTGGGTTTCCTCTTGGTACTCTAATTTCCTCACAGTCCAAAGACATGTACATTGACTGTTCCAAATTGCCCCTAGGTGTGTGTGTGTGTGTGTGTGTGTGCGTACAATGGTTTGGCAAGTTGTTCAGTGTAGCCCACCTTCTCTCTGAGTCTGCCTCCACCCTAGAAGGATTAAGTGGTTCAGCAAATGAATGAAAGAATATTACATGCTTCATCAGATGACTTTCACAGATAAAACTCTGTGACAAGTGGTGTCTATTTAATCTGGGTATGTCTATGAGGCTCGTTCTTGCTGTGAGGCAGATGAGCTTATTTCCTACACCCCTGATTTAACTAATCTCATGAACAGCTCTTCATGGCTTGCAGGAAAAGGTCTAAAATGTGCAGGACAGGGTTTCTCCAGGATCAGGGTGGGGAACCTCTGCTCTACACCACCATGCTGCCCTCCCTGAACGGGGTGACATTACGCTTTTGTACAGTAGGTGGCGGTCTGTAGCTATTAGTTGGTTGTGATCCGCCAAAAACGCGGAAGAAGAAGAAGAAGAAGAAGAAGCAGCGAGCCCATTAATCTGTCTTCTCCGTAATGTTTATATTTCAGTTTAATATAAGTGTGATTTCACAGAGTTTACAGTTCACAGATAAAGTTCTTTCTGTCATTAATAAATAAAGTGTTTGTGTTATGTATGACAGGACAGATAAGTGCAACAGGAACCGATCCACTGTGTTCAGTAACTCGATTCTGTTGCAGGTCTTTATATAAAGTGTCCATAATATCGTATATTATACAAGGATTTTTGCATTAGTTTTCTCTTAAGAGTTTATTCAGTGAAATAATCTAAATGTTTATCAGACATTCACTTCCGCCGTATGGTTTCCATAGTAACTGCCTTCACATGGATTACACTGAGGCTCTGAAAGTACCACAGCGTTATGCACAGCTTTACAGGCAAGTGACGTCAATTCCCACCCATTTAACACATTCATCCATCCCTTCATTGATTCATTCATCCACTCATTCATCCACTTATTCATTCATTCATCCACCCATTCACTCATCCACCCATTCAATTATCCACTCATTAATTCATCCATTCATTCATCCATCCACTCATTCATTCATTCATTCATCCACTCATTCACTCATCCACTCATTCATTCATCCATTCATTCATCCATCCACTCATTCATTCATTCATTCATCCACTCATTCACTCATCCACTCATTCATCCATTCATCCATCCACTCATTCATTCATTCATTCATCCACTCATTCACTCATCCACTCATTCATTCATCCACTCATTCATCCATTCATTCATCCACTTATTCATTCATCCACCCATTCATTCATCCATTCATTCATCCACTCATTCATTCATTCATCCATTCATTCATTCATCCACTTATTCATCCATTCACTCATTAGTTCATCCATCCATTCATTCATCCACTCATTCATTCATTCATCCACTCATTCACTCATCCACTCATTCATTCATCCATTCATTCATCTACTCATTCACTCATCCACCCATTCATTCATCCACTCATTCATTCATTCATTCATTCATCCACTAATTCATTCATTCATCCACTCATTCATCCATTCACTCATTAATTTATCCATTCATTCATCCATCCACTCATTCATTTATTCATCCACTCATTCATTCATTCATCCACTCATTCATCCATTCACTCATTAGTTCATACATTCATTCATCCATCCACTCATTCATTCATTCACTCATCCACTCATTCATTCATCCATTCATTCATCCACTCATTCACTCATCCACCCATTCATTCATCCACTCATTTATTCATCCACTCATTCATCCACTCATTCATTCATTCATACATCCACTCATTCATTTATCCATCCACTCATTATCCATCCACTCATTCATCCATTCACTCATTAATTTATCCATTCATTCATCCATCTACTCATTCATTCATTCATCCACTCATCCACTCATTCATTCATCCATTCATTCATCCACTCATTCATCCATTCATTCATCCACTCATTCATTCATCCACTCATTCATCCATTCACTCAATAATTCATCCATTCATTCATCCATCTACTCATTCATTCATCCACTCATTCATCCATCCACTCATTCATTCATTCATTTATCCACTCATTCATTCATCCACTCATTCATCCATTCATTCATCCATTCATTCATCCACTCATTCATTCATCCACTCATCCATTCATTCATTCATCCATCCACTCATTCATTCATCCATTCATCCACTCATTCATTCATCCATTCATTCATCCATCCACTTATTCATCCATTCATTCATCCACTCATTCATTCATCCATCCACTCATTCATTCATCCACTCATTCATTCATTCATTCATCCATCCACTCATTCATTCATTCATCCACTCATTCACGCATCCACTCATTCATTCATCCATCCACTCATTCATTCATCCACTCATTTATTCATCCATTCATTCATCCACTCATTTATTCATCCATTCATTTATTCATCCACTCATTCACTCACTCATTTATCCACTCATTCATTCATCCACTCATTCATTCATCCACTCATTCATTCATTCATTCATCGACTCATTCATTCATTCATCCACTCATTCATCCATTCATCCATCCATTCATTCATTCACTAATTCATTCACTCATTCATTCATTCATCCACTTATTCATTCATCCACTCATTCATCCACTCATTCATCCATTCATCCACTCATTCATCCATCCATTCATTCATCCACTCATTCATCCACTCATTCATCCATTCATTTTCTGAACTGTTTATTCCTATTATGGTCGTGGGGAGGCTGGAGTCTCTCTCACCCGACTCTGGGCAGGGTACACCGAACAGCTCACCTGTCCATCACAGGGCCAATACACACAATCACTCACACCTAGAGAACAGACAAATAGCCTAATGTGCATGCCTTTGGACTGTGGGAGGGAATTGGAACGTCTGGAGGAAACCCATACAGAAAATCCACACAGGGTAAATCCCACAAATCAACATCCTCGCCGAACCCAGGGTCTTCTTGCCATGAGGTGGTCGTGCTAACCATTACGCCACTGTACCGCCCTTTGATCATTAATGTAACTCCTTATGCAATCTATTTCTTTTGTTTTTTTATACAGAAAATATCTGTCAGAGAAGGGTGCTTTCAACTCGCAGTACTGTGTGCAGAAACACTCAGATGGAACAGTGAGCCTCCCAGTCTTCTCATCCGCTCTGTCTAACCTGGATCTTCTCGTACTGCAGAGCTCTGTGGTTCAGGACAGCCACATTTCCTGTGAAATAGTACACATACAGGTTGCCATATCACATAGTCACCTCAATAATTTTAAGTGTGTCAGTGTCTGATATTGTAGAATGAGAAACATTATGCCTATCTGTGCTTATTTTCCTTGCTTAGACTTCTCAACTTTCAAGAAAAAGCAAAGCGAAGCCTTATCGAGAGAGAATGATTGAGGTTGTGCAGGACCTGGTGGCTGCTAAAGGAGTGATATGGAGTAAAGAAATTGAAGATGATCTGCCAAGTGGATGGCAACAACATGAAGATCTGATTTTGTTTGGTGATGGTTGCTTTTCACAAGCAACGTGGAGAAAGTTTGGTAAGACAGCGTTTACTAAAGGCTGGTTTCTCATGGTCCTATTAATCTAACCTCCACTAGAAAGTAATGTTTTTGCCTCTGTTGGGATCATGTATAAAAACATTCCTGAAATCTTGAATCTTGGCTATTCTTTTTAATATGTTCATGACACCAGACAAAATTATTATTATTTTTTTTGTTTATTGTCTGAAGTTGTGGTGTTTTTTTGTTTGTTTGTTTGTTTGTTTTTTTCATTTGTTTGGTTTTTTTTGTTTGTTTGTTTTTTTGTTTTTTTTTTGTAATTTTATCAGGCTCCGAGCTGTGGTTGGCTGTTGCCCAAGTACTGGGAGTGAAGCGTCTAGCACAAATAAAGCAGATTTCTCAGGATGGGTATCGAACACCAGTGGTAAAAATGCTATTAGGAGAGAACAGCTACGTAACTCGCGTTGATAACCACATCAGGTAAAAAGTCACTCTCAGAAAAGAATTTATAAACTCCATTAAAGTAATTTCAAATGTGAAAAATGTATAAAATTAATGTGATTGAGCTGGATCTTCCACTACTTGAATCTTCAGGTATGAATTTGATGTCACCAAGTGCATGTTCTCCTTTGGAAACATCACTGAAAAACTGCGAATATCCTCCTTTGATTGCACTGGTGAGACAGTGGTTGACCTGTATGCAGGTATGTGCTGTAGTGGATATAGAAAAGGATCACTCACTTCAAAATATACACATTTTTTACTTTGCAGCCTGAAATGAACAAACACAAAAAGAAAAAATTCTCCTTTATTTACTCAATGCAACTTATAACAGTAAAGAGTCCAAGAATTTCATTGCCGGTAGTGACGTTTCATTGTTACCTGTATATGACAAAGAAACTTGAAACTTAAAGTGAAAGATGTAATAGCAACAGTTCAGGATAAAAACAGAATCACTGAGATGGTTAATGGATCTGTGTCAGTACGTTGTGGAACCACTTGATTCCATATTGAGATTCTTCTCTACCAACTTTACACATCTAGACTGTACAGTATGTGCCCACTTTTCTTCACAGAACTGTTCAAATTCGGTTAAATTGTATGGTGATTGTTGGTGGACTGCAGTCTTTAGGTCATTCCACAGATTTGTAAAAGGGTTTAAGTCTGGGCTCTGAGAAGGCCACACAAGGACACCTTTTTCTCCTTCAACCACAGTGAGATCATCTTCGGGTCATTTCCATGTAAGAAGGTGAACCTTCCTCCCATTGACTTTCTGGCAGAATGCACCATCTATTTTTCCTTTTATCTTGATAACTACCCCAGTCCCTGCTGCATGGATACATCCCCATAACAGGATGCCGCCACTGTAGGTGTGGTGTTCTTTGGTCGGTAAGCTGAATTGGATTTCTGACAGATGTACCATTGGGCATTGAGGCCAAAGTGTTTGATTTTGGTCTCATCTGACCAGAACATCTTTTTCCATTTGGCTTCAGAATCTTCAAGGTGATATAATGTGGCCTTCCTTGAGGAGTGGCTTTTTTCTTGCAGTCCTTCCATACAAATCGTTTTGGTAGAGGATTTGTGATATTTTTATTACATGCACACAGTGACCACTCTTTGCCAAAAAATACCCATGGGACAGACGAGGCCAACCTGTGCTTAATGTGGTGTCAAGGTGAAAGGCGGGGTTTAGACTACGTATTTTAGTCGGTGCGTTTTAGTAGCAGTAATGTATCACTTGTAACGTTTTTTCAAAAGCTAAGACATTTTAGCCAGATCTAGCTTTAGCTGCCAGGTGGTACCATGTGCTGTGGGCTACGGGTGCAATAATAGAAACACAAATGGATTTTCACCTATTTCATCTTTTTTTCCCTCCCCTGAACTGTTGCTATTATTTCACTTGGCTGTTTTCAGTTGCACTTTGTAAACACAGCTGGAAGATATATATATATATTGTGTGTGTGTCTTAATTTCAGGCTGAAGGTAAACAAAATGTTTTAAAGAGGTAATTCTTTTCTATACCCACTATACATGTTACTACTATACATGTCAAATCAAAGCAATACTTTCATGGTGATTTTACCACAGATTTTCATTAACTGACAGGAATTGGTTACTTCACCCTTCCATATCTGGTCCACGCTGGTGCTGCTCATGTGCATGCATGTGAATGGAACCCAGATGCCGTTTCAGCGCTGCAAAGAAACCTGCACGTTAATAAAGTAGCACATCGCTGCACTGTGCATCAAGGGGACAACAAACAAGTGAGATTTTTTCCACATTTACAAATATCATTTTGTGTCAGGTTGTGGTTATTTTTATAGACTGAATCTTTAGAGAAAATATTCTTTTAGTTCATTGTTCTTATTTTTAATATCAAAAGATGGCTCTGCAGTTTAGTTCTGGACTGATAGCATATTAGTGCCACCATGCTGCTGAGTCCTGATTGTCCAAAAGGGTTGATTTGTTTAACAAGAGTATTTCTGTAAGATTTTGTAAGCAGCTCTGACTATAGTGTCAACTACAAGGAAAATCACAGGCACACGTTAATGAATTTGTTAAATCCTTTCTATGGTAACTAAGTTCGTCTAGAGGCATAGTGGTTAGCACGTCCACCTTACAGCAAAAGGGTCCTTGGTTTGAGTCTTGGGCTCAGCGAGGGCATTTCTGTGTGGAGTATTTGCATGTACTTTCTGTGCTTGCATGGGTTTCCTCCAGGTACTCTGGTTTCCTCCCACAGTTCATGCACATGCACATTATTCAAATGCCCCCAGGTGTGAATATGAGTAGTTATGTGTGTGTTGGCCCTGCGATGGACTGGTGAGCTGCTCAGTGTGTACCCCGCCTTTACCCAGAGTTGGCTAAGATACTCACCGGCCACTATTTTTTCCTTCTATCTTGACAAATACCTCAGTCCCTGCTTCAGAGAAACACCCCAACAGTGAGATATTTCCACCTTTACTGTAGACATGGTGTTCATTGGATTGTAAGATGTAATAGCTTTCAGCCAGACATACAATTCAATGTTGAGGCCAAATAGTTCTCATCTCCCAGTAGGTCTCATCTGACCATAACTTTTTTTTTTGGCCTGTAAATCATCAGGTGAGTTCAGTCAAGACCACTTTTGAGGAGCATTTGTGATTTTTGCAGGGCGAACACTCACACAACCACTCACACTCACACCTAGGGGCGAATAGCCTACTGTGCATGTTTTTGGACTGTGAGAGGAAACCAGAGTACCCAGAGGAAACCCACGCAAGCACGGGAAGAACATGCAAACTCCACACAGAAACACCCAAGTCGGGAATCGAACACAGGCCTTCTTGCTGTGAGGTGGACGTGCCAACCACTGTGCCGCCCACATTCACACAGTACCCACTTTTTGCCAAAAACTTCTGTAACTGCTTCAAACTTGGTAGCCTCTTTGACCAATTTCTTCCTCGCTCTTACATCTTTAATGCTGATCTGAGAAGGGTCCCAGTAGTACCAAATACATTCTGCTTCTTGATTATGGACTTTAATGTGCACCTTGGAATTTATAAAGCCTTAGAAATGTTTTTTGTGTCCATCTTCTGACTTGTGCCTGTTCACAAGTTTATCCCTGAGATCTTTTGACAGTGCCGTGCTATCCATAGTTGATTGTTTGCTTTCATTTACACTTCCAAGCAGTGAAATGCTCTAGGAATAGTTGTTTTTTATGCTGAACTTATCAGAATTTTTACAATTAATCTCAGGTAGAAGCCAGGTAGCTTGGTGTGCAGTGGAGAAGTTAATTTGTTAAACCTAATTGAGTCTATAAGTATTTTTTGTATTCTATCAATCTCATTGATTCTTTTTTTTTCTAAACTGTTGCTATTATATCTTTCACTTGGCCATTATAAGTTGCATTAGTGCAGCTATTCTTGCTTCTTTTACTTCAGGATACAAAGCAAAAAAAGTGAATATTTTAAAGGGGAAATTCTTTTTTTTTATACTTACTCTAGGTGAACTGCCAGCAAACACATTGCAATTGTGATAACACAATTAGCCAATATAAATAAATAAAAAATTCCCTTGACTAAATCTTCAAATAAATTTACAGAGCATTCCTGGCTACTGAATAAGTGCAACACCTACAGTGAGAAGGGGTCATTTCAAAAGAACTTAATTGAAAATACATTTTATGTGTAATTATTATCATTTTGCAGAATTTGGCTCCCTTTTTCATGTATGTAAACTAGCTAGTAAGGAAGTATTATCTCTGTGTTTTGGCAGAATTTAAGATGTTACTCAATGAAATGGTACTGAAAAATTATACATAAAACAAACCATTACACAGTGTGCCTGCCATTTAAATCATGAACTAAATTAAGGTTGGTATAATTTATATCAGTAATGTAAAGGGTAATGCAGCATGTCTTCAGGCACATGAGGTTAATGCTATAGAGTGCAGAATTACACTATGTTCAGTATTCATAATGAATACATTATTCCACATGGATATATGCTCTTAATTAAATGCTTTCTGTATACTCTCCCTAGTTGTCCCTGAATGACCTAGCTGACCGAGTGAATCTAGGACTGATACCAAGCTCTGAAGAGGGTTGGCCAGTGGCATGCCAGCTTCTGCGGAGAGACACCGGGGGAATATTGCATATCCACAACAATGTCACCACACCAATCCAACAGCAGAATCTTAAGGCATCTTCCATTTCAGTGAATGAGGAAGGGGGATCTGTAACTAGATCTCAAAGAATTTCTAGAGACAGAGAAGTGTGGAATTACTGGGCTGAGAATACAGCAAGCCACATAGGCATGCTTCTGAGAGACATCACCAGAGCTGAATGGAGGACCAACATTAAGCATATAGAGCATGTGAAGTCCTACGCACCGCACATAAATCACATAGTATTGGATCTGGAGTGCAGACCAGTGAAATAAGTTTGTTGATGGTCTTTTTTGTATGCATTTTAAAACATAAATAAAAGAAATTTTTAAAAAATGACTTTGCTTGGAGTCCTGACAGGATTAATTCTAATGCTGAAGCTATATTCAGCAATAATAGTAAAGAAATAAATACAGTCTGCCTGGAAGCATTGGTGGGGTTTTCCTGTGTGTCTGTGTGTGTGTGTGTGTGTGTTGAGGGGTCTTAAAGTTGCCCATTCACTAGTAAATAGCGTATGTGTTTTATCTTCCATTATCAGTTTATCTTGGCGGAAAATAAACCACCCACCTCACAGGCTCTTACTCACCTGCTTTGCATCTTGTTTTGGTTCTGTATCTGTGTACAATAACAATAAGACCATGTGACCAGAACGATCTTGCACATGCGTGACAACTTGGCAGTGCAACACCGATTCATAGAAAGTGGAATCAAGTATTTTGTGCCCTCGCTTGCAACAGTATGGCGATGTTTAGTAATGTTATGGTGCCCGCTGCAGGGGTCATTGGCATTTCCATGAGACAGCACCTTCATGTTTATTTATTCTACCTAGGAAGTGAATGGGCTTCTTTTAACATTGCTGTAAACCTTCTCATTTTAGTCTCATGAATTTTAATTACACAAGCCTTTTAGTACGGTTTTTTGTGGTAAGGTGTGCAAAACAACTGTGGTGTTAATAGAAAACTTGAAGTTGATGGTGTTTTGTGTTTACATTGATGTAAATGTTCGGCTTCTTAATCCCTTTATCATGTGTGAGAACAGCTTATCTGAGCATCTAAGAAATGGGTGTGTCATGTGGCAGAGAGTCAGCTGAGCTCCACCTGTTGATTCTGAGGAAGTGTGTGTGTGTGTGTGTGTGTGTGTGTGTGTGTGTGTGTGTGTGAGAGTGAGAGAGAGAGAGAGAGAGAGAGAGAGAGAGAGAGGTTTCCCATCTTCCGGCACTGTCCAGGCTCTTTTTTAAACCAGCGCAGAGTGTTTGCGTTGCTGAAGCGACTACAGTACATTCCAGAACTCCGGTAAGTTGAAAGTAGTTCGAACTCGTTGTTTATTTCTGATTGAAGTTCGCATGGCGCACATGACTGTTTACTTTTGGGTGTTATGACGGCTGAATGTTGTTCAGAGATCTTGAGGAGATGATGAAGTGATGTGCACTAACACAGAGGGGTTAAAGAAACAGTGTAGGGGTGTAAATGTCCCACTGGGATGCACCGTGTGTGTTTAATCCTGATCATGTAAATCAGGTCACATTTATAATATTCTCCCTAAGCTTTAAACTTCAGCATTATTCGCAGTATGTAGCTCTTTCCTTCTGGTTCCTTCTCACCTTTCCACAAGTATTTCAGCAGTGAGGAAAAGCCTGGCAGAACTCGTGCTGGAGGAAATGCGCTTGTGTCCCGAACTGGTTCCTGTTGGTCCTTTTAAGGACGGACGGGTTCTTTTAGTCGTTTCCTCGCAGTTTGGTTACTGAACCCAGAGCAGAGTGTTCGACTGACAGAGACTTTTTACTCCTCAAAGTAACATCATTAAATAAACGTCAACTAAACGACTCCACCCGAACTTACAGGGTGGGAACGCAGGGATGTTTGCTTTCCCTTCTTTTTTCTTCTCTTTGCACTTCCTGCTGATATAGTTGTGTGCTGTAGTGGATCATTGGCAGCACTGAGCTGTAGAGATGGAATGGAGGGTTAGAGAGCCACTGCAAGTTTCATCTGAGAAATGACTGACCTTTAACCCATATGACGTAAACAGCCCCAAGAAGTAAATGTCCAGCCACTCTTCAAAGAGGGACTTAAAGCGGAGTGTTTCCTCTCCATGCCACTTAGACACGCCGCGTCCCTGTACCTGCCCTTTTTCCAAACAGCATGGGCCTCCACTATTTGTACAATCCCAAAGACGCCCATGCGCACTCACCCTTCTACTGCAAAGTGGCTCATGCCATGTGTGTTGACATTAGCAACATTTTTGTTGACTTTAGGCATTATTACCAGAGCTTTTTTTAAAAACATTGAGGGTTCTTGCCTTTTTGGATGGTGAACGCTGTAAATTCACGAGCATTTGTCTGGGTTTTTTTTCTTAATCTAAATCTCCTTATAAGATGTAGTTGAAGGAAAAGACTAAAGTTTAAAGGGGAACTTATATGTTTTCCTAACTTTTTTACCCATAAATATTAGTGTTGAATCGCCAACTACAGCGTGTCAAATAATGAGGTTGGCACACTAGTGCATCACGGCATGCTGACCCTTTTGATTAGCTGGCCTTCCCCCAATGCTGCCCCATGCCCAGTGGTTTCGCCACCCATCCCAGTCTGCTACCATGGAACTTTCAGGGAGCCAATCAGAGCAGGTGGGGCACCGAGTGTGGAAAGACCATAAATGGAAGGAGGAAGCCAAACAGGCTGCCCAGTGTGCACACTCAAAATCAGTGTTTCGGGGGAAGCAGCTTTCTGAAAAAAGTTTTTAATGAATCGTACTTTGGTGCTCCACTGGTGTCTGAAACAAAAATAAATAAATAAAGGTATGAGAATAAGTCTGTCCTTTAATGTAACCTACAAGTGGTGCAGCGACATTAATAAAATGGGAAATTGTTGGCCTTGGAAGCATTATAGATATTCATTCATTTCATTCATTTTCTAAGTCACATAATCCTAATTACGGTCACAGGGAGGCTGGTGCCTATCTCAGCCAACTTTGGGCAAAGGCAGGGTACACCCTGAACATTTAGAACAGCCAATTTGCCAACCGTGCATATTTTTTGGACTGTGGGAGGAAACTGTAGTACCTGTTGGTAACCTATTCAAGCACGGGAAGAACATGGAAACTCCACACAGAAACACCTGAGCCAGAAAATCAAACCAAGGACCTTCTTGCTGTGAGGCGCTAACCACTGCGCCACTGTGCCGCCTAGCATTAGATATTGGATTGGTATTTAGAATAAATCTAATCTGCATTGCATTTTTACTGGTGCTTCTAGTGAAGCCGACTCACACAATTCTTTCCATGTACAGCTTCTCTTTATTCTGCCCTTGTGGGTGTGAATGATGGTGGTAAGGATCCAGTCCTGTTCTGTGAGCCCAATACTTTCTTCCTGTAGGCTGTACAGTGAGAAGTGAAGTAGCCATTATGTGAAGTTCAAGTTTTATTATATGCCAGAAAATGGATCATTACACAAAGCCTGTCTGTTGTTTTCTTCTACATTAATAAGTTTCATGTGCATCTTTTACCACCAGGATGACATCAGTATTAACAATAAGAAAAAACATCATAGGCCAGTTTAGTTTATATGTCGATTGCAAGATAAATAAGTAACAGAATATTATACTCTTTAACATCAACCCTTTTTTGCTGTCACAACCATAGAGACTTACTGGCTTAAAAAAGTCAAAGCGTCTTGTTCTTCACTGCAAGCATTAATACACATTTTTATGAATAAATTCATGAAGGCATTGAAGGTTTGCTGTGAGTGTACCCAGTCCTACCTACCTGTCTGTCTGTCTGTCTGTGTGTCTGTCTGTCTGTCCTGGGCAATCTAATTAACCAGTTCTGGCTGTTGGTGCATTAACAGGAAGTTTAGACAGGTTGAGATGGCACAAGCTATGGAGACCATCAATGTGTCCTTCTTGACTGATTCAGAGAGGGAGCTGATCTTAGGGGTGCTGCATCGAGATGAAGAACTGAGACGGTTAGAGGAACAGCGGGTGAAGTGAGTGCTGATTTTTCGTAGTTTTTTGCAAGAAGAACAGTCAAACCCTGAGAACAACTTTGTGTTTATGATAAACTAGATCACATTTAGCTGTGTGTACTTAAATGCACATGGAAAACGAATGAATTTTTTTTTTTTTTTACATTCTTGCACCTTCTAATAATTTATCCTTTTTCTAATTCAAACCTGTAAATATATAAAATATGTATACAAATTATTTTTTGATCATTCTGGGTCAAAAATGTACAGTTATAGTTAAAGTTCATAGAAAGGGTAATTATGTTGGTTTCTCCTTGTTTCTTGGATTTTCACTGTGTTTCTTTAAATAAAGAAAAGGACTGACTATAGAGGGATAGATATACCTCTGAAATTAAGTAAGTAATACTTTTGATTTGTAGGAGACTGAAAGCAGAATTGTTGGACATCAGGAGGAAGGGAGCAAAGCGCAGCAATGGCAACTACAGTGAGCGTAGCTGTGGACGCTGTCAGGAGCCCCTGGGTCTTCTATCTGCTAACTCCAACCAGTGCCCAGTGTGTAAACACCAAGTGTGCCGAAACTGTCGCATTGTCCGTGCCAAAGGTTTCTGGCTGTGTAGTGTGTGTACCAAAGAGGCGTGAGTATAAACACATAATGCATCTCTTTATGCTCAGAGGCAAGGTGGACTAGAAAATTAGGCTGTTGATAATGGAACATTATGGGTCCCAAGATAGAGTTGTGGGGAGACTGGAGCCTAAGGCGGGATACACCAAGTACAGCTCGCCAGTCCATCACAGGATCAACATACACAACAGAACAACATAGACACAAAACCACTCACACTCTCACATAATGGCAATTTGATACAGGCAATTAGCCTAATATGCATGTCTTTGGGAGGAAACGAAAGTACCCAGAGGAAACACCATGCAAACACGGGGAGAACATTCAAACTCCACACAGAAACGTTCTCGACTAGAATCAAACACAGGACCTTCTTGCTGTGAGGCTGACATTCTAACTACTACGCCACTGTGCCTCACCTTAATGGTACATGTTAATGGTTGATAGAAGTACTTTGCTGTTTCTTTCCAGAGACATTAAGAAGTGTACAGGTGACTGGTTCTATGATCAGAGGGTTAACCGTTTTTACACAGCTCCTGGACATGACGTAGTGCGAGCCTCACTCAGGAAACGGTCTCTAAGTAAGTACAGGAAACTATACACCAGGCAACTGTGTGTGCTTTCACTATTCTAGAAAAAATAACACTTTCAAATATAATATTTAATCATGACTAAAAGTTTTTCACTGTTTAGTGGGAAAACAGATATACAATATATTAAAGATATATATTAAATAATAAACAGTCTCAGTTCAACTTAAGTTCCTCTTCTTGAAATTGGCATGTTGCCATCCTAGCAAAGCAGCGTGAAACTACAGGGGAAGTGCTGTTGAACAGTCCAGAGTTGAACTCCAGCCAACCATTACCAGTACCACGACCCAGACTGAAGGATCTTGCTTTGGGAAACAAAAGGTGAGTCCAAAAGGTGAAAACAGACAAATTTCAACATATAGGACCGGATTATTATATAATAATGGCTTGAAAAGAATGCATCAAGACATAGTCATGGGTTAGTTATGTAGTAAAGAATGTGGAGGTCACTATCTGGGGCACTTTTAATTTTCAATTTTAAGAAATGACATCTGTTAAATTAAAAATGTTCCAAAACCCTTTTTTAATCTTCTATTTTGTTCTGTCTCATTAAATAACTTGATTGAAAAGGTGGTGTTAAGTCTTATGCCCAAACAACTGCTGTTTGGAAGTCCGATTCTTTTAACTAACTCGATTCTTTCTGTTTGTTCAACAGTAGCGAATTGATTCATATCGATTTATTTGATTCATCACAAAAAATAAATAAATGTTTAAAATAAAAAAACGCTGCCAGGCTCAACCTCGCATCACTGGGTTGCAAGCATACTGCTAACTCGCTGAGCTGTTTATTCTGCCTTATCAAGATGTATCATACTGAATAGTCAAACATTTAATTTACCTTTTCTTTTTTTATATCTATGAATAGTCTAGTTTGCAATTTACAAAACTAGTATATCAACATAGTACTGTACTTTATGTGAATAAAGTAATTTTAATTGTATTTAGTATGTTTTTGATTTTTTGATTTTTTGGCACTTTAATTTATTAAATGCGTTAAGCATTAAAAATTGTTGACTTGCCACACAATTTGTCTATAGTTCAGTCTAGTTTATTGTTAGAATTTTTCTTTGTACTTTTCGTTTTCTTTCTAATATTTAAGTTTATAAAGTGTGTTCTTACACCTTTTTTAAGTTTTACATTTTAGCTTTGTGCAATTGTTCATTTTAAATGTGTATTCATGCAATATATTTTACTTTGTGTTGTGAAACTACATAATTTTATTATTTTTATAACTATGTAAGAATTGCATTTTTTTTAATTGTAATTACATAAAGTGTTGTGAAAGCGAATGGCTCAGCAAGTTATCGGTTCACAAACTACTCAGCAAGTTATCGGTTCACAAACTACTCAGCGAGTTATCGGTTTGCAAATGGCTCAGTGAGTTATTCAGCCGCTTGTATCCACGATCTTGTTCTTGTTTGTTCAGCTCGTGACCATAAGTGAGGGTTGAAACGTAGATCAACTGGTAAATTGAGAGTTTTGCCTTTCGCCTCAGCTCCCCCTTCACTACAACGGACTGGTACAAGCTCAACTTTATAGTAGAGGCTGCACCGATCCACCTGTTGATCTCCTGCTCCATCTTTCCCTCAATCATGAACAAGACCCAGAGATACTTGAACTCCTCCACTTGGGGCAGGATCTCATTCCAGACCCGTAGGGGCATTTCACCCTTTTCCGGCTGAGAACCATGGCCTCAGACTTGGAGGTGCTGATTCCCATCCCGGCTGCTTCTCACTCAGCAATGAATCGCTCCAATGAGAGCTGGAGTTCCCTGCTTGATGAAGTCAAAAAAACAACATCATCTGCAAAAAGCAGAGATGAGATCTTATGGCCACCTAACCAGAACCCCTCAATGCCTCAGCTAGAAATTCTGTCCATAAAAATTATGAGCAGAACCGGTGACAAAGGACAGCCTTGGCGTTGACGAATTCAACCTGTCGGATCCTCCTTTCTAGTACTTCTGCATAAACTTTCCTGGTAGGCTGAGGAGTGTGATTCCATGATAGTTTGAACATACCCTGTAGTCCCTCTTTTTAAAAATGGGAACTGCCACCCCGTTTTGCCAATCCAGAGGTACAGACAGTCCTACAACATACAGGGCCCTGAGGGCAGGTCTCGCCCACCCCCAGAGCCTGGGCACCAAGGAGCTTTTTAACTACCTCGGTAACCTCAGCCCCAGTAATAGGCAGACCCCGCCCCTGAATACCCAGGATTTTCCTACTGTGTGTGTGTGTGTGTGTGTGTGTGTGTGTGTGTGTGTGTGATATATGTATGTGTATGTATGTATGTATGAATGTGTGTATATGCAGAGTGCTTAACAAATTTTTTTTCCAAGAAATACAAATATTTTTGAGAAGTTTATTACTATTAACATTTTATTGGTGTTTGTTTGTGGAAGAAAGATCAAAGGGGCAACACACAACCCTTCATACTCACACTCACACCTACAGGCAATTTGAAACAGCCAATTAGCCTAATGTTATGTCTTTGGACTGTGGGAGGAAACCAGAGTACCTGGAGGAAACCCACAATAGCATGCAGAGAACATACAAACTCCACACAGATTCAGCCTCACCAAACTAAGGACTTAAACCCAGGACTTTCTGGCTGTGAGGTGGACATGTAACAACAACTTTTTACAACTGAACAAATTACTTAAATGTAAAACACCAAAATTTAACAGAAAATTCAGTTTATTCTGTGTCTAGTATTTATTGTGTTCAGCATTTAGTTCGGCGTCCTTAGGACTTTATAACAGCGGGAATTCTTGATGCTGTTGTTTTTACATATTTTTCCTCATGTTCTGTAACACTCTGTTGTAAATAATTTGTAGCTGTTCCTTAAGTCTGTCTTTGAAGGAAATCTTTGTGTTCAATTTGTCGGTAAATTCAATCCCATGTTTGTTCAACTGGATTTAAATCTGGAAGCTTGGAAAGTCCATCCTTTCCAGATTACTGTTTCTTCTTCAGTTTATCGCTACACAATTTATATGAACGTTTGGAATTGTTGTCTTGATTTTTGTTCCTGATCCATGACCAAATCCATGACCAAAACAATTTGCATTTCTCTCAGTGACATGTGGTCTAATATATTTGTTACAGTTTATACTTTTTGTGGTAGGTTTTGTTAACAAAAATACAGAAAAAACACCATATAAACTTATAGAATTTGATTCTTTACTGTGCAGTATTTGAGGTATCTCTGAGTACAAGAGTTTAATTACTGGTAATGATGTTTCATTGTTATCTTTGTATGACTATAAAACTTGAAATTAAATTTAAAGATCATTTTCACCTCCACTCAGCCCGTCCATTGAGCATCTGCAGCAGAGTGACAGAGACTTTGCAGAGAATACCAGTCTCAGCAGTAGCTGTGCAGACACCGAATCATTTTCCAGGTCTCTATTCACACAGAGGTGCAGGTTTTGTACAATGGACAAGAAAGTACTGTATAATTATTTCTGAGTGCATTTAAATGACTCTTTTGAATTTAGAAACGAGGTGGTGAACAGGCTGAGTGGAACAACTTCCAGTGCTTCTAGTGTGTCGTCTCCCAATAAAACCCACAGTCCTTCTGGATCCTCTGCAGGCACTGAGACTGTGAGTAGACAAACACACCTCATTCATTCCATCTATATTAGTTAGTACTCGTAATTAGCCACAGTGCTGCATTTTAGTGTTTTTATTCCTATTATAATGTGCAGTGAGGTAGTGAGAATGCATGGAAAGGGAAACACTGAAGGAAATTTTCTGAAACCTGAGAGCACAGCACTGTATTTGTTTTCATCTTGCCTCTTTACCTGCAGAACTACTGCCATAATCTCTCTTTTAATTTTTAAGTCCTCTTTAGTTCATCAAATTAATATATACCCGGAGTCCTTGAATGATGTTGATGGCCTTTTCAAGAAAAGTGTTAGGAGAGTGCACAAAATATCAGGTAAGGTTTTAATTTACCCAGAAGTTTAATTTGTGTTGCCTAATTTCAGACCATTAAATCTAATATTTTTTTCCCTTAAATTACAGAACTAATTTTAAGGGATACTTTAAATTAGTTATCATTTGGTTTCTTACTTTTGCTGTCATCATCTGCTGGTTTCACCTACAATTATTCTTTTTAATTATTAAATATAAAAATTATTAAATTGTAAATTCACCTATCCAACAAAAGCACTCGAGATCCAACAAAAGCACTTGAGAGTGCAAACCTCAGCCAAGCCCAGCAAATTCCCCATTTGGTTTGGGACACTGGGAAATCAATTCTGTGGACAACTGGATTATCACATAAATAAATATCCAGAACATTATAAAGGACACATTTGTTCAAAGATAAAGTAATGGCTGAATAAATGTATGTGTGTATATAAAGTATGCAGTGAAGATTATACACCACCACTTTTGTCTTAAAGAACTCCTAATAAAAAGAATTACAAAATTACTTTTGCAATTTTTTGGTGAAGGCAATGTAGGCAGTGAGAAACAAAAAAAGCATTCCGACATGTATTTTGAGGTAAAAGTATGGCTAATAAGCAAAAACACTGAAAATACCAATTTTTTTGAAAATTGTTTAAATCTATTTTTTATTATTATAATTTTTTTTTTTGCACAGCATGAATGAACTTCAAACTTCATTCGGAAGTATATGGAATGGGTTTGCGAGTAAAGAAATAAAAAAAGATGTGGACACTTTGACTGAAATGTTAAATGCTGTAATCAAAGTCAAGGGTGGCCACACTGATTATTCAAGTGTTTATTTCATATTAAATAAATACTTAAATAGTAGTTGGTTTCTGATTTATCTTCATTTTGTTAAGTTGTATAAGTGTACTGTATTTTTTAAAATTTCTTTACAAGTCAAAAGTCAAAAAATTAAATTTGCGTCACCTTTCAATTTTTCTGAAAAATTTGTATAAAAAAAAATCAAATTTGCGACACCTTGATTGGAATGTTTTTTTTGGTTTCCATTGCCTAAAATAGCATTGTTCAATCACCAAAAAAATTTCAAAAAAGTATTTTTTTTACTTCTTTTTATTATGAGTGGTGGTGTATAATCTTCACTGCGCACTACTGTATGTGTATATGTGTGTGTGTGTGTGTGTGTGTGTGTGTGTGTGTGATATATATATATATATATATATATATATATATATATATAAATATTATTTTTGCATTAACTGTCTACACCACCAAGAACCAGTGTGCTATTATTTAATTCAAGACTAAAATGATGTAATACTTTATTATCTTTTAAATATTTTCTGTATTTCACATACAGTTTGTCACTGATGAATATTATAATAACTTTTCTCACACCAAAGTTAATTTTTACCTGCCAGTGAGGTAATGCTAGGGTGAATGTGCCATAGGAGAGTGAGTTTCCTGTTGTGTGAGTGGAGTTTATGGGGAGACTTAGCATTATACCGCTTCAGGGACAAAACTGTCTGCATCTTCGGGGTTAATCCCTTTCTGAAGATTTATTTACTTAAAAACTTGCGCACTCTGGATGCCTCCTAAAAGTAGATAAAGGGAACCCCGTTGAATAAACGAGACAAACATATTATATCATAGAGGTTCACTTACTTTTGCCACTCATTGATACAGTATGCTATATTGGATATATGATATATGAATAAATTAATTTATTAAATGATTTTATTATAAATAAATGTTTCATTTGTTCAGTTGGGTTCTCTTTATCTACTTTTAGGATGTGAAAATCAGATGATGTTTTAGGTCATGTTTATGTAGAAATATAGACATTTTGAAAGGGTTCACAAACTTTCAAGCACAATTGTAGCTCTTTTGGGCCCGAAAACTAGTGGCTCTAAGCCCTGAAGTAAATGAGCTATGTGAATTTTATGGTAGGTAGCTTTCTGGAGGTGGCTAAAGATATGGTGTGATATTAAAGTTGGGATTGGTAAATTTTTGACTGTGTACACAAACTGCCTTTTTGGTTGAAATGATCTTTACATATTGACAGCAAATAAATTATAAAATATGGAAAAGGTCAGAAAAAAATCCATCACCTGTGACCACTCCAATCCTGTCTCCCTGTGGGGGGGGCATGGCCTTCCAAGAGCCTTCAAGGGCATGTGAGGGATTACAGAGCCTTGGAGAGATGCTGCTTTCAAATTTGGTTAGCTTTCCAGATTACCAACTTCAGCTTTAATATCTGGGGAGTCAGGTTCTTGCACCCATTCAGCAAAAGTCAGGCTATGTTTATGTTTGAATAATTAATTTTTAAATTGTGAATCACCAGATAAATTTAATATTTTGGAGCATTCCTGCAATGTTTGATTTACACCATTTAATAATGCAGTCATTTCACAGAGGCTCTAATCACAAAACTAAAGCCAACTTTTGATGATTTTAACTTATTGCTGAGATAGTAGTCACACTTTGCCAGATAGCATAAACGGACGTCCAGTGGTTAGAAACTTTGCAATTTACAAGGAATATTGTCTGGTGATGAAAGTTGTCTCTGTTGTTGCTCTAGGTTCTCTAGGAGTTTGCCCAGTGAAGACCCATTACATGTATAGTAGTCATACTGTAGTCCTGGGCTATTCAATTGGTGACCCAGCCCACAAGGCAATATATATATGTAATATATAAAATAAAATATATATATATATAT
>JAQMYF010000024.1:35566600-35578305 GCA_030014195.1 Neosilurus mollespiculum | reverse complement strand
TTTTAGATTCCTCCCTAATTTAATTTTACTATGTAAAGCTGCTTTGTGACAATGTCAATTGTAAAAAGCACTATACACATAAAACTGAATTGAATTGAATTGAATGGGAAGAAGCTGCATATGGGACTGATGGTCAAGTGTTCATACATGTATAATTTTTTTCCCACATTAATATTTATAACATTTCTGGTGTAGAATTCTGGAACTGACCAGTTTCAGCATCCATGGACTACCACGGCAGGTGGCGAAGCAACCGAACAGGCCAAAGATGACGATGACTGCCCCAGTGCCAATAAGGACATATGGTGCATTGGTGCTGGAGTCTGAGGCTAGCAGGAGATAGGACTCCAGACTAACCTTCCCCCAGACCCCCACTGCTAACAGGATCACCCCTGTGAACTGGGGACAAAGACAAAAGCATCGTGAACCAAGGACAGAGACAGTGTGAAACTTTTTTATTAGAGCATCCAGGCGATTTCTCATGACATTTTAATATGTAACTATGTGTAGCGGTTTATTTCTACAGTTCCTGTGAGTGTTTAGTTTGATATACTAATGGGGCGCTTGCTTGCCCCCCCACCCCCCAGGCCATCGGAAGGTTAGGATTACTGAGCAGTAAACACCACGGTGGCGGACTCTGAACTCAGGAGGCCACGTTTGATATCAAAAGATCACTATAAGCGTGTTAGTATCATTGTGAAAATTTCTTTTTCACTACTACACAACAAATCTGAAGTTATTGCCGAGTCCGAACTGAAGTTGAACGCGAAAAAAAAGACGAGTGTTTTCTGGTGTTTCATCTCGGCTTTCCTCTCCGGGCTGTTTTAAGGTGTACTCGGATCAGATCCATTCGTTTCACTATTAAACCCTATCTGTGGGTCACTGTTAGCAAAACTCATTGGAAACATAAACTATGCCGTAGTTAACGAGCAACAATTTAAATACAAACTTTCAGTCATGTGTTGACCTTTATTTGGGGGATCCTAAAGAAAAAACTGCAGGAAAATTCTACATCTTTGCTGTGTGACTGGTTAAATGTGGTTAATAAGGAAAACGGATTAAACCGTTGTTCAGGTCAAGCCATCGCAGTGCGCGTGCAGCTCATTGTGTGCTACACACCGGAGCTAAAATAAGCTAAGCTAAGCTAAGCTAAGCTAATCATGCTAGCTAACTGTCCACTTCAGCCAAGTTGAGCAGCAGAGCGAATCAAACAAACTAACAACTTACCCAAAATATAAGGCTGTAGGAAATCAGAAAGGTCTTTAGGCATGTTATCACGGGTTTGGTCTGTAATCTTCTGGATGGAGGAGACATCTCGGCTTTTTAATTCTGCTCCTGTAGGCGATTTGTTTTGATGTTAGGAGGGAGATGAAAAACTGGGATTGTTCTCCCAGAGAAAGTTATTTTTTAGGGAGGGTGGAGGAAATGTCGTAGGAGCAGCCGCGGCTCTACTTTCCGGGCTGAGGAGAGATGAAGCATACCTGTGAAGGGTTACATCCAGGACTGAAGATCAGCAACAACTTTAACTCTGAACTTCTTTACTGGCCGGCATTCACGTTACAAACTTCTTTGTAGTATTAAGTTATGGAGCCTGGAGTTATCGAAATGAATACCTGAGCCATGTCTATCACTCCCACCCTGATATACGGTTATAAATCTCACTTCGATCTGTACGACGGAGCATTAGTGCCACAGTAAAGAGGGGAAAAAATCAGAGATTTCCAGAATAAAGTCCTATTGTTATGAAATAAAAGTGAGTCTGAAGAGCTTTGCCTCCTGCACGAGCGCCGTGTAAGGTTACTTATTACGCGCCTGCACGTGCAGTGCCATGCAGCACATACTTCCACTCACCTGGAATTGGTTCTCTTTATTTCTATTATTTCGTCGCACTTAATGCGGCCCGAACGGCAGTTTGACCCACGCAGTGTATGAGTCAAAGTCTCGGTGCCATCAAGTGTGTTATTACTTTTATTGGTGTTTCGAGTTACCATAATACCATAAAATCCCTCTGAAACGGACGGGGAGAGGTCGACCAACAATCATGAAACTCTCCTCACTTTGACGAGAAGCCATTCTTTCACACAGAAACTTTTACTGAAGTCGACATTTCGACACTTTTTGCTACCTTTGACGGTTTTCTCTTAATCGTTGTTTAAATATGACAAGGTTTGTCAGTCAGTTTATCTGTTTACCATTTTTAACACCATCTTACAGCAGATACAGGCACATCTCACAATTTCTTCAGGAATTATTATGTGGCTGCTTAAGAGCAGAAACCCCAGAAAAATGGCTCTCTTTATTTTCTTTTTATTATTCTTCTGTCGTACTTAATGCGGCCTGAACGGCAAAGGGCATCCACCCAATATATACATCAAAACGTGTCCCGGCGCCGTGAAGTGTGCTATTACATTTATTGGCGTGATTAGCCAAAAACTACACCAAAAAAATTCCATTGAAATTAATGAGGAGAGGATGACAACAATCATGAAACTCACCTCACTTTGATGCCTCGCCGAGAAGCCGTACTTTCACACAGAAACTTGGTTGAATTTTTAAAACATAGACACTGATTTTTTGACATATTCCGATGGACAAAACCGCTTTTTGCTACCTTTTACAGTTTTCTCTTATATATATATATATATATATATATATATATATATATATGTAAAGGATTTCTGAGTCAGTTTGTGTATTCATAATGGGTGTGTAATTCTTGGAATGTTCTGGGCTAGAGTGGGTGATGTCATCAGCAGAGTGTGAGAAAACAAAATTATTTTGAAAAAAGTTTTTTTTAACTCGCTCCTACTCCCATAATTTTCACTCTACACCAATAAGTTTTACATCAAAACGTAGGACAATATGTGCTGGTTCTCACCATGTAACTTTTGACTCAGCAGCATTTGGAGAATTTAAATGGCGAGCCTCTGACTGACAGCTGAACAATGAATTTCTACATAGAACTCAATACAGTCATTTTTAAATCATGACTGTTTAAACCCATTTTACAGTACAGCAAAATAATTTATATCACTGCATGCTGTTAACCTCATTGTGATGGGAAATACGGTTTTCAAATCAAGTCCAAAAGCAAGACATGCAGCATTGCCTTTGTAACTAAAAAATATATGTGTAACTGTCAGCCAGCTTAATCACTATGGCAACGACTAGCTGTGTCATGCACTTCATACACACCTGCAGCTCTTTAAAACAAAAACAAACGAGGTTTTTTTTACACAGCTGAGTAACTGAGGGTTAAGGGCCTTGATCAAGGGCCCAACAGTGGCAATTTGGTGGTGCTGAGACTACTGCCTTAGTAGTATACTGATTGGTTTGACCTGATAAAAAACCCATTAATTTAAAATAATTTAATTAGATTGATGTATATTTTACAAAGCCAAAATGTATGACTTTTAGACCAAAAAAGTTTTTGTTGCATTTGTGATTTTTTTTTTTTTTTTTTTTTTAAACTACAAAGTAAAAGAGCTGAATGAACATCCTCGAGGTGCAGTGATTCCAAAATTTTTGCCAGGGGTTGTATAAAACTGTTAAATACCTGGAAATATCAGCTGAATAGTTTTTACTGAAAAGTTTTTGTCGCATTTGTGATTTTTTTAACTACAAAGTGAAAGAGCTGAATGTTCAAGCAATGTTCATTCAGCTCTTTTACTTTGTAGTAAAAAAAAATCACAAATGCGACAAAAACAAATGGAGAAATAGAGACCTCTCTATCTACCCTGAACCTGCTGAGCCTACCTTATTAAATGTATATAAATGATCTATGTGAAATTTGTACTGCCATAAAATGTAGCCCTGTTAATATACAAGGGACAAAACTAAGATGTTTAAGGTACAGATGATATTTTAATCTTAAGTGAGAGTGCCAAGGGACTATAGAAATAATTTTAATATGTATTGTAAAGAACCAACATTAAAATATATTTATATATGAATAACCCTTGTGAATAAAAATGTAACAACAGTGAAATTAATGTAGTTATATTATATGAATGTGTATATGTGCTTGCAAGCTTTGTTGTAAATATGTAATTCTCAATGTACAGCAATAAAAGAGGCATTAAAGCTATTTTATCATTATTATTATAAAATGTCCTGTGTAAGTATACTGGCAAAAACAATCTGAAAACTGTAAGATATCTCTGTGTCTATAAATGTCTATATACATGTAGCATATATGTTCCAGGCTGGATTGCCTGCAGAATTTTTGTCAAGGTAGAGTGCACTTTGGAAATGGGTTACTATATATTATGCTGCCTAATATTTATTGGGATTGTCACTTCAGATGTGTTTCTGATAACATATTCCTAAAATAAATTGTGTTAATTAAAATATTAGTTACAAAAATTTTGTTACTTAATGCATTTCATGCTCTCTGTTTTGCCTGGCCTTTATAACAGCTGTAAAACTTCAGTGTTCATTATAAATAATCTATTCATAATTTAAACCTATTTGCAATTTGTTGGCAAATATTGTGCTATTTTTTTCACTATTTAGAAGTTTAAGTGTAACATATTCACATTGTTGAATTTTGACAAATTTAGTCTTCATTTATTACATATAAGACACTTCATGTACTAGCTGCCATGCTGTTGTTGCAGTTTCTAAATAAATTTAGTTATATTATTTTATAATGGATCATGTTATCCTTATATCTATATTGCAGTGAATTGAATTTTATTGAAAAGTATTTGAAATTTTAAATATTTCTTTGTGAATTAGATGACTTCAGACCCTCAGGCTGCATATATGTATATGGCAATGTGGTTCCTAGACCATCGCAAGATGGCGGCTTGGCGCATGGATATGGTGAACATAGCTACGTAGCATATAGTGCTTCTACGTATTTATTCCTATGCACACGCACGCACACACACACACACACACACACACACACACACACACACACACACACACACACACACACACACACACACACACACTGTTTTTTACCACGTTTGCCCCACCTCCCTGTGTTACATCCTGTTGTAGCGGACCAATCACCTTCTGAGGTATCTGCTCTCCTCCCCTCATTTGGGATTGTTTTCATCATTTGGCCCTCATTCTGAATTAAGTGAATAGCCCTGGTATAGAGCCTGGCTTAAACCCCACACTAATGGTTACTGTCAAAGCATATATGCTTTGATTCTTTGATTTATCATCACCTGTTTTGCCACAACTACTTAGAAACCTGTGTAAACTGTGAGGAATTTTTCTGTGTTCAACAGATAAGTATGCCAGTTTTCACATATTTTCTGGCAGTAGTTGCAGCCATATCTCAAAATTTCTTCATTGTTATTTCTTTATTATTCTTTATTATTATTATTATTATTATTATTATTATTATTACTTTTTTTTACTATTACTAAGTAATAATATTACTTTTGGAATTCCACATTATCATAAGTATCAGGACATACTACACCTGTCCTTTCACCTCTGTTGGATTTATTCACTTAAAGGTTCCCACTTTTCAGGTATATTAAACAAAGATGAAACAGTGGTATCTCTTGGAAATAAAATGGAATTGGCAACAATGACTTTCTGAAACAATTTACTTCTGTACGTGAGTGTCAATTACCCATTTTGTCAAAGCGACATCCAAACAACAACAAAATAAAATTATTTTATATTAAATTATATATAATAAAATTAAATTCATTATTTCCTCCCAAATCAATAAAGTAACACATGGCTTTGAAGAAGTTCACCAATCTGATAAAATATTTACAAATTGTGGAACAATTTTAGAATAATGCTCCTCATCATAAAATTGTGAAGACGTTGAATATGCCATCATTTACAGGACATAATGTTAGGGAGTTGAAAGTCCATGTTGCCCAGCGACAGCCCCAAAACATCACAGCTCTAGAGGAGATCTGCATGGAGGAATGGGCCAGAATACCAGCAACAGTGTGTGAAGCCTTGTGAAGACTTACAGAAAACATTTGACCTCTGTCATTGCCAACAAAGTGTATATAACAAAGTACTGAGATGAACTTTTGTTATTGACCAAATACTTATTTTCCACCACAAGTTGCAAATAAATTCTTTAAAAATCAGACAATGGGATTTTCTGGATTTTTTTTCTTATTTTGTCTCTCATAGGTGTACCTATGATGAAAATTGGAGACCTCTCTCATCTTTTAAGTGGCAGAACATGCACAATTGGTGGCTGACTAAATACTTGTACCCACTTATTATTAATACCCACTGTAGACTAATTTCTTTATATATATATATATATATATATATATATATATAAAGAAATATATATATATATATATAATTCTGTGGCTAGCGTAGACTGGCTTTTGTGTTATATGTGGGCAAACTTGAATGGGACATGTATGTTTAATGCTAGAATGTTGCTAACTTACTTTGTTTTTATTTGTATTTTCTAGGTGATTTGTCTCCAAGTTCCCTCCTGGAGCCAGAGCATGTGATCTCAAATTCGTTGTTAAAAGTCTGGCTTCTGTTAGGATGTCAAGAATATACTTTGGAATACATGTTTAATGGAGTGACTTAGTGATTTTTATCATAAGCACTTGATGTAAGTGGCAGTAAATACACTTGTTGCTAAGGGCTCTCCATGTAAATAGTTGCATAAGTACCTGTTTCACTTTGCTTTGATGAACAATTTATGTAAATATTTGAACACATTTTGTTTGCTGTGATGAGCACATTAAATAAATAGTTCAATAAGTACAGCTTCTTCATATAATGTACTTCATGTGAAAGGTAGTATATCTTTTAATTTGCTGGATAGACACGTTACTTTTAAACCAGCACTTTCAGTTTTATGCTATGAGTATTTCTGTGAATCATTGACATGTACATTAGATTTGATAACCCTTCCTTTCACAGGCTCCATAGGCCCTTAATATAAATAATTTTAAACATACCTGTTTTTGTTAAAAGTGATAGCGCACTTTATGTAAATGAGTGAATAAGTGCACCTTGTTTGCTAAACTTACTCTATAAATATTGCATATAGTGGGGAAGGAAAAAAAAATATTTTTCTCATTATTCTGGTAATTCTGCAAGTACCTTTTCATAAGCTGTCTATGTAATGTACTGCATGGTCAAACTATAATAACAAACTAGGTTTATGGGTTTTTCCCCTCCCTAAAGGCTTTATTGGATGGGGGTTGATACATATGGAAGCCCATTTCTGCATCTAAAGAAAAAAGGGTCGCCTTGAAAGTCATAATTATGAGATTCTAAGCTGAGTTGTTAAGTCATAGTTATGAGAAGCAAAGTCATTATTGGTATGAGTTAGTAAGTCATAATTATGAGATGCTAAGTCATAATTACTACTTAGCATACTTATGACTTACTAACTCATAATTAAATATTCTCATAATTAAGACAACATCTCATAATTAGTGCACTCAGCACAAATAAACTATTCTTTTACCATTACACTGTTATGAGCATACCTAACAACCTCTCTCTCTCTCTCTCTGTCTGTCTGTTTTTGATGAGGTAAACTTGCTTCTTCTGGGATGCCGGTGATCGTGATCCTCCTAATCTTTCTGCGTTTTGAGTCCTGTGGTCCATTCTGGTGTGCTGCTGCTGGCTGGAGTTCTCATCTTGGAAGCCCCTTGCTCCAGCTGATGATGAAATATATGGACCTAGATGTGCACTTTGAGACTGTGCAGATTACTTTTCACTGCTGGTGATATAAACTCTTTGGCTTAAATGCTTTAGGACTTACAGTTGTGGTATAACCAACCGGACTTTATGTTGTACTGTAGTGAAGTTTATTTTACATGGTTGTATTTTTATATGGTTTCACCCAAATTAGGATGGGTTTGTCTTTTGAGTCTGGTTCCTCTCAAGGTTTCTTCCACATGTCAACTGAGGGAGTTTTTCCTTGCCACCATCGCTGCTGGCTTGCTCACTAGGGATATGTAAGGTTTGTAGAAGAAATGTTTCAATATTTAAATTCCTATTAAAATTTGTTTTACTATGTAAAGCTGCTTTTCGACAATATCAATTGTAAAAAGTGCTATACAAATAAAATTGAATTTAGAATAATGATTGGAGGTGGCATTTGAAGTACACTTCACCCTCGATTTCCCAGACTATTGGGGGGGGGGGGGGGGTGTCGGCTGTCCGGGAACCTCAAAAGTCTGGCAATCTAATGGCAGGGGTCCCTACCCTTTCCCGGACATTTACCATAATTGGTTCAGCAATCACCATTATTCAGCGGCAGTCCTGGACTACAACACCTATCCGACACTCAATACACAATATTGTGTTTCCACAAACTTGAGGAGCGTATCAGCACATTCTTTTATCACATTCATTTTAAATGTGGGTTCTGGCTCGGTGTCACTGTCCTCACTTTCACTTTCACTTAGCTCTCCCATTACTGGTGCCACTATCTGTTCATCAGACATTATTTCGTGCCCCTCTTCTGCTTCATTTTTGTCCATCCACTTGGACAAGAATGGACCAGATAGGAGGGAAGTTGGAAAATCATGACTGACCTGGACTTCCATCATCGATTTCCAGACTTATCCGAGCATAAAATTAGTAAAATATGATCCACCTGTGTGCAGTCTAAGTGTCTTTTATGAAATGCTCCAGAGTCTGCAACACCACTAAGCAAGAGGCATCATGAAGCAAGTGACACCATGAATACCATGAGCTCTCCAAAAAGGTAAGGGAAAAGTTGTGGAGAAGACCAAATCAGGGTGGGCTTATATACAATACCTGAAAAATAGAAAATCCTATGGAGAACTAATATATCAGGGGTGTCCATTCTTATCCGCAAAGGGCCAGTGTGGGTGCAGGTTTTCACTTCAACCAAGCAGTAGCCACACCTTCCACCTGTTTCAATAACTGATTAAAAAAAAAAAAAAGACTAGATTGCACATTAGTGTATCAATTTTAAAGCAAGGTTGGTAAGACAACCTTGCTTTAAAATTGGAGCCGTTGAAGGCTAACACAGCTCAAAAACCTGAAAATTTTACTGCTGACTAGAGTATCTGTCCACACTCCACTGAGCTGGGCTTCACTGAAGAGTGGCCAAGGGAAAAAAAGCCATTGTTTACAGACAAAACTAATAAAGCACAATTAGAGTTTACCAAAAAGCATGTGAGAGACCACCCAAACATATGGATAAGAAGTTGTCTGGTCAAATGACAGTAAAATCTAACTTTTTGGACATAAAGAAAAAACACTATGTCTGGTGCAAATTCAGCATCTCTCATCAACCCAAGAACACAATTTTCATCAGCAGGAACTGGGAAATTGGTCAGAATTGAGGAAATGTAACACAGGAAAAAGGTAGCTCTACAAAGTAATGACGTTGGGGGTGGGGGTGAATAGTTATGAACACTTAAGTTTTCTGGGCTCTTTTTTGTACTTTTTCTTGTTTGCTTCACATTAAAAATGTTTTGCATCAAGGTTGTCTGCATGTTGTGTAAATCAACTGATTAAAAAACAACCCAACATCCATTTTAAATCCAGGTTGTAATTCTACTCGCAAGTTAACACCTGTCATTATTTATGAAACCTGTCATTATTTATGAAACCTGTCATTATGTATGAAACTTCTGAAACCCTTCGTTTGAGTCTTAGGGATCTCATTTAGCCTACACGTCTCGCCTCTTCATGTGCACTGTCTTTTGCCACTGTAGGCTTGAATATACCAATACCTTTCGCTCTTTTGCATAATCCTCAATCCAAAATGACACAGTTATTTTCAGGCACCCTCCCTCTATTAACTATGTTTAAAATAAACCTCTTTGGAAATGGACTAGAACACAAATCACGTGATGTTGATCATGATCAAAAATATGTTTTCAAGGTTTTCAAACCATCTCCCTCTACTCACTATGGTTCTATGTGCTTGTCTAAAGGCAACAGTTGATTATGCCTTTTTCTATTTAAAAGAAAAAAAATCTGCTGACAAATAACAAATAATTATTGAAAATTACTGTTATAAGCTCTTTATATGTAATAAAGAGCTTATTGGTGAGCAATAACAATGCTAGCTGTAGCAGTTTGTGGAAATGTAATTTGTAATTCATGGATGGATGAAATTTAAAAGGGTTGAATACTTGCAAGGTAAGTATGACATGGCCTGCATAGTGGTGGAAATAGTGACAGCATTGAGGATTATGGGTAATTTGCTTAGCCAGGCTGTGCTGTAATTTCTGGTGGAAAAATGCTATAGGAGGGGAAGAGGATCCAATCCATGACAACAGCATAAAACAGACACCAATTGTCCTTTAATTTTTTGTTCTACTAGATTCCAAATAGATGCAAGAAAATGCTACTTTAGCATCACATCATTTCAGATTAACATTTAATGGAGCCTATTCATTTATCAGAGGTATAAAATAAACATGAAATATAGTGTTATCTCTTGGAAATAAAATAGAATCAGCCACAATGACTTTCTAAAACAATTTGTATACACCTGTGTACAGTTTTAATGACCTTTGCACTGGGCGCAATGATCTGGAGAACATACTATAGCATGCATGCCATCTGGAGGCAGGAGCACAGAACAATTATCAAAACAAATATTGACCATCAAAACAGACACAGACAACGTGAACAGTAAAAAAAACATGTTCGTATGTTATTTGTGTGTGTGTGTGTGTGTGTGTGTGTGTGTGTGTGTGTGAAAGAGAGTGCACTATCCTAGTTTTTTCTCTCTTGCAATAAAACGCCTCCTTCCATTTCTTAACACTTTTCCCCTTTCTATGAATCAATTTTTCACAGTTTTCTAACAGACGCGTTTTGACATGAATACAATTGTATTGACAAACACACAGGACCAAAACAAACAAAAAACAAACAAACACATGAATAAGAGATACTAAGCCTGTGAGCTGAGGTAGTTTTGCTGGGAAACCTTTGTTCATTCATTCATTCATTTTCTGAACCGCTTAATCCTAATTAGGGTTAGAGGGAGGAGGGCGCCCATCTCAGCAGACTCTGGGCAAGGGCAGAGTACACCCTGGACAGCTCAACAGGTTATTGCAGGGCAGAAACACGCTGACAGCAATCCAATGGCCTGCTATTTAGGAATAACAGCAATGGTTCCTTTACATGCCTCTCACCACAGACAGTGAGAGACATGGCTGGTCTTTGATAAGTTAGTTAGCTGCACCGGGGGAGAAACCTTTGTATTCAGCCAAAATTAACTGATAATGGAAGATAAAACACAGGCTGTTGGCTGGTGAATGGGCCCTTTAAAGTGAAATGAAAGGCAAGCCTTTCAAACTTTGCTGTTACGCATGAACATATGTATATTTATATCATCATGTGATATTTAAATACTTTTTTAAAGTTGCAGTCTCATATCTTAAAATCCATTTGATAGTTCAGTGAATTGCGAGTGTACAAAATCCTTCTGGTCCCCCTTTTTAAAAAGGGGAACTACCACCCTTGTTTGCCAGTCTAGAGGTACGGCCACAGATTTGCAAATACATGAAATATAACCACATGGAATCCATGCTAATAGCTGAGTAAACTTTATTAATTTACCAAAAAAACATTTGCAAAATAAACAAATAACTTCTACAAAATATTTCAGGTAACAGGACAGTACGGTGACTGACTCTCTCAGTAATACTTATAATGTTTTTTTCAAATTCAAATTCAAATTTTATTTGTCACATACAAATTATACACAGTACAATATGTAGTGAAATGCTTAG
>JAQMYF010000024.1:35537848-35550665 GCA_030014195.1 Neosilurus mollespiculum | reverse complement strand
GGTGATCTTGAGGGAACGTGGTGGAATCGTGGTGATCTTGAGGGAACGTGGTGGAATCGTGGTGATCTTGAGGGAACGTGGTGGAATCGTGGTGATCTTGAGGGAACTTGGTGGAATCGTGATGATCTTGAGGAAACTTGGTGGAATCGTGATGATCTTGAGGGAACAAGTCAAAATTTTTGCCTGTCAACATTACGATGTATTATTTGACACCAATCATGATAGAATGTGGGAATCATAGTAGATGATCTTGAGCTTGAAGAAGAGCTTGATGCGCCATCGTAGGGGCTCTTGATGAACTTCGGAACACGATTCCTTCAAGTTTTATCTCTTGGATGTACCCTACCTCCTTTTTATACTCGTTATAACGTGAGTAAATCGCTTTTTTGAATCATGGACACCGTGGCCCCAGTGTAAACCCAAGGTTACTAATGACAGATACCAGGACAGTCAATGGTGTGTTTTCTTTTCATTAAATTGCTCACTTATAGCACTTACTTCAGTCAAAAATGTTCTTTTAAATATTGGTTCAAAGACGAGGTGAAACCAGATGTTCCTCCATATCTGTTTTAAATTCTGTCACAGCTTATTGGTGTATTCCTGGCATGCTGCTTGTCACGCTACATCACCAACAACCAGTATGAAATGGTTTAGGCATTTCAGGTAAGCCTATTGTTTTCTTGTGTTTTTACAGAAATGCTTCCATTTGAATGATAATTAACCTGCTTTACCAAGACCCTTTACATAATTTATAATTATTTTACTTTTAACTTTTAATTTCATTTTACTTATTTATGAATGTTGTTAGTTGTTAATTGGACTTAATGTCATTCTTGTCTATTGTAGGTGTAAAACATGAGGAAGTCATCCATGATATACAACACAAAGGGAAGCCATACAGTTTTAGAATTATCTTTCATTTTAGGAAATGCTCCAGCTACCTTTTTAAGTGTTAGTGCATGGCAACTAGATTGAAGGGAAGGATTTAATCTTCATGTCTTTTCACAGTTATTCATTTTGCTGCAATTAATGTGCTTTTTTGTAGTTTGTAACCTGAAATTATTAAAAGAATTCACAGAAAGTGGAGTATGTGCAGGTTTAAAACTGTTAAATTTATAGTATAGACATTGAATGACTTGCCTTCTTGGTCTAAATATTATACATTTTTCAGTTTAGTCAATTGGGAAATTATGTTTGTTAACGGTAGATCAAATACATTATTATGAGTTGTGGGAAATAAATGATGGTTATGTTGATATGAAGTGTCATTGTATATTAAAGTCTTGTTTCATGTAATATTGCCTTACCAAAAAGATACTGACCTTCAGACCCTTCATTATGGGTCAACATTTAATATGAATATGAAGCTCACTCACATCAACCAGTGATGTTTCTTAATGAGAATTAGTGTATTGTTAATGCATGTATTGCTTTTGTTGGTTGGGTGGTTTTATTATGATAATGTATTTACACTCCCTGCAATTCAGCGGATGGCTCATCTGCATCTACAGACTGCTTACCCCAAGGTTTTTCTTCAAACAGTTTTTTGCACCCCTGCCAACTTTTTGTGAAAAAAGGGGGCACTCATTTCCAAGTCTACTGGAGTTGACACATAGCCTGATTATTAAATTTCATTGTCTTGTATGTCTTAAATTAACATTTTAAAGCAAGTAGTATCTGTATTTTTCTGTCAGAGGTAATTCAGTGTTAATAGATTGCTTTGAGTTGTGTGAACAGCATGTATTGTACATCAAAATCAGTAAACAAGCATAATAAATTGTTTTTTGGTCTGTGTGAAATCAGCTCTGACATCACGTACACAAGGTGGCAGCATTGACCCAGTGTTTACAGAGAACCACTTCTAAGTTTTCAGAATCTTTTGAGTGTTTATGGATTTTCCTGAATAAATGAATGAAGCACAAAAGCAGCAGCTCCAATAACATTTAAGCCTGGATCCTTGCTGGTTTTGGTTTTGCATATTTGACAAACATTTTATGAAATGGAAAAAATGACCGACTGCACTGACCAAAGGATTAGGGTTAGCAGTCTTCTGCCAATACAGTGGCTTATAGTGAGGGAAAAAATCATATTCTTTGTTTTCAAACATTGATTGGAGAAGATTACATCGAATATGATCGAAATAAATAAAATCTACATATTTAAGTGTTAAATGCTGCATGTTTAACGGTATAAATCTACCACTTCACTAGTAAATACCTGTTTTATTGTCCATTATCAGTTAATTCTGGCTGAATGTTAAGGCTTTCTGGAGAAGCCGCCCCAGCTCACCGGCTTAGTCTCTTACTCACCTGTTCTACATCTCGTTCTGGTTCTGTGAGACTGGAGGAATGATCTTGCGCATGTGTAGTACCTTGGCATTGCAACACCAAATCGTAGAAAGTGGAAAAGTTTGAGATGAAGTGTTAAGAAACAGAGGAAGGTATATGATTTCAGTAGAACTAAAGATGGTGATGTTTATTAAAGTCATGGCACTTTCGTGCAGGAGTAAACACACGTTTCAAAAAGACGATGTGGTCGGCTTCATTTTATTTGAAAGAGATTCCACTGTTTGATGTTTATTTAATATACCTGAGAACTCGGTGGGCTCCTTTAAACGCTGATCCAAATAAAGTGTGTGTTCCACTTCACAGATAAAAGTCTATGGAGGATAATTAGGGACACAAATGGCAATTATTTTGTACATTAAATAAGATGAGCAAAAACAAAACCTTATGAAATTAGACCTAAATAAATTTTACTCGTTGTATTTTTTTTTTTTTTTCATATTATGTAAATGTATTTAGCTTAAACACCTGGACTGGAAGATTCGGTTCGGCTTTAAAAGAGAAAAATAACGTCTCACATAGATGGCGTCTTAATTCAAGGGCGTGGCCATCGTGGAAGGTGACGCTGGATTGGCTACAGAGAATGTCAATCATGCTTTGAACGTTACAACATTGGACGAGTCGCTCTCTCGCGGAGAGTCAGAGCTATAAAACCCTCCTACTGTAGTTTCCGACAGGAGAGTGTTCCTTCTCCGGGTGAAACGTGGAGCAGAGGCGGCGGGATAAACCAGCCATTCTTGGCTAATTGTGCTCGAGGATTCGGTTCTCATCCAGGTTAGTGTTCGCGGTGTTTATGAAGTTTTCTTTTATGCCGTGTGTTTGTGTTGGTGTTGACCTGCTGAAGGGCTTTTGGTCATCCGGCTTCCCTGAATATCAGCTGCAGGTCCTTGCAACCCGCCTCGCTGTTCATTTACAATAAAAACAACAGCAGTGACCTACTTCAGTCTAGGAAGTTGTGCTGGTTGTGTTCAGCTGGTTTTTGTAAGGCTGCTGTGTGTAGAGCTGATCTCTTCCTGATTGCAGAACCAAACCAAAGTCTGGTGTGTTTGTACCTCCCCAGGTTCGCACCACTGCACTCGCACTCCGTTGACATCATGATGCAAATCCGCTCGGACGCTTCCACCCATAAGCACTCCCTCCTAAACGTCATGAACCGCTTCCTCGCTGCGGCCAACAACATGGATGAGACCATCATGGTACCCAGTCTACTGCGGGATGTACCACTGGAGGAGCAAGACGGGGACACCTCCGTGCACCACACCAGCGCGCTGTCCTTCCCGAGCAAGCAGAGGGACATGTATGAGCACTACTTGTTGCTGAAGTCCATTAAGAATGAGATGGAGTGGGGCTTGCTGAAGCGTGATCTGGGTGGTGGAGGCAGCTTCCTGGAGATGGCGGTGAAGCAGGAAGAGGAGCAGCAGGTACCAGGCGAACCCACGGAAGACCACACTGACTTGGAAAGCCAATTCCACTTCCACCTCCATGGACTCTTTGGGGTCCTGTCCAAGCTCACAGACCAAGCGGATCACCTCACCAACCGCTACAAAAGAGAAATTGGCAGTGGGAATCTACTACGATAGAGCAACACGAGCCTGTGATCTAAACCTGTATTATATGCACTTGGAGAGGGATCAGCACATCTGCTCCTGCCTTGGGAATCATGCTTAATCCTTCCCTCTAAGACCTCAACCAGTTCTCAGATGCACACCTAGTCAGAAATACTGCTTGGATGGGGAATGTAGAGAAAAGCTATGTAATTTGTGAAGGTCTGGGTTTTTTAAGTTAAAGGCTCCACATGACTAATTAATAAAATCCTTTCTGTAAGTCTGTAACCAGCACTCTTTATAGAAGAACATAAAAGAACTAATATCTAATTACAATTTCCCTGCGGTTGTTTTGGAGAAAAATTGAATGCTGGTTATTTAGTTTTTCTTCACATTAAACATGTTCCTGTAATATCCCCCCAGGCTGAGTTTTAACAAAGTTAATTTTAGCTTGCTGCTGTTGTGCACTCCAACCAATAAAAGATGAGAAGTTCTCCATGGAAAATGACTGTCGATTGTTTGACCTGTCTGTACTACTGTTACTACATACCTTTTTTTTTTTTTTTTTTTTTTTTTTTTTTGTCCTAAATGTTTAGTTTTATATTAAAGTTAGTGAATAAAAAAAAAAAAAAAACATAACAGACTTTGGCTTTTGTGTGCATCAATGTTTTTACTTTTGGGACGTAATTTTTAAATGGTGCCTCTATCTGTAGTTAATCTAATTGGGTGTGAGTGGAATGTGTCCTCCTGCTGGCATGTTTGGACCTGAAACTTGCCCCACTGGCTGTCTCATCTGAAGCCCGTGCAAATGTTGAAACCTGGAGCATGTTTCCATTGCATCGCTTTGGATTGATCAATTGAAGTAACTGAAACCAGTGACCTAATGCTGTTCTCTTGACACTTCCCCATAGCAACTGTCCGCTCACCCCTGACTGTACAGATGTTAATCACCCCTCCCTCATTGATCAAACAATGCAAAGCCGAAACAAATGGTGTAAAAAAAAAAAAAAAAAAAAAAAATCATTTCAGTGGGTGTGTTGGGTTAAAAATTAATGCTAACTTAATGTCAAGCTAAATATATACAGAAGTACCTGATTATGTGCAGAAGCTGGAGGAATGTCACAGTGGTTTGTCTTGTGGCATGGCATGTATTTCTGCTCTCGAAGTTGTATTTGAGCAGTGGATTGTGGAGTTTTTTTCCTCTTCTCTGGTCGTTGGAGATTGTTGGTTGTCACTGAATGTAGCTGGGATTATTTTCACAGGTCTGACGCATTGGCTGTTCCCAAGGTTATGCAATCTGTTAGTTTTTCTCTTTAAGATGACATGCTTGTGACAACTCTCTCTTCGTTTTGGTTTATTCTTGAAAACAATAAATGAGGTTTTCAAGGCAAAACTCAGGGCTCAGTTCAAGACTAGATATTCAGAGCTATTCAGTGTTTAAACAATATTTGAACAAAGCATGGACAACAAGGCACATCAGTCATATGTTTATCAAAAGTGATATTTTATAATTGCTTGAAAAATAGTTGTTCCTACAAAGTGTAATAAGTTCAGGTTTAATACCTGTAAATGTGAGGAAATTAAAACCTATCAACTGACCCAAATTTCTTCAGTGTTCAGACAAAATAGAAGTTTACCATTCCAGTAGTTTTGGAGGGGACTGTATAAAATCTAAAGCCTCATTGCAAAGTTGCCTATGCTCATTATTCAAGGGAGAAACTGCTTTTGAAAGTCCACCGCATTGCTCCACTGGTACTGATGAAATGTATTACAACAGTGTATTTGAGCTGTTTCAGTATCACAAAGGTCACTTTTACAGATGCATGAACATTTTTCTGTCTGGTCTGACAGCTGATGCAGTGTTGCAGCTGAAGTTAAAAATATGCAGAATTAGCACCAAAGCAAAGAGAGTATTTCAATAAGTGTTGTGTGTTGAGACATTGAAACTGATGCAAAACATATCTTTAATCCATTCGCTTGTGTTAACTGTTTATGAAGATTTCATCACAATATAAGCTGATCCTGGTTCACATGCTCATGACAGCACAGGAAAGACAGGGAAACAAGTGTATACACTGAAACCATTAAAAGTGTGACATCATCTGAGTGGCTCATCACAGCCCCATTTTCCTGATCACAAGACAACTGCATGATCATGCAGGCAAGACCTGACATTGTCTTTGCCAGAGCTCTCTGGGCTGGATTTATATTATGTGACAATCACTTTCTCAACAGCTTTAAAGGTAATGACCTAATTATGCAAGATGTGTCCACTCTGTTTGTGGGAAACTAGCCAATCAGTATTAAAATACCAAGTAAATTGTGTATTGGTGATATGGTAAACAGAACTCTGCAAATTATACAACTTGAAAGTCTGCATATATATGACTGTCATCAAATCTGGGATGAGTATATCGAGGGAAACCCACACAAGCATGAAGAGACCATTCAAACGCCACACAGAAACACCCTCGCCATAACCTGGACTCAAACCCAGGACTCTCTTGCTGTGAGGTGGACGTGTTAACCAGTATACCAGTGTCGCCTCTCATTGAAGAATTCCTCTCATTGAAGAACTGCTCTTAAGTCAAAATGGTGAAAAGCACTTTACCCGAATTGAAAATAAATCACATTCCAACGGAAGAAATACTTTTTGGTGTATGCTGAATAAGTATATACATGTAGTGTTTCACACTCAAAGCTTTAGGCTCGCCTGCTGAATCATGGAGCTGTATAAAGAGCTCAGTGATCTGAAACCAAAGACTTGCCTAATGTGGGATATTCCATAAAAATCCTAGAGGTTTTTAGCTTAATACCTGTGTTTCATCATAATTCTGACCTTTTATGGCGTTCAGTTGTGATTACTGGCAAGAAAAAAATAGATCCCAGCATGACCATACATCGAAGTCTCCCTGCTTAACAAAATCTTGCACTGTTCAACACAAGTGTGTGATTTCATTATGGAACAATGCAGATTATAGTCCTGGTCCTATATAAAATTACACAAAAATTTTATAATTATAAATCTTATAATCTGTATTTAAAAAGTATGTGGGGGCAGCCGTAGCCTAATGGTTAGAGAAGCGGCTTTGGTCCTGAAAGGTCGCCGGTTCGATTCCCGAACCAGCAGGAAAAATGTGTGGCAGTGGTGGAGTGAGATGCACCTTCCCATCCTCTACCTTCATGGCTGAAGTGCCCTTGAGCAAGGCACCTAACCCCCACCTGTGCTCCAGGCAGCCCAATGTGTGTGGCAGCCCAATGCTCTGTGTGTGCATTTGCTCACTGTTTACCTATGTGTGTGCTCACTGTGGATGGGTTTAATGCTGAGGCAATAATTTCCCTTGCGGGATTGATACAGTATAGCAAAATCAAAAATATGTGAACCCCTAGCATTGGCAGTTAATTTAAATGTGAAGGTATTTTCAATCAGTGGGATGACTGAGTTGTGCATCCTGTTTTATTTGAAGAACACAGATTTCTCAGTCTAATAAGTCTGAGCTTCACAGTATATGTTTGTGGAAGTATATCATAGAGAACAAAGGAGATTTCTGAGGACCTTTGGAGGAGTTAATATATAGATTTATGCAGTGCGTATAAGTGGAGCTCCCATATAATTTCCCTTACTTGAAAAGTTTTTCATGGGAACTCTCAAACCCCATACACGTATCCTAGCATGGGCGTAACCACATATTCTTTGGGGGGGAACACGTCCCCCCCAATATTGGGAAAATATTACGTCCCCCCAATAATATACATTAATATGTGACATATGAACCACTTTTATGAGCCTTGACTGTTAACGGATCAGATCCGTCTCCTTTCTTTCTTTGAAACACTGCTCTGACCGGCTCTGACTGACACTGTCACAGCCAGGTTGAGGGAGGACTGATACAGATCATGGAGGGAGTTACTGTTAGCAGCTAAAAAGCAGAAAAAGCAGGACCAGCTGGCAAACATTTGGGTGGTTTTTTAGACAGTAAGCAACTAAATACCTAAATAATAGTGCTGTTTCCAACGTGAGTGCACAATTTTTTTAATTAATGTAAAAATATGTGTTGTGTTGAAGTGACTCAGTTCACTCAGCAATGCTAGAGTGAAGATGCTTCCGCCTCCAAGGCGAACTACGTTTGTGTAAATCAGTGTGCCCCACCCGCACACGCACAGTCACAGACCTAATGAGAATGGGAGGAGGATGAGAGTAGGAGGATTTGGATGGAGAGTTTAGTTTTATTGTGTTGCTAATAAAATAATCTATCTCCCCCATGTGTGAGCTGTGTGATTGAGTTAAATAGACATTTGAACATTTGTGGGTTAAAGCAAATAACATAAACATAAAATGGTCATCAGGGTGAGCTCTTCTGGTACAATGGTCTTCTAGTACAATGATATCTGGTCACAATGCAAGCAGCACAGAGAGACAGTAAGAGAGAGACAGATGCTGTAGGGAGAGGCCAGACACAGACATACCCCGAAGAGGCAGATGATCAGGTAAGACATTGGAATGAGAACAATAAAGCAATTTAATACAGCACATAAATAGCAAGTGTGAGTATTTAGTAATGAAAAATATATTCATAAATAAAAAAGCACAACAGTTAACCGCAGAGTTCTCATTTGGAAGTTGCAAAATGGCAAAATTATAAACTTATTTGAATCTTAAGTTTGTTATTATTTCCCTAAAGTTTAGTATCTTAGGCTTATTGGTGCCAAGGTTCATGAAGTAATGAGCATTATTTAAAAAGTTACACCACTTTTGATCTGCTTCCTCAGTCAGTCTTTTTTTCTTATGTTCTTCATATTTTGTCTTTCTTGTCATTGTCCTTAAACATTTTATCTCTGTAGTATACTTCAGTCGGCTTAGGCTGGTCTGGTGGCTGATCTGATTCTTGATTATGTTGAGATGATCTCATTTTCTCAGTTTTTCTGTAATAAAACACATCTATTTTCTGTCACTATTTTGTGTAGCGTCCATAATGTTTCTAACCAAATATTATAATTCATTTGTTCATTATTGTATATGTGTTTATATGTTAACATGATCATGATGTTTAGCTTCTTAAGCTCGATTTAGATCTTGTATGCAATCATGAATAACTTTTTATGAAACTTGTCCTGTGAACTTGAGAACATGGCACAATTGGTATATTTTTAGTGCAATTTCCCTCAAAAAAATTGTAAGAAATCTAAAACCAAAATGATGTCTACTATACTGTAATTGTGATCGGCCTGAAAGAATAGAACAGAGTTTAAAAAAAAATGTTATGGACACTACACGTGAAATGGAAAATGTTTTTCTTATGGTTCAATTCATGGTTCAATTCAACTGCAATAATGTAATCAGCTGTAATGTTTTGGGTTTAATTACTCATCCTACATCCATGCCAGTTGCTTATCAGACATACTAAGATATTTTCACTATTTGTAGACAGTTTGGTCATAGTTTTATGAATATAACATATGAAATATTCATTTATAAGGAAAAAGGTATTGATCATCAAATTTGCACAAATCAAGAAGTGTTGGGAAGATCTGCTTAATTCAACCTCCAACAGAAAAAATAAAATATGTTCATATAAGTAATTAAAGCATACATATGTACCATGAAAAGACTATTATTGAGGTTAATGTAAAGTAAGTACATTTCTGAATTCGCAAATATGTTATATTATAAAATCAATCAAATTAACTTAGATTCAGACATCTTATGAATTTTTTTCAACCTCAAAACATACAGTTGTGGTTTGCATGCGACCACAGATATGTCTAGGATATTGTAAACAATGCCAACCCAGTCAAAACAACCTGATTGTGGCTGACCTGTTATAGAAGGGATTAAAAATGAAGTAACCGACAGAGCATAAGTCTCAATATGTGAAGTACACCATTTAGAAACCATAGGTTTAGAGAACATTTCACTAACACAAGAATATAATTCCTTGTTTATTTCAGGTAATTATCCATGATGTCACATCTTGTGACCTGATTATTATATGCCTCTTGTTCTCTATATGGGCAAAGTGGTGACCCGGTGGTAGGGTGCTGGCTTACTGATCCGAAGGTCGGGAATTCAAACCCCACTATCACCAAGTTGTCACTGCTGTCCCCCAAGTGCTGCTAACTGAGTTATCAAAGGCCAGCCATGTCTCTCACTGTCTGTGGTGAGAGGCATGTAAAAGCATAGACATAATAAAGAATAGACGCTGCATTGACCGCTACTGCCACTAGCCCTGACGAGCCATAGTGCCGCCATCTTGGACTGGTACCCACTCTAATCAGTGACTGGCGCAATAAAGTGTCTACGCATGAAATCCATTGTAACTCTGAATACTAAGCTGATGTTCAAGCATTGTAGTTATGATACAGAACAAATTATTTACCGTATTTAATAGTAATTACCGCTAATGGAAGATTCTGATAGACTGTTTGACATGTATATTGCTAAAACTATAAACATGTCCAAGTGTACACACACACACACACACACACACACACACACACATTTATACACACACATGTATATATATATATATATATATATACATACACACACATATTCACACACTAATATATAATAGAAAAGTCAACCACTTTAATGATTAGAATAGACAGCATATGATGAGACTTTTAAGATATACATATAACCATTTCTGAATACATATTTCTACATAAAATATAATAGATAAAGTTAGATATAAGAAAATAAAAATATATGCAAAACATATGTGAACTATTAGTATAATTCATATCTATGTAATATATTAATAAAGAGGAAAACATTAATAAATCAGAGTATCAATATCAATCATATATGTACATAAGATGTAAGAAGTATGATTAGAGAAAAGGAAAACAAACAAATCATATACAGAGAATCAATATCATTCATATAAATGTATTATTTGCTGGTCAATGTAATAAACTAGTAATATTGGTTATATTTTTTACAATAGCATTCTTGTGTCAGTTGTAATCTAAGTCATATGATTTATGAGGTCTCAGTTTGATGCCGGGTGAACACTGGCACTAAACATAGCCTACCAAGCTAGCTACAATTTCACTGATGGGCATAAATACAGCACAGTAATATTTGATTCACACAATATGACCAATAGTAATATTCAAACTTACTTGTGAAAAGTAATCCCACGTGCCCTGTTTCCGACAGTCCGCAAATTTAAACAGGAATATGCTGCACAATACTCTGGAATCTTGCTGTTTGGCTACATACTACCTGATTAGCTACCAGTCCAATATGGCGGCCACATTTCTCACGCTCCAACAGCTAATGCAGCATCTACTCTTTATTATATCTATGTGTAAAAGAACCATTGCTGCGATGCCTGTCGAGCTGTCCCGGGTGTACTCTGCCCTCGTCCAGAGTCGGCTGAGATGGGCGCCAGCCTCCCTGCAACCTTAATTAGGATTAAGCGGTTCAGAAAATGAATGAATGAATGTTCTCTATATTACCATCTCCCAGAAAAAATTTCTTACGTTTTTCCTTTTTTGAGACTTACAAAGAATAACACAGGGTTCCCATGTGTACACGTTCGCCGGAAGGACAGAGGGATGTAAGTATGTACGTTATAGGTTTTTCTTGACATTTGAAAAGCAACTTGGTTAGTTGGTTAGATGGTTAGACACTTTTTCCTTCCTTCACGTGGGAGCTCCATTATTAACGCTCATCAAGCTGGAAAAGGTTACAAAACTTACCTGCTAAAGAAACTTTTAGCCTACTGTGCATGTTTTTGGACTGTGGGAGGTAATCGGAGTACCTGGAGGAAACCCAAGCAAGCACAGGAAGAACATGCAAACTCCACACAGAAACGCTGGAATCCGAGAACCAAACCCAGGCATTCTTGCTGTGAGGCAGACGTGCTAACCACTGTGCACAGGTGGACCCTATTTAACTAATTTTGTGACTTTTGAAGGAAATGGGTAAAAAACAGATCTTATTTAGGGGCTTCAAGGAGGTTGAAGACATACGCATGGACCACTTTTCAGATCAGTATTTTTTTAGAATTAATTTCAGTTGCATCAGCTTAGTTTTACCCCATAAGGAGAGATACAGGGTGAACTCCTTGAGCTAACAAAGCTTGAAGATTGAATGGCGACCAATTTAATCTGGAGCATTGCTTTTGTTCATGTTAATATATTTTATTGCAAAATTCATCTGGCTCAGGGTCGACGAGCCTTGTGCCATCACACCATGTTAAAGAGATTCAGAGTAGCACCCATAATATATTGTTTACAGTATTCTGTTTCACTTTGAAAAAGGATGGGAATCATTTTATTATTATTATTATTATTATTATTATCATTTTACTTGCTGTAAAGGGATCTAGAATATGAAATAACTGCTTCTGCACCCTCTCATGCACTTGGTAGGACTTTTTTAACTAAAGAAAGAAGTTTTCAGCAAGCTGATGTAAAAACTGGTGGGCAATTATACAACTGCCTAGTCCCTGAGGCAACAAGCTATACCTTTCTACCGGCATAATTTTCATTTCCATCCATCCATCACCTGTACTGTTCATCTGTCATGGTCATGGAGGAAGCTGAAGCCAATACCAGCTGCATTCAGGTGAGAGGTGGAGTACACCCTGAAAAGATCACCAATCCATTACTGGGCTAACACAGATAGGAACAACCATTTACACCTACCTTCACAATTATGGGCAACTTAGAGTAGCTAACTGACATAATGTGCATGACAATGGAATGAGGGAGGAAACAAGAACACCCTCTCAGAGCCCTCTCCGAGCGGACATACGCCGGTGGATGTTTAGGTCCCTCCTTGTTTATTCTGTTGTTGTTCAATTTATTCTCTATTATACTATAATTACTCAAAAATACTCAATCAAATTAAAATCTCAACACACCAAGTGAGGAAAAGCTTGTTGAAGTTTATTCCAAGTCACAATAAATCCA
>JAQMYF010000024.1:35514907-35526102 GCA_030014195.1 Neosilurus mollespiculum | reverse complement strand
GTCTGGGCATCCCTGCTTAGACTGCTGCCTCTGCGACCCGGCCCCGGATAAGCGGAAGAAGATGATGATGATGATGACTCTTCTCTGTTCTGGCTCCAAGGTGGTGGAACCTTTTCTGGATGTCTGGACAGCTGAATCACTGGGTGTTTTCAAACGACGGCTGAAAACCTACCTTTTTCGGCAGTACTTAACAAAAAAACAAAAAAACAAACAAAAAAAATGCATACACAACACCTACCCACTGAGTATACTTTTACGGTATACTTAGTCTGTGTCCTGATGAACCAGTATAAGAATATATTCACTGATGTGACTTAAAAGCACTTCCATAATTCGCTCTGGATAAAAGCGTCTGCTAAATGCTGTAAATGTAAATTACCATTACAGTTATAAGATAACCAAACTAGACTTCATGCTGAACTATAGTGAGGTTTTTGCTACATAGTTTGTATTTTTATCTGCTTTCTCCCAAATGAGGATGGGTTTCCCTTTAGAGTCTGGTTCCTCTTAAGGTTTCTTCCTTGTGACGCTTGAGGGAGTTTTTCCTTGCCACCGTCAGCGTGGACTTGTTCATTGGGAATGTGTAGGGTTTATAGAGAAATGTTAAAATTCTTTATCACATTGATTGTTAATATGTAATTTTTACTATGTAAAACTGCTTTGTGAAAATGTCAGTTGTAAAAAGCGCTAAATAAATAAAACTGAATTAAATTGACATGGTATAAGGTTTGTGTCAGTTCCCTTGGCAAAGGTAACTTGTACCTCTATGGATGCAGCATTAAGGCAGAAAAGTACATTGAGATTTTGGAGCAGCATCTTTTCCAACAACACACATACATATTTCAACATGGCAATTCAAACCACACTCTGCACATGACATCAGCATGTCTGGAAAGAAAAGGGTGCGGATGCTGGATTGGTCTGCCTGCAGATCTTTCTCCAATAGAAAATTTGTGGTGAATTTTGAAATGAAAAATCTGACAACGACCCCTTAGTGTTGCATACATTAATACCTCTCTGCATGAAGAATGGGACAAAATTTAGTACATAAACATTTTCAGTGTTGTTAGAAGGAACTGACACATTTCAAAGTGTAAAACACTTCCATCTCAGCCTTTTTATAAAATGTGTTGCAAGAATGAAAAAAAACTAACTAAAAAGGTGTTTATTAAAAAAAAATAATAATAATGAGCAAAAATATCTTGTGCAATACTTGTTATAGATTATTTATAAGTTGTTTGAATTTTTTCTGCTTTGGGGTTGTATATATTGAGCCAGAGAGACTCGTTGTTATATTGTAATTATTTCTCAAATGCACCGTAAACTTTAGTCAGTGAAAAAGATGGGTTTTCCCTTCAAGCATATGTTTTTCTTAGCAGTAGGGTAAAATTACACATTCCTAGAGACACAGGTGACTTGGGATGTTCTGTTGTACAAACTTTTTCCCCCGCCTGTGCACTAAACATTCCAAGCCATACTTGACAATGATGCTTTATTCTGTTTGATTTCTTTTAAAAAGGAATCCGATGAACATATCCCCTTTGTGTATCACAGACAATAAACCATCAAAATCAAGTACTTTCTTCATGGCTTGGAGAATCTCCATTGTTAATGAAACTAAACTCATTTTTTTAATTTCACACTCTTCAGTTAAATAGTATTTATTGGTTTCAGTTCAAAAAGGTCAGTGATTGTCAACACAAAATCTATCTTAGCACCAGTACAATAAAACTGTACTTTTGCCTGTTAAAACACTGTTTGGAGTGAAGGAGAACACAACATCCATAAGGTAAAGGGATCATTAATTTTACATTTCAAATAAAGCACCAACCATACAAAGCAAATTTCATATATCATTTGTCTGATACACAAAAAAGTCAAATATATTAATGACTATTAAATTAAACACAAAAACAGTCAAACCATGTGACTAAAACACACCATGCACCACAATGCTCGTTGGAAGCAGGTACACTGGGGGGAAAGTGAGAGAGGCCGCCTCTCATAACCTTGAACTGAGTAAGGTGTCAAGTCCCTGGAAAAAAAAAAATTGTAAATGGAAAAAAAGCGTTCCACAGGTTTGCTTTTTTCATCTCGCTTACACAAGGGCTTTCATACCTTGATATCCAACAATCTCTTTAGGTTTTGTAAACATAAAATAAACTTCTTGTTCATGAATAAGTATATACCTTGTCTTGGAAATCAGAATAGCTTGGTTTTATAAATATCAAACCCTTTGCTACACAAAAAAGAAACCAAGATAGATGCAGCTAGTTGAGGTGTTGGAAGCAGAGCTGTGGTGGCAATGTGAGCCGAGGTACAGTGAGGTAAAGGAGGGCAGGGCCAATCAACATATGTTCTGGGTAAGCGGTCCTCACAAAACAGAGAGGCTCTCACAGGTTTACAGAGGAACCATCTGTCCCAGAGTCCCTCCTGCCACAATGAGCTGGCCAGAAACCTCTTAGTTCACCAAGATAAAATAAAAAAGAAAAATGCCTTGGGCACTTTTTCAAAACTATTCACATAACCTGCAGAATAAACAAACATTAAAACATATCACTGATAAATTACAACCAAACTGGGCTCACCCTGATGTCAATATATACATATATATTTACATATACTTATAGGTTTATACATGTAAAAAGATTTGAGAGTTACTGGACCGTGAAAAATACCTACAAGTTAGGAACAGATATTTACTAGAGTCCTCCCTTCTTCTGTGAGTGATTCCAAGCCAAGTCAGTCTTACAAGGCCTTTCTGCTGCTGTAAAGGAAGGTATTCTGGGAGAAGGTTGCATTCTGTGAGGATCTCATCTGTTTTTGATGAGCCGTTTTTGGCGGATAGTGTACGTACAAAGTGCTGGTTTTAGTAGCAGTGCATCTACCAATAAATAAGGAGGCACAAACGCCTGTGGACAGGGACTCACTCATCTTAGAACACTGCTGTGGGTTGCAGAGGCTACCTCTGCTCTTTCATCATCATTGTCGTCTTCTTGTAGAAGCTGGATAGTTGAACCCAGCAGTCCCTGTAACTCTGGTATGCAGCGCACCAGCTCAACGATCTCTTCATCCTCCTCATCATCAGTGGGTCGCAGCTCATCTGGGGCAATGCATGTCTGGCTAATGCTGACCTGCCTCCAAAGCTCAGCCCTTGTGAGGCTCACCACCTCAAACTGAGAGTACCTTGCCCGGAAGATGCGAGCTGAGACTTTCAGGCGCTTCAGCACATCCGTCAGCAGAAACCAGTTGCAAAATCTTAAAATCAGAGATAAAGGTGTATTATATAAGGGCATGTGTGTCAGGCGTGCATTTAGGGCTTAATTTTTGACACATAATAAATCGTGCATAGTTTTACATTTATAATATACATTCAATAAAGAATCTTAAAAGTTGCCTCCATACTATGATAAAGCTAAAAATCAATCCAGGTAAATTAAATAAAACGGAATGTGAAGGCTTCCTACCTAAAGTAATGATACAAAGAGTTGACTACTGTAGCCACATCATTTTATTTAGTGTCAAGCCTAAATTACTAATGAGTTCTGTGATGAGTTCTGATATTAGTAATGAGTTTTTACAGTTTAATCTCAAATTGGGTCAATCCAAATAACATATACTGTTATCTAATATCTAGTCTCTGATATCAATACTATGATAAAGCTACAGTTGAGGTGGCACGGGCATCTGATTAGAATGCCTCCCGAACGCCTCCCTGGTGTGGTGTTTCGGGCATGTACAACCGGGAAGAGACCCCGGGGTCGACCCAGAACACGCTGGAGGGACTACGTCTCTCGGCGTCCCCCCGGAAGAACTGGAGGAAGTGGCTAGGGAGAGGGACGTCTGGACCTCACTGCTTAGGCTGCTGCCCCCGCGACCCGACCCCGGAAGAAGCGGATGATGATGATGATGATGATGATATCAATATCTAGTCTTCCATCCAATCATGTATTTTGACAGCCTTTTACATTTGACAGCTGTATTTGACATTATTAAAATCAGCGAATGAGGATGCTAGTTTTATTTGTGTCAGTATGTTATGTGAGTAAAACTTTCAACCTGGTTAAATGCAGCCAGAAAGAGTTTTTTTTAAAAATCCTTTAAATTGATGCCATTATATAGACTGAGTATTAAAAAAAACACGGGTCATTTGAACTGTTCATTATTTAGCCTGACTTTGTTCCATGTTTTTAAGTAAAAAAAAAACAAACAAACAAACAAAAAATCTGTAACCTGAACCATAAGAACAAGATATATTTGAATAAAAGTTGTTTGCCCTATTGTCTACATATTCTGATTTTAAAATTAGGATACACCAAAATAACCACAATTAAATTTGATATTTATGAATTAAAGCTATAATTGATAATCTGGAAAGCTAGCAAAACATAGATCAGACTCAACATTATAACATGCTCTATTACGTGCAAAGTGCCATTCATTTCCTTTCTACATCATCAGTTTATTACAGTGTTGACTTTAATAGTTCTGTCTTCAATATTCCATGTGAAGTCTCATATTCTCATAGAATAGTCTCAAGTCTCAAGCTCAAGAGTTACACAGTGCCAGCAAAAAGTGTACTTGACATTGTTTACCTTATTTAAATGAGCTAATTCTCCTGAGTTTTTTCTTTTAATTTGTGTCAAAGCAAATAAATACTTATCAGAAATCTCAAACAGCACTCCAGTGGATATGAAGTGTACTCAGAAGGGCGCACATATCTATGGAAATCTCTAGGGTGCATGGTTAATTTGAAATGGAGCCTAAAAGCAAGTCGCTTTAGAAAAAAAAAACATTGCAATATTTAACCTATTTAGCAGGACAACTGGTAACAAATAACCATGGCACTGATAATTTAGGGTTTTTTTTCTCTCCATTCTCCAGTAAGCGTGCAGGCAGTGACAGTGGCAGAGACAACAGCGGAGATGTGCACTGAGTGCAGGACTGTGCACAGTAAGGTCATGCATGAATAAGGAGACACAGGAGCATTTGACTGGATATTTCCCAGCAGACAGGGAGGCAGTGATTGGTCAGTGCTTTTACAGGAATTCAGTCGCTACAGATGACAGATTTTTTTCTGACCTTTTTCACACCTCAAGTTCTTAATTGCTATCGGGGTGTAAAGAGCATTTCAACCAATATAAGTCTGCGTATACCATGAAAAAATTTACCAACTCAAGTATGTAAATTATACTGTACATCTATTACAGCTAAAAATGTCTCTTTACACACAAAAACAACATGATTTTATAATCAAACGTCTTGATTGCACCTACAATCACTGTAGTTGCAATCAAAACTAGATAACGTGAATATGAGATGGTGACTAATGTCAGAAATCCACAAAACAAGCCATTAAAATTTTTCTGTGAACATCCTGAGCTGCAAGATAACATTTTAATTACAGCTATAGAAACCAGAGAATGTGTGTGAATTGAGCAGATAATCAGGTACCTAGAATAAAAAAAAAAAAAACACTGACACCAAGATTATGTAAAGTCTCAAGGCTTGCATCATTGGCCTATTCTACCCCCAGAATTCCACCAAAAGTTGGAAAGAACTCATGTCTGAAATGCATGCATTAACTGTGTTAATAGTGTCCGGTAGTGTGGTAACTCACCCCTGTGTCAGAGATACTTGAACGTGGTAGCAGGGTAATAAGGGTTCAGAGGAGAATTCAAAAAAAAGGCAGTCCATGTCCTTGTCTTTTCTCTGCTCTTTCCATTCTTCCTTGTCTTCCCCTTCAGGTTGAGACAGCAGGAAGTCCCAGCAGGCCTCCTGATCTGTCTCTAAAAAGATTCATAGATATAATTAGGATGACATGTCTCTGTGAGTAGAATATGCTAATACTCCCCCTATTGGACATCCAGTTCTGTAAAAACTGCTCCTGACACAGGCAAATTCATTCCTGAATGCAGACTGTCCTAACTTCACCAAAGAAATTAGACCAATTAATAATCTGATCTTCCAACAAATTCATATAATTTCTAACTCATGCATTTATAAAGTCTCCTACCAAAAACAGAGCTGCTGTAAAAATCCCACTGCAAACTTGGATCCTGATCAGAGCGTCCTTCTAGGTCAGTGAAGTACTCTGAGAGAAAAGAGATATTATAGAGTTAAATATAACTCAGTTTTCATTACATAGACTTTAAATATCAGTTTAACTACATTTTAATCAACTTTTAGTCAATAACAATGCCGTCTGGGAAATAAATGATGGATAAACTATACATGTCCATGGACATATACTGACATTCACAGTAGTACACAGTGGTAGGACTAAAGAAGGACTAATGTAAATATTCCAGTCTGTACAGTTTCCGGACTGCACAGTAATCCTACAATTTAATATTTGCTGTATTTGTTCAATCAATTTCCATATGTATTACATTGACTATAGCCTTAATTTGCCTCTATTTTATATATTCTACAGTAAGCTTCTAAAGAAAAATCCAGCTTTGATCCCTCCAGATAACAGTTGTCCAAAACACTGCAAATGCATGTAATTACTGCTGTTAATGCAACATTTTAAACAATTTTGAGGAAAATAACAGAACAATAAGGTAATTTGAAAAAAACTGAACTTTGTTGCCTTCCCTTCTAAAAAAATCCACTTTAAGCTGACGAGTTCATCTGATCTGTCCAGTTATTTTCCAGTTTCCTGAGTACCTGAATAAACTGGTCAAAATTGATTGTCTATAACACTGCACTAGCAACAGAAATTTAGAAACTAGTTCTATCTACCAGCATTTAGTTGTGTTTTGGACAGAGCTGCTCAAACCACAGTGGATTTTTCAGCATGTCAGTATTAGTATAACGCTCAAAAGTGGCATGTTTCTTAAGTGGAGTGTGAGGTTTCTCCCATCTTGTAATCTTGTTTATGACATTCCACTTTGTGTTCAGCTGTGTGGCTTGAAACTGGCAGACACAGCAAAAACAGACCAAATGCCTATTTTTATTTGTCTACATGTGAAATGCACACAGAGCATATAATGCTAATTTTGTCGCATTGGTAAGGAACGACAAGGGAGAGAACAATGCAGTATATTTTTGACTCATCTTATTAAATTTCATATTGACAAGTGAGAAAAAAGCACAAAGGTTGTTTTGGAATTAAAAAAGTGATACATGGTGCTCAAAGCTGCATGCAAATTATTTTACCTGAAAAAGTGCTACCTTTCATCCCTAGCAAAAGGATGGTGAAATATTAAGCAGAGGTGTGCAAAAAACAAACAAACAAAAAAAACCCAACCCAAATTCAAACAGCACCTCAAATATCCCACGGCCCGAACAATAAATGGAGTGTCTGTGGGTGGCAATTATTTAACTACCACAGAGAAATTTCCCAGTGCTGTGTGCGCAGACATTGGATAAACTTCCGGTCAAAACATCAACAATAACAGAGTCAACATCGGCCAAGGAAAGTTACACTGTGAAGTAGTTTATATCATGATAATATAATTTATGTATTGAGTTCCCGGGAGTAATGTAGTGTAAGCATTATATAAAACATTCAAATGATTTGGATATTGAAGACAGAACGAGCTGTATCGGATTTACTGCCAGTGAAGAGTAGGTCACATGGTGATAATCATTTTCATTACTCATCTTAATGAAGAGTAGGCTACATGTAGTAACTAGTGGTCGTATTTCAAACATTTACCTGTCAAGAAGCATTTAAGCATCCTCGGAATGGGAAACTGTCGGCCACCAGTCAAACTGGTTAGCAATGTTCAAGTCTCATTTGAGACCTCTTGCTGTAAAGTTCTTACTTTCTGATAAACTGGATCAATATGCTGCATAAATCATTATCTATGGAGCCTTGGTGACTCCATATGAATTATTATTATTATTTGTTTTTTTATCTACTTATTAGTGGGACGTAATATTTCACCATTTTGTTGCTGGGGCTGATAAAATAAAATTTTATTACACTACAGGCAGATAAAATAGTTTGCATGCAGCTTCAAGTATGTTTCCTCTCCATGACACCCCTGATCATTACTTTATCAAAAATGTTTTTTCTCTTTAAACAAATTCAAGTAAGCTAAGGCAGATATCACAATCTGGAATCAAGGTTATATTAAATTCATAAATCAACATTTCACACTTAACACATTTACTTGTGTATTATCCAAATTCCTTATCTCAGTTGGATACACACTATGTGCACAATTGGGGAAAAAATAGCATGCATTTTAAATGTATGATAGTTCACCACTTACATTTTAAACAAGTCAGATTTTTTTTCTTATAGTTTTTGTTAAAAAAAATCACACAGATTTCCAATAAACAGTTAAAGTATAATGAAATTCCAATTACTTATAACCGTAACATATAAATAAATAACAACATCAGACATAATAAGGATGATGGACACATAGCAGAGCTCCAAAAGTCAGTTGTAAAAAACACTGCAGAAACATTTTTAAAATCTTCAGTGACAGTGAATTTAAAGGGATAAATTCTGAAATGTGTGTTTTTTTTAAATATTGGACTTTCTGAGTGTATTTACAGCCCAAAACATATACAGCAAATCAACATGACATATAGTGGTTATTTCAAACGGTCATACAGTGACACAGGAGTTATCCCAGCTCAAGCGATTATCATGCAAGGAAAAACTAGTCAAAACTGGTAAACTAAGCTGATGGACCATCCAAAAGAAACATTAAGCCTTAGCCTATTTTATTAGATTTGGTTTTTATTTTTACTGCACTGTAACTGTACCTTTCATATTTTTTTATCATTTATCATGTCTTGCTCTGTATTTTCACATTGGAACTCCTAAATTTGTATCATGCCTCCTATTATACTGAAGAGAACAATGCATAATAGTATATACTGCTTGGTACAATCATAGTGTCTGCCATATTGGTTGTGGCAAGATCACCCTGAAACCCAATACAGGTAAGCGTGGAAACTGGCTTATCTGAATAAAAGAAGCACTAAACATTATGTTAAACCAATTTTGATTAATCATTTTTTAATACTGAATGATTTAAATTTGGCAATTATAGAGACTTTTTGTTAATTTTTTAAAATGTGTGCAAATCAAAATAAGACACCGAAACCACTACAAAACACAATGTACCAAAAATGCACTCAAACTTACCCTAATTTACCCCTGAAAATGTATCAAACCACTTTATTTAAATTAAGTGCCCCTTAATTTGTGCATCACATTCCTTATTTTTACTTTAAAATATTATTCAAAGTGAAAAGAAAAGAAAGCCTCACCTGTCACACTAAAATATGTATATTTTCCATCATCCGGTAATTTTTACTTACACGTTTTAAGTTGCAATTTGCTAAAATCCACTTTTTATTTTATTTTAAATTTTTTTTTTATTTGCATCAGCCTCTTTGAAATGGCTGTCATTTGTAGTCCATTTCACTTGCATGAGTGCGAGAAATCTCAAGAATGGGACGTGGATTTGTTAGTTCATATAAGGCAATATAATGGCAATTATAAAAGCATACAGATATTAAACAAAAAAAAAATCTAAACTTCTGAATAAAATAAAACTAGGCACATCTGCACATATTGCAACATTATGTTTACATACATCAGTCAAGCATCTGCTCATTCATTGTGGGCAGCCACAGTCTAATGGTTAATGAAGCAGCTTTGAGACAGAAAGGTTGCTGGTTCGATTCTTGAACCAGCAGGAAAATGTGTAGCGGCAGGGGAAGTGAGTTGCACCTTCCCTTCTCCACCTTCTTGGTTGAAGTGCCCTTGAGCAAGGTACCTAATCCCCAACTGCCCTCTGGGCACCTTGTGTGGCAGCCCACTGCTCTAAGTGTGTGTGTGCTCACCTTGGATGGGTTAAATGCAGAGGCAATAATTTCCCTTGTGGGATTAATACAGTATAACAGAACAAAAAAATATATACATGAACAAATGGTATACATTTTACAAGTACAGATTATACTTACCAAGTTTTGTACAAATCGGATGAACCACTCAAGACAAAACCTTGTCATATTTGTAGAGCCCCCCTACTGGCCATTGCCACTGCATTGCCATTGCATCAGTGTCATCCCAAACATGACCCACAATTTTCTAATTTTACTATGGCCATGATATGCAAACCCCTCTGCTCAACAAACTAAACACACTTACATTAAGACATGAAGATAATGTTTGTGGAGCTAAAAAGTACACAAAATGTGATATAAATGTAAATGTGATATAAGACCAGAAGCCGAGGCAAACCTCACTGCCACAGCACAAACATACAAACAAGTTAACATGATGGTGGACGGACAGATGAGGAGTGATTAACTTAATTTAAGTGATAATTTAATGCAGAACAGCTGAGCTGTGAGAAGGAAAAGAGGAAGTAAAAAGTAAACCCTGGATCACAAATCCAGTAACTGGATTGAAATCATTCATTCATTCATTCATTTTCTGAACCGCTTAATCCTAATTAGGGTTGCGGGGAGGCTGCCGCCCATCTCAGCCGACTCTGGGCAAGGGCGGGGTACACCCTGGACAGCTCGCCAGGCCAACAGGATTGAAATCATATTATTTCAAATGATATAATAAAGTAATAATAATTTTAACACTAAAACATATTTGCTCTCAGTTATTTCATAAACACAAGACAATCGAAAATTCATTTTTCACTTTTCATGATTAAATTTTTAATGTTAATTTTTTTTTACTGAGAGGATTTGTTCTGGTATGTAGCAAAGGTCTGAAGAGACAAACAGTGATGTGCAATGTGTATCCATTTGAAAAAGAAAGATGGGTAGGCTGGGATGCAGCAAGTTCAGTTCAGGTGCACATGAATTAAGATCTGGCTTGGTAATGGAGGAAGGAGAATGCAATGATGGCTCATAGGTTACGCAAAGGCTAGAACATATATGTGTTAAAGGGATGTAAAGCATAAAAACTTATTTTCATTGTGGTCCTTTTGTAAATATTACATGACAATACATTTAAAATAAGAGAAAAATGTGTAACATGAGATGTGTTAAGTAACAAAGATGACAGAATTTGACTAAATAGACAACTTAAACTCTGATTAAAAGATTTGTAATAAACAAAAAATGAGGCTAATACCTAATAAAAAAGACTATATATTTTTTTAAAAGTAGAATGAATAAACCCCTCCTCGAATCGCCACCTTATCGTGGTGGAGGGGTTTGCGTGTCCTAATGATCCTGGGAGCTATGTTGTCGGG
>JAQMYF010000024.1:35504308-35514807 GCA_030014195.1 Neosilurus mollespiculum | reverse complement strand
GAGCTGGAGGAAGTGGCTGAGGAAAGGGACGTCTGGGAGTCACTGCTTAGGCTGCTGCCCCCGCGACCCGACCCCGGTACAAGCGGAAGAAGATGAATGAATGAATAAAAACATATTTAACTTCGATTTAAAAATAATTTATTTTCTATCAACTGTAAACAAGAAAGGTAATTCCGATCTATAGCACCACTATGGCTTAGAAAAGTATTCATACCCCTTGAACTTTTCCATATTTTGTCGCGTTACAAACACAAACAAACTTATTATATTGGGATTTTATGTGATAGACCATCACAACATGGCACATTATTCTGACGTGGAGGGAAAATGATTTTTACAAATAAAAAGTTGTGTGCTGTGCATTTGTACAACCACCCCCAAGACAAAGGAGATGATAATGGACTTCAGGAGATCCAAACTGAGCACTCTGTCCTCTATATTGATGGAGAGAGAGAGGGTGGAGTGCTTCAAGTTTCTTGGAGTCCACATCTCTGCAGACTTCACCTGGACTACAAACATCTCTCACCAGGTGGAGAAGGCACACAAAGGCTATATTTCCTCAGGGAACTCCAACAAGCCCACCTAACCTGACCCCTACTGATAAACTTCTATTGCTCCACCATCCAGAGCCTCCTAACCTACTGCTGTACAGTGTGGTTCAGCAGCTGTACTGCAGAGGACAGGAAGGCCCTGCAGTGGGTGGTGAGGATGTAAGGACTACCCCCCCCCCCCCAACCCCCAAAGTGACATTCACACTGGAAGACTTCAGATCAAAGCCAGTGGAATTATCAGAGACCCCACACACTCTGGAGACCCCCTTTTCACCACTCTCCACTCTGGAAAAAGATGCACGACACTAAAAACAAAAACTGACAGACTCAAGAACAACTTTTACCCACAAGCTGTTAAATGTGTCACCCCACCATCACCACAAATACTGACTGAATAATCATCATTCCGATCTTCCTGGACAGTGCAATACTCATGTTTAGAACAAGTCTCAAACATCATAACATTATAGCATCATACACCTTATGGTTAAAAAACTCTACCTCTTACCCTGCACATATCACGCACCTTTGACATATCATGCACCCTTTTGTGTAAGTGTGAATATGTGGATAAATGTATATGGGCTTGCATATATAGGATATATGTATGTATATATGTCTATGTGTACATATAGGTATGTGTATATATGTTTAGGTATGTATATGCACATATATAGCTTACTGTATTTACCTTAGTTGTCTTTTGTGCACTTTTATAATCGCTTCTAAACAGAGCACTGCTAAACTGATTTTCATTGTTCATGCAACAGTTGGCAATAAAGATCTCTTATCTTATGTTCAAATCTTGGGATTTTTTATAATAACCTAACCCTGCTTTAAACTGCTCCATAACTTTATCCCTGAAACCTGGTGTTTTCCTTGGGATTCATGATGCTCTATTTATAAAGAAATTAGATTACACACATTGTGTGTTGTGTTGGTCTATAACATGAAATCCCTATTAAATACATTTACAGATGTCCAAAAGATTTCACAGCAGGAATAAGGGAGAGTGGCCATATTTATGGCATTTTATACCTGAGAGTGGAATTTAATTAGAAAACAAAATGGGCATCAACTCACTGCATTACCAAGTCACTGCAGTGTGATGATGATACAAGTATTTGTTGGTAAATTACAAATAAGTGTATAACCCTAACCCATAACCCAAGCACCCTAACCCCAAACCTCACCCCTAACCCTAGGCTGATTTTACCATTCATATAAATAATCAAAAAATAACAAAAATAACAAAAAATGTTGATATTTTGCTATGGAGTGAGTTTTACGTAATCAATTGCTGGCATGCTGAAGTTATCAATAACAGCACACCCTGAAGAACAATGGCGACAACGGATTTGCCATTGGGGACCTTGCTGACCATTGATTAGGTGTTTAGAGCAGTAGTGTTCCTCCACAGTTCTTCAGGAAGCTGCTTCCCCACCAACCCCCTGAAATGCTGATTTTGAATGCATGCACTAGACAACTTGCTTCCTCCAACTATTTATGTTCTTTCTGCTCTCTCTGCCTACTCTACTCTGATTGGTCACATAAACATATTTTCATCTAAACAGCTTTTCTTGTGTCCCCATGAAGTATATACTAAAACAACTATTCAATCAATTAAAACATTTTTGTAATAAATGTTGGTTATTATATATTAAAAGACTAGTCAAACATCTGTTTAAGTCATTCAAATTATGCAAATCATGTGAACAGAGACAAATGATACCATATTCTATGTTCAGAATGTTTGTGATAAAGTGGCATCAGATTTTAGATGATTCAGGTACAAAGATAATATACTGTAATTAAAACAGCTGATAAACCTTACCTTTGAGGAAGGTTTTCATGCTGGAACTTTGGGCCAATTTAACAGCTGTTTGGCCAGAGTAGGTTGCCAGCGTCGGATCTGCACCATGATTTAACAGCATCCACACTGCCGCCAGGCTGTCAGCCGCAACTGCATCATGAATGGGGCTGCAAGGGTTCACAGCATCACTGAGTTAGCATGGTCCTTGTGTATACTTCCAACATAAAATAAAGACCCCATTTGCCAAGTTCACACTACACAACTTTTAAAGTTTTCATGTTGGTGCTGTGAAATTAAATGCACTAATAGTCTTGGTAACTCTAGTTGGTACTGGTTCTGTGCAGACTACAGTGCATTGTCTAAATTCATTGCCTATCTAATGCCTCGCATTGATGAACTGCTCGATTGATTAGTTGTAGCTTGTTTTTATTTGCCACTGGATTTAACAACGGCCTACTGGCAAGTTCCCTTGACTGCTATGTTCTGAGACAAAAGGCCTTTTCCACTCTATTCGGGTTATACCAATTTGTAAGACTTTTGTTTGGAGACAGGTGACAAGTCAATGGCTCATAAAAAGAATCCTCCATTTGCACAGCGTGCTACCTACTTATGATACTTTGACATCATTTAGAGTAATGACTGACAGTGGTATCTACAACATTAAGTGGTGTCCTGAGATCCCTAAGATCTGCAGGGTCTAATAGCAGACCCAAGGAAGTGTGCAATTATGCAAGTATTAGTAAGGGCTTGTACTTGGGTCACAGCTGCCCACATTGATAAGGTTGTAGTGATAGAGGGTTGCCTGAGACTTAAGACTAAAAATGGAGTGAGGTGATTCCTGGGGCTGGCTGGGTATTATCATAGCTAGGGATGGCTCCACACCAATTTTTACTGTCCCAGTTTTTGCAATACCAATTCTGCAACAATGAGTATCTTTTACCATCTTTTCTATTAAATAACCAAGCTGGAAATAACACTATCATTTTAGCCATCTAAAAAAAAAAAATACTTAAACTGTGAAAAGAAAATTTTTATTTGTAATGTTTTCCAAGTGTTTTGAAATGAACTCTCACACTTATTTTTACCTGAGTGGTTTCAGCTGTTTCTTCTAACACCCAGTTAGATAATTGTCAGACTATTAAGTTGAACATTCTTGGGAATTCTTACCGTCTTCCTCTGAGAACGTAATGTGGTGACGTGACACTGTTGTTATAACAGTTGAAACATGCCCAATTTAAAAAACATTTTTTGTCTAGTAACATTTTTGGATTATTATGTAAACTACTAATAAATTCAGAAACATTTCTGTAGTTAGTTGTATACTTTTAAATATATTTCATGCCTTTGTATTTTTCACACATCCTCCCACCATACTCTTCCATCACAGTGTGCCCTGTGCACTAGTGGCTCACCCACATGACATGTTGTAAGATATTTAATAGTGAGCCATTGGTTATTTATAAAGAAAATGTATAAATTACTAAATAGCACAATTGATGCCGGTATGTATACACACAAATAAAGCGATGAACTGTTAATAAATAGTAATACTTGCTGATAAATTGTTGTGAAAAAGTAAATTGAACTGTGAAACATTTTTTTCATTTATTCACTCATATGCATGAAGGAAACATGCAAACTCCACACAGAAATGCTCTCGCTAAGCCTGAGACTCAAACCCAGGACATTCTTGCTATGAGGTGAACATGCTAACCACGGTGCTGCCCACATTTTTATTCATTATATGTAAAAATTTCTGGTCGCCTGAAAGCTCCACACTAATTACGCTGGGACGCAGACCAGGATGGGTGGAGATACCGCTGTGCATGCATGGGCCAGCTAGTCATAAGGCCCAGCACACTGTGAAGCACTAGGTTCATTCTGTGTGAAATCACCAGGAATTCCAAAATCTCCTTAGGTCAACGATTCGAATTTTCATGAATTCTTCTTGGAAGTAACTACATTTAATGAACACATGCATCTCTGCTTATATTCTGCCAAGTAATTTTGTAGATAAAAAAGGGTACCCTAAATCCTACGTTTTGCAAACTTCCCTCCTGTCTGCCCCATTCCCGTCCGAGTGGATGGACGAAAATGAAGCAGCAGAGGGGCAGTGATAAAAGAATGTGCTGATATGCTCCTTAAGTTTGTGGAAACACAATATCGTGTATTGAGTGTCAGATAATTGTTGTAAAAGTCCGTGACTGCTGCTGAATAATGGTGATTGCCGGACTGATTATGGTAAATGTCCAGGAAAGGGTAGGGACCCCGGACATTAGCAATTTTGAGGTTCCCGGACAGCCTATCCCCCTTAATAATAGGGGAAATCGAGGGTGAATTGTACAAATATTAAGCTGAAATTTGGTATATACAATGTTTGGTTATCCAAGATACAGTATAAAATTTCCAGAATGACATCCACAGCTCATTTATCTTTTTATAGCATCACAAAAATGGCAATTTATCCATTTACGCAAAAAATCTACCATGTGGGCAAGTACTTAGACACTTCAAAAAAATTTTAGTCTGCTGATAAACCTACTTTGTGTCACATTTTTTTCTTATCTGACTCAAATTGCTTCATATCAAATAAGGGTTCCATAGCCTGTCACAAAGCTTTATTGGCATTTTAAAAAGACAATATCTCAGCAGTAAACTCAAGTATGAATGTAACACAAGAAAATGTGACGAAGTCAGGTATGTATAAACTATAAAGCAATACTGGTAAATATTATCCAACCCAGACTTTGCCATATCAAGGCAGACCTTTCAAAATTACATTGTCATCACAAAACATGTGTCCAAAATGAACACATGTAAGAAAATGGCAGAACATTGATGAATTGATTAATCAGGAAAACACTAGAAAATACATTTTACAAAATAGAAAATACATTGACCAAAATGAAGTAGAAACCACAACTATTCAGGGCAATTCACAATAAATTTGTGTTGGAGTGCTGGGAGCTACAATAGACAGGCCTGCCTTGGGATTTACACGTATTTCAAAAACAAAACAAGTTTAAATACCACTCAAACCTGGCATAAGCCAGGGTGGGGTTTCCCCTGCTGAAATACTGCTTAGATTTTGGCTTTCCTTTCCGAAGCTTATGGTTCATGTTATTCTGATGTTTCCTGAAGAGGAGACATGGGTCTGCCCTCCCATGGGCCCACCACCTGTGGGAGGGACTATAGAGGTCAGGTTCAGTGTGAGCTGGGTGGCAGCCGAAAGCGTGGGTTTTGCTAGACCAACCTCGGCTACTGACTTTGGCTTTTGGGACATGGAGTGTCAACTCTCTGGTGGGAAAGGAGCCCAAACAGGTGCGCAAGGTTGAGAGATACCAACTAGATATAGTCGGGCTCATCTCAACACATAGAGTTCCTTGCAAAAGTATTCACCCCTCCTTGGCTTTTTACCTAGTTTGTTACATTACAACCTGTAATTTAAATGTTTTTTTTAATCTGAATTTTATGTGATGGATTTGAACAAAATAGTCTAAGTTGATGAAAAAAAATATATAAAATATTTATATATATATATATACAATATATATATAAAATATATATCTGAAAATTGGCATGTAAATATGTATTCACCCACTTTGCTATGAAGCCCCTCAAAAGTTCTGGTGCAACCAATTACCTTCAGAAGTCACATAATTAGTGAAATGATGTCCACCTGTGTGCAATCTAAGTGTCACATGATCTGTCAGTATAAACACACCTTTTCTGTGTCCCCAGAGGCTGCAACACCACTAAGCAAGGGGCATCACACCATGAAGACCAAGGAGCTATCCAAACAAGTTAGGGACAAAGTTGTTGAGAAGTACAAGTCAGGGTTGGGTTATAAAAAAATATCCAATTCTTTGATGACCCCTTGGAGCACCATCAAAAAAAATATGGTACCACAGCAAGCCTGCCAAGAGAGGGCCACCCACCAAAACTTACAGACTGGGCAAGGAGGGCATTAATCAGAGAGGCAGCACAGAGACCAATGGTAACCCCGAAGGAGCTGCAGAGTTCCACAACAGTGACTGGTGTATCAGTGCATGGGACCACATTAAGCCGTACCCTCCATAAAGCTGGGCTTTATGGAAGAGTGGCCAGAAAAAAGCCATTACTTAGTGTTAAAAATAAGAAGGCACGTTTTGAGTTTGCCAGTAGGCGTATGGGCGACTCCCCAAATGTATGGAGAAAGGTGATCTGGTCAGACGAGACTAAAATGTAACTTTTCAGCCTCCAAGGAAAATGCCTGGCACATGTCTGGCACAAGCCCAACACATCCTGTCGCCACAAGAACACCATTCGCACAGTGAAACATGGTGTTGGCAGCATCATGCTGTGGGGATGCTTTTCAGCAGCAGGAACTGGGAAACTGATCCGAGTCAAGGGAAAGATGGATGGTGCTAAATACAGGGATATTCTTGAGCAAAGCCTGTTTCAGTCTACCTGTGATTTGAGACTGGGATGGAGGTTCACCTTCCAGCAGGACAATGACCCGAAGCATACTGCTAAAGCAACACTCGAGTGGTTTAAGGGGAAACATTTAAATGTGTTGGAATGGCCCAGTCAAAACCCAGCCCTCAATACAATTGAGAATCTGTGGTCAGACTTGAAGATTGCTGTTCACAAGCGGAAACCATCCAACATGAAAAAGCTGGAGTAGTTTTGCCTTGAGGAATGGGCAAAAATCCCAGTGGCAAGATGTGGCAAGCTCATAGAGACTTATCTAAAGTGACTTGCAGCTGTAATTGCCACAAATGGTGGCTCTACAAAGTACTGACATTTGGGGGGAAATAGTTATGCATGCTGGTAGTAGGCAGGTTCTGGGGTATATTTTTGCAAGGCACTGTAGCTTGGGCTCTGGAGCCACCCATCTTGAGAGGGTCTAGACCTTGTTTCATTCTGGAGTTGCTCATGGGGAGAGGCAGCGAGCCGGTGTGGGCATCCTTGTTGCACCCCTCTCGGTGCCCACATGTTGGGGTTTTCAGAGTACCCACCCTTTTTGGGGTCCCTAGGGGGGTGTGCTAGATGGCGCTTCCCCTGGGGACTCTCTTGTCGTCCTGGGAGACTTTAATGCCCATGTGGGCAATTACAGTGTGACCTGGAAGGGTGTGATTGGTAGGTATGGGTTCTCCGATCTGAACCCGAATGGGGTTTTGTTGCTGGACTTCTGTGCTTGTCATGGTTTGTCTATCACAAACACCATATACGAACATAAGGGTCTCCATAAGTACACTTGGCACCAGGACACCCTAGGCCGCAGTTCGATGACTTACTGTCAGAAGGGCCTTCAATTCCCACCTCCGGCAGAGCTACAACCACATCCTAATGGAGGCCGGGGACAGAGAGTCCAAATGGGCCCTGTTCCATGTCTCTATTATTGAGGAAGGTCATTGGTGCCTGTCGTGAGGGAAACCCCCGAACAGGTGGTGGACACCTGTGGTTAGGGGGGCTGTCAAGCTGAAAAAGAAGGTCGGTCGGGTCCTTATGGCCTGTGGTACTGTCAGGCCAAACGTGCTGCAGCCTGGGCTGTCGCTGATGCAAAATCTCGGGTGCAGGAGGAGTTCAGTGATGGCCTGGAAAAAGACTATCGGGACGTCTGGACCTCACTGTGAAAAGTTCAGAATGGGTGTTCTGTGAGCAAGCACTGTGTGATGAGACTGACGCACATGCAGCCAGGGGTTGCCAGATTGTTCGACAACCGAGCATTTGTGCTGCAACCAAGTGCAATTATGGCTTCGAAATTTTGTTTGTGAACTGATTTGTGTAAAAAGGGAGTAATTTGAGCTTCACACTTGAATTCATTGTTGCCGATAAAATGCCAATAAAACTGAAAATTCATTTGCGACAGGTTAGGGTACCCTACTTTGAAAATTATTTTCACTATGAAGGCATTTGAGTTAAATAAAATTGACACAAAGTTGGTTTAGTGAAATCTACAATATTAAGATAATTCCTTGAACTATCTCAACAGAATAACTGATGGATTTTTCCAATTTTTCCAAAAATGGATTAATTGCCATTTTTGTGATGCTATAAAAATAAATGAGCTGCGGAGGTCATTCTGGAAAGGTTTTTTCTGTATCTTGAAAGTACCTAAACATTGTATATACCAAATTTCAGCTTTATATTTGTATTTATAGCTGAGATATTGCCATTTAAAAATAGGAAAAAAGCTCAGAATTGGTTCGCAAGTGAAAAATAAGATTTAGGGCACCCTTCTTTAAAATAATAAAGATGTATCTATAAAACTTGGTATTAAGCAGAAATATTTTGCATGTGTTCATCAAACATATTTAGGTACTTCCAAAAAAACTCATGAAAATCCGAGTTGGTCACCTGGGAAGCACCCGGTGACTTCATGAAATGTTTTTTGATGGCAGGGTCCTACACAAATCGCCAGACCATCACATGGCAGCAATGACATATAACCATTCACACTTACATTCACACCTATGGCATTCCAAAATCATGCATGTCTTTGGACTGTGGGAGGAAACACGAACACCCAGAGGAAACCCACAAAAGCACAGGGAGAACTTGCAAACTCCACAGAGAAACAACCTCATCAAGCCCAAGATTTAAACCCAGGACCTTCTTGCTGTGAGACGGAAGTGCTACACACTGTTGCCCCTGGTTTGATATGAAGTAATAATATTATTATATAATAATATGATTATTTGTTATGAAGCAATAAAGCTATTTTATACACCCTACAGGCAGATACTTTCATTCAGGAGTAGAACACTGCAGCCTTGGTAGTGGGCAATTATTTCAAGATGGTCACTGTCTACAAAGGATAACTTTATCTAGCTTTTGCAGTCTGGTTTGTCTTCAGTTTTTGTTCATAATAATTCATCTTTAATAACAAGACGAGGCTAGATGTATTCAACAACAGGAGAAAACTGAGTACATACATAGCTGCAATAATCCCTGTTATCTTTGAATTGATGATAAAGTAATGAAATGCATTAAATGGTGCAATTCTGATCAATGACATAAAACAGGTATATCTACATTTACTGGTCAAAAACCTCATAAACCCATTCCAGCTCGATTCTGTGAATTTGTTAATAAGCCTTGCAAATATGTGACCCAGTCTGGCAAAATGAGTCACAGTGACCAAAAATTCAAAATTGAGTTAGCCATACCATTTAAAAAAGGAGACTCTAAGCTTTAAAATAGTATGGCTAACTCAATTTTGAATTATTGGTCACTGTGACTCATTTTGCCAGACTGGGTCACATATGGCCTGTAATCCCTTGTTAGTTTTATTGAGTTTCGCTGTGTTTTCCCCATGTTATCTTTGAGTAAATGAAAAGAAGAAACAGAGAAAGCAAGACTGCAGTGTGCTAGCATTGCAGGTTTATCTTTTTACCATTGGATGTTTGTTTAAATTAAACATGCATTCTCTGGATGATGACAATATTTTTACAGCAGATTAAGCAATACTGTAAATACTTCTTTGGCTAAAACTGCGATTAGTCAGATTTAAGAAAAATGAAAGTTTACAGAGTCAAATTTTCTTTGGTATTTGCAGTGACGTAGTTATGTGCATTTAATTGTCGTGGTCATTTTAACCAGACACAAGTACCTGGAGATGTTTTTAAACACAACAGTGCTGCTTTAAGAGGCTGTACCTACTCCCGTAGACAACAATAATTTTTTGGCAGATGATATGACGTGACACTTACAATATACATTTATGCACAAATATTATCATCAAATAATTGAATCCTTCGACATTTGGTTAAATTCATCCATGAAATCTCACTTTGGAAATCTGCATTAGAAAACTCCCCTTCTCCAATTTAAAGAGTCTGTATATACACAAGGGCCTCAAGAAGGGTCGAAAATCCTTATCTGACCCAAAGGGTCCTTCATTTGAGGCAAAAAGTGTCATAAAAAACAGGAGTAAGACAAAACTGACAAATTTCATAACAACAAACTCTGCTACAAAACTTGTATAACTCAATAGCCATAAAGGTGTGGATCTACACACACACACACACATACATACATACACATACACACACACACACACACACACACAAAAGTAAAACTGGGTGTAATTTCTTAAGAATGCGTATTGGTATGACCAAATGTTCATAATCTGTATCCATATATATATA
>JAQMYF010000024.1:35477585-35493155 GCA_030014195.1 Neosilurus mollespiculum | reverse complement strand
TTTATTTGTAAATTTTGAGTTTGTTTATTATTCTCACTTTAACAGGTGAAAATAAACAAGTGAGATGGAAAATCTTTATTTTTCATTTAGTTGCATAATAATTCTGCACACAAATAGTTGCCTAATAATGGTGTACATATAGATATTCTTTTAAGAAACCCAAAACTTCACTTTTACTACTTAAATGTTCATATATATATATATACACACACACACACAAAATTTCTCTATATAATAGGCCATTCAGATTACAAATATAATACATGTAGATAAATTCTCTCTATATAATAGGTCTACAGATAATTTACTAATATCATTTAATAAGAAAGTACATAATAACTGTTTGTATGCATAAAATTACAGTATCTGATGTAGTGTTTACTACATGTTGTATTTTCACACTTAATTACACATACTGTATATGATACGTGTACATTTGTTTCAATATCCAGATTTAAAATAATAGTATCTAAATATCATATGCAAGTTAAACAAAATCTAAACGTTTTATATTAACACAGTCACAAAATAATAAACATAAGTACATGTGTGTATACAATCTACAAAAGATACTTGAAACGCTACTTACACATGAAATAATTTCCCGCATCCCGGTTCTTTCTGTTTTTAAGACCACAGCAGGGAATGTTTTGGATCTAGCAATATGGCTGCACGAGCATATCAGGTGACTTTAGCCTCAGCAGCCGAGTCCGATATCCAGTTATTTTTAGATCAGTGGTTGGAAAGTGGCATTAAGACTGCATGTCCCAGAATGCAACATTACATCCGTTCAATCATTCTCCTCTGATGATTTCCTTGCATCTCACAATCAGCGAAAATCCCACTCATCACTGCATTAACTCCGTTGAAAAACTATTCAGATCATCTCCAGTGTTTTTTCATTCTATTACTGTCTTTACATTTAATTTATTTTACCCACAAAGTCTTATTTTGTGTATATAAGTTTCAGCCACATGATGTCTATTTTTAGCTACTAAGCTCTGCTGACTTTAATAGTGTAACGTTTTGGTTCCACTAAAAATGTTCAATGATGTAGAAAAATATGACATCTCTACCCTGCATAAAGTGTGAATGTGTGCATTCAGCTCAGTTATCTGAGTAATTTAAAGGAACTTAGTAGTTTTTTGCACTAACCATAGACGGGAAACATTTGGACCAATGCCCATATGCTCAGGACCTCTACTACTACTATAGCAGAAGCAAAATAGACCCATGACTTCATTTCAGCGGTTTGTCAAGGAAAACGTAGCACTAGCCTGTGGCCCTGCAGGATGCAGGCATTTGTGAACAACACAAGACAGTACCTTGAGGCAGACAGTCACTTTATCCTTTTTGTCTCAGTATTATCACTGACAGATTACTCCTGTCACAAGAATAGCAAATCATATTATGAATTACAACCACATCATTTTCCCAAGTAGAATGGATCCAGTCACACTTGCCCTCGAAAGTATTACAATTTCCTCTAAATTATGTTCAGAGCACAGTTTGGACATTTAACAGTACAGCCACCATAACCTGCTGCAGGTTATCACTCCAATTAGCAATGTATCTAGAACATATTATTATTATGCATGGCTTTGACTAATTTATGCAAATCTGGCATATCATTAGCACATAACTACATGTAACTAACCTGTGCATGCTTAAAATCCTAAATCTTTAGTTGCAGTGGTGCTTGAATGTTTGTGAACCCTTAAAACTGTATTTTATTTTAACAGCTTTGGCTTGTTGGACAGACGCTATTTCATCCTGCATGATTGGTTTGAAGGTAAAAGCGGATGCGTGTTTGAGATAGATGCGTGTGTGGAGCACAGAGCTGCGCATAAAATCTGTGCCTTCCTCCGTGATGCGTTCATTACATGTCAGATTAGTGTATAATTATCTGGAAGAGGTTTTTAATAATTAACCTGGGTATTTATTATCAATTTTGTACGCACGTAACAGACTAGATCAGCTTTCCATCTTGGGAATACAGGAAAATCCCGTATTATATCAGCCGAGAGATTATGTGGGAAATCCAAGTTGTTAGTGCTTCTGGGAAAAGTAAATAAAAAAAAAAAATACAGAAGTTCACTAAGCAAACTGAATAGATTACTGCATAGCCTAAATATTTCCAATATTAATTCACAATGCATAATGCATAATAATATAACAATGCTCTTTGTATTGTAATCAATGCCGTATTATGCATAATATAATGCATAATACGGCATTGATTACAATACAAAGAGCATTATGATTGGAAGGCTAATTGCTGCAAGGTTGAATGGACTAGCCAGGCACTCTCGCCTCTACGCTAAACACAACATAATGACTGTACAAACTGCTCGGTGAGTAGCTCAGTGTTCATAGCGAGATTGCAAAGGCTGGAAGTAGCTATGAATTGTTCAGTGCGATAGGATCTTTGACTGACATTTTCAGTATGTTTGAAAAGTGTATGCTGGGCGTTAACCCTACCTTCCCAACATATGATTTGTACGCCTGTGACAAAGTTGAACCACACCTAAATGTTTTATACTGAATGTACACTCCTCTCACTATGACTAGTTTTCTGTAAAATCTGGATTTGCACGTATAATTCGCTTCTCTGCCAGTATAACTTTTAATGTGTACTTGAAGGATTTTGAGCAGACATAGTAAGAACAGTCTCCATTTGCAAGAATCTCTTACCAAATGGATGAAGAATCCCATTTCACTTCAGCATGCACATCCAATTTGTGTATGAAAATAAGTGCCAAACATTTCTGTGTACACAATGTTTTTAGATGCAAGACCCCAGATTTTTTCAAACAACATATTTGTACTTACCCTTTACTTCATTCTCTCCATCCACAAACCTCTCCTCATTCTGTCTTTTGGCTTCCTTTTCCTTATCTGTAATGTACTCCCCATTCTGGTACTTGCGGTTCCTGCATCTCTTTCTTTTTTTTGTAGAGGCCAGGTGTTCTCTCTCTGCCCCCTGAGCAGGTCTAATGGTGTCTGTGTCTCGACCTTCAGGCAAAGGATTGAGACGAGGCCTACCCCGTGGTCGCCTGAGTGGGAAAACAGGACTTGGCAAAAGTGGGGAGGGATGGGATTCTGGGAGAAGAGGAGGGGTAGGAGGGGAAGCAAAGCTCCAGTCTCGTAGCAATGCATCATCAGTGCGCCGGCGCCCTCTTTTTGGCCTTGGAGAGGACATTTGCTGCAAGTTAGATCCCTTACTGGGCTGATCAGTCTTGGCTGGGGAGACAGGGTCCACCTGCAATCTTCTTGCTAGGCTGTTTTCAGAATCTAGAGAAACCACCAAGGACAGACATTTACTAATGTCTTCACTGGAGAAAGAGTCAAAAGAAATTCCAAATGCTGATGCAATAATTAGCTAGATATACAGTGAGGGCAACTAAGTATTCAGACACTTTTATTTTTGTGGTCTAATATGTTTCCATTTAGGTGGTGGTTGGTGGATTTATATACTAATATATTAATGTGAAAATTACATATTGAACACAAACATTTCACTTTTGTTGACACATTCTCAACAGATAAAGATGATATACTCAACAAATGACACATAAAATAACAGTTACTAGCTAATTTCAGCTCTTTTTGAAAGACTTTTTTATTTGTCTCAACTCACCTGCCGAGGGTCTCTCGTCTCTTAAAATAAATAAATAAATAAATGAATAAATAAAAATTTACGCTATTTTGAAAAATGACCATACATACTTGCCTAACCATCAGATTAATGTCATCAGACATGATATTTAATGAACTTAATGAAATTACACTTTTTTTTTTTTTTTTTTTGGATTTTTTCCCATTTTTCTCCCTAATTTAGTCGTTTCCAATTCCCACCCATCAACTTTTGCCTTCTCTAGACCACCACCGACCAGGGAGGGGCGCGAGCAAGCACACGCCCCCTCCGTGACATGCGATGCTGCCGCCAGTCTCTTTTCGAACTGCTGGGCATGTGTATTTGGGGGCGGCCTAACACACTTGGAGGGAAAGCGCTATCCGCCCCCTCGTACGAATGAGCTCACAGATGCCCATGATTGGCTGGTGATTGCTGTGAGTGAATGCCATCCCTCCCTCCCGTGAGAGCTCGGCCAATTAGCTCCCATGGACTCCCGGTCACGGATGGCTGTGGCATCAACCCGGATTCGAACTTGCGATCTCTGGGTTGATAGTCGCGCACCTTGTCGATGCGCCACTCGGGAGCCCACACTCTTTCTTTTTACCCTTGAACAAGATTCCATGTATTTTGCATTGCTTAATATAATTTTATATAATATAATATATTATTATATAATATAATTCTGTATGTATTCGCAAACGGCACAGCAGGGAGAGAGCTAGTTTAATCAGGATAGCAAGTGTAACACCACTTTGCAACAATGCATTCAACAGTTCATTCAACTCAAAAATGCACTAGTAAATGATGTATTTTCAGGTGTCCTTCATGCATCGTTTCATGTGTTTTCTGTATGAAATTTATGCATTTCATAATCAAAAATGTGTTCCGCAGCCTGACAAGGACAATCAGAACTTTCTCTCAGATTTGCTGCCTGATGTTAGGTTATTGGCAATTGATAAGTGCAAGCCAGGCACATTCGCCTCACAGCAAGAAGTCCTTTGCATGCTCTCCTTGTGCTTGCTTGGGTTTATTCCGGGTACTCCGGTTTCCTCCCACAGTCCAAAGACATGCATATTAGGCAAATCGGCTGTTTCAATTTGTCCCTAGTTGTGAGTAAGAACAGTTGTGTGTGTTTGCCCTGTGATGACCTAGCGTCAGCTGAGATAGATTCCAGCCTCCCCGCGACCCTAATAGGATTAAGCGGTTCAACAAATGAGTGAGAATAAGTGTAAGCATTAAGATGTTTGGAGGACTAAAGAGAGACAGCTAACAGGCACTTTGGATTACAATGAAAGTGTTATGTTCTTCAATTCAAAACCAAACTTCAGTAAGGTAGTCCAATACAGTTTCCTTTTTTAGTCTAATCCAACATAGCATGGTTCGGAATACTGCTAGCATCCAACTCAAAGTAGTCTAGAGCTTAACAGCAAAAAGTATTTCTGTTGTTACTGCAAAAGTGTAATAATCACATTTCAAAATGAAGCACTATAAATTTAGCTCAGTTTTTGCTTTGTGGCTAAAAACATTTGGGCTGCCTATTATAGCAAGCAGGTGAAACCATTTAACCCTGTAAAACTACCTATTAAAACATTTTTTTTTCCCCAATCCAGAAGGTCAAAAACTTGGTACTGTCTTTGAGATTAGATTTTTGATTGATATTTTGTTCATTCCAGTGCACAAAAATTATCTACCATCTTGACAATACAGTTTTTCTTACTTTTCGCTGTTTGAAAACCTGCTGACAGACTGGTGTGCCACTGAACTTTTTCCTGCCTCTATATTATTTGTGACATCACTGCCACATCTCTGTACTGAGGAAAAAATGCCTGGAATTTTTAATCTTATCATGCATCTAGGTGTGTGTAAATCTATGCATAATAACATTACCTAATTAATTGGCTTGAAATAATGAGATACAATTATTTCAGATAAGGATTATGCTATAAAGTTTAAATATCTTATATTGACGTTTCAGTTCAATCATTCATTAATTATCTGTACCACTTATCCTGTTTAGGGTCACAAGGAAGCTGGACCCTATCCCAGCTTCCTTCCCAGGGCAAAAGGCAGGTTCACTTGAACAGCTCGCCTGTTCATTGCAGGGCTAAAACAGACATACTACCAGTCACACTCACATTCACACCAAGGGGCAATCCAGAATATCCAGTTAACATGCATGTCTTTGGACTGTTGGATTAAACCAGGTCACCCAGGAGAAACCCATACAAGCATGGGAAGAACATACAAACTCCACACTCGTACCCAGGAACTTGCTCCACACTCGTACCCAGGAACTTCCTGTGAAGCAAGAGTGCTAACCACTACACCACCATGCAAACCAGTTTAAAACATACTCATTTTTTTTACATTTATGAAAACCACAAATTAAAAGTAATTTACTATTACTATCAACTCAAATATTTAAAATGTATGAGACACTATGGGTGCATAGCAGTCAGAAAAAACTCTCTTCTTATCAGAATGTAATGAAAGTACATCAGTTTTTAGAAGTGTTCAAATAAATGTCTGTCACCTGATTTACAGTCTTTGGAGTACGTGAGGAAACCGGAGTAACCAGAGGAAAAATATAGTCAAAATATCGACAAGGTTACAAATAATAATTTTTTGTTAAAATAATCATTTTGTTCTTTAAACTTTGATTTTGTCTAAAATCCTCCATTTGCAGCTATTACAGCCGTGCAGATCTTTGGCACTCTAGCTGTTAATTTGTCAAGGCAAGCTGAAGCAGTGGTGGCTCAGTGGGTAAGGCACTGGATTACTGATCCAAAGGTCAGGGATTTCAAGATCCAGTACCAATACACAGTACCAGCTGTTGGGGCCATAAGCAAGGCTCTTACATTCCCCAAGAATTTCACCCAATGCCTGGTAAATTGCATCAAATACTATTTCAGAATCTTATAAATGTTCTTTTTTATGACCCAAACACCTCAAACTTAGATTAATCTACAGTGTGAATGAAAAGACATCGGCACGTCGGCCATTGCCGCCATGAGAGATAAAAAGCAGATGTATTGTTCTTTGATGGCCACAATAGCCGTTGTGTCAAAATCCAGTGAAACGTCGCAAGAGAGAGCGCCTCAAAATACGAATGTTTATATATACAAGCTCTGAATTCGCTAAAATATGCTTCAGTATATGAGCTCATGTCTTGCTACATGAGTGTGACAAAACATTTTTTAATAATACATGGGTGTCTCTTGGGTTTTCTCTCAGCAGTTTAGTTCAGTACTCGAGATCGCAGCATCAAGACGTATTCGGATCTATGTTTTTTCTGTGCATTGCTCTTTCACTGTGTGTGTGTGTGAAGATTTTAATTGAAAGGCACCACAAGTGAATCAAGTGAACCAGTTAAACACACCGCAAGTGAACCAAGTGAACCAGTTAAACACACCGCAAGTGAATCAAGTGAACCAGGTGAGGCAAAAAAGCTAAAGTTTCAGCAAAGTGAAGTGCAAGAAAAAACTCCAGTCGATATTCCAGATATTATAATGGAAGTGGACTCCCCTTCCAAAAAATAACAATCCTTTTCCTCCCCACCTCCATCAAGCACCAGAGAAGCTGGTTTGAGACCGAAAGGCCTCATGTATTTTCAGCCTCAGTTATTAATCCACTTTAACAGACTGTTAAATTGTTTTGTTATTTATCTTTGTCATTTCTGTATTTTCTGTTGTTTAGACTGTGATTCTCATAATCCAAGAAATAAGAATATCCAAGAAATTATTGGTGTTTGACGTAAAGTGAAAATGTCTGATGTTAATGCTTTGAACGTCACACACTTTGTCTGATGTAGGCCAAAAGGTTTCAGTTACACTGCATCTATTTATTGACCAGTCTCAGATATGGCTTTTACTTTGCAACTCCAGCCTCTTCACTGTTGAATTTGAGACTGATGTTTTGTGGGTATTACTTAATGAAGCTGCCAATTAAGGACCTGTTAGGTGTCTGTTTGGTAAACTAAAGACTCTGATGTACTTGTTCTCTTGCTCAGTTGTGTACCGGGGCCTAACACTTCTCTTTTTTTATCCAGGTTAGGGCTAGTCTGCACTGTTTTGTGAAGGGAGTAGTACACACCATTGTATAAGAGTTTCTTAGCATTTTATTGTATGGAATAGTCTTCATAAATATAAACTCATGAATTTCAGAAGAAAGTTCTTTTTCTGGTCATTTTGAGTCTACTGTCAAACCCACAAATACTGATTAACCAGATACTCAATAAGTCCAAAGGCAGCCAGTTTTACTTTTTTTTACTCAGAACAACAGTTTTCATCTGTGTTAACATAACTGATAAAGTGTTTTATAATTATATATTAGGGTTTTTAACATGACAAACTTGGATTATAGAACATAATGTGCCATTGGAATGAAAATTATGATACTTGCTGAAAATGGGGCTCTGTACAACATTGTTGATATTCCATTAAAATCCAGCCATTAACAGCATCAAGACTGGCTTTCTGATAAATGTAATTTATTTTTTATTTATAAATATATATGTAAAGTATATAAAACATTGACGATTTTGGCTGAACAAAAGGAATAGGTAACATAATATAAACTTTTCACAGAAAATCAATGTTTGACCCATGATTTGAATAATCACACACAGAAATAGTATAAAAAAGAAAAAAGAAATAGCCATTTAATCTTATTTGTAATAATTCTAATAACTATTTTTTACTATTTTTTTGAACATTTCACCAAATTTCAAAATTTTAACCCTTATGAGCATGCTTGCTCATTAGGGCATGTAGGGGTTGTAGAAAAAAAAATTTAATTCCTTTTTACTTTTATTATGTAAAGCTGCTTTGTGACAATGTCAGTTGTAAAAAGTGCTATATAAATAAACCTGAATTGAATTGATATCACCAATATCATGTAAATTACAAAGATCACACTTAGCATTATTGACAACATCTCCAAAATGATTTAAATTATTACATTAACATTACTACATTTAAATTTTACTAAAGTATCCTTGCCAAATTTGTTTAGTTCAGAGGTCAAATCATTTTCAAGCACGTTCTTATTTTTAATAAACGATAATTTGAACATAACCTATTGGTTTAGACACGGTCATGCCATGTTTGTTTGTATAAAATCATTAATTTTTAGTTCTACACTCTTTTTAAGCCAATCAAAATTAACATTTTTAGATTAAGCCACACATTAGAGAAACCACAACTGTTAATACTTTTCACTTTCACAATCCATTTAGATTTAAAAACATCCTTATCGTGTATTTCTTTAAGAAGATGAAACATATTAGACAAATTACATTCTTTAAATGTTAAAATGAGCTAAAAAATGTATCATTCTTCTCTCAACAATACCATCAATACTAGATTTTCCTAGCTCAGCATACATAATAGCTCACCTAAAATAATAGTGTTGTCAGCATACAACAGAACATATAACTTTAGGATTCCTTAATATTATCATCACTAAGAAAATTTGAAAAATCTTACACTACTCAACTATCATTTTCACTTAATCTCTGATCAAAGTTGTTAAGATAGATTGAAAATAAAAGAGGTCTTACACCCATACTGCATCGGAAAAATTCAGAGACTGAAGTACCATCTTTAACACAAGATTTGGCATTGTTATGTAAACTGTAAACATTCATAACTTTACCATTGATATCACCACAAAGAGGTCCTGTCTAACAAATCAAAGGCTTTTTTATCATCTATAAACCCACAGTATAGCCTCTTTCTTATGCAGATACAATTCAATAATTTTAAAAATGAGTTTAATAAGAAAAAATATGATGGAGAGTGCAATAATTTAATGTAAATTCAGAGCAGATGTAAACAATCTATCTATGCAAATGAGAAGTGAATTACAACTTTTACTTTGCTTTCTTTTTACCATTGCTTATTTACATTTCTTAATGATCATTCTCTTTCTTGCTTCATAACTCGCTACACTCCACCCATAATTTAAATATTAATTTATTTTGCCTATCACGAGTCATGTGATCGGTTTACATTATCTTTGGAATGAAGCATCAATCGTGCACAGACATCTATTTGGTATCCATGATGGACCTAGATATTTATTAAAAAAAATCGATTTTTCTGTTTTTACCCGGGCTACTAAAGATCCTGTATCAAGAGCTTCATTTTTCCCCACAAAGAGGTCTTGTCTACCAAATCAAAGGCTTTTTTATGATCTACCAACCCACAGTATAGCCTCTTTCTTAAGCAGATACAATTTAATAATCAAGTTTAATGAGAAAATATGGTGGAGAGTGCTATTATTTTCCCTAAATTTAACTTGCAGAATCTTCACCTAGTCTGCCTAGTCTCTAAAACGTTGGGCCTAACAATACAAATATCACAAATATGCACTCCCTAAACTGATATGATAAATAATAAACCATATATTATCTACCATTTTGTAGTACACTGCCAGCCTGTAGGTTGGAATAAAATATCTAATAGAAAGCGTACAATGACATGTGTAGTACACTGACTGAAATTATTTCACTTAAGTAAAGCTGCAACATCATCAGATATCAGCATTGATATGAGTTCCCACTGCCTGATTCATCTGTTTCAGATCACAATCTGAACCAGAATCTCAGAAATTGGTGAATCCTCTCTCAACTGTACTAGCACTGCTTGATGAGTAATCTATAATTCATTTCATGTACGATTAGAGTAAGTCACGCGTATTGTAAATAGACAAAACACAATAGCTAGTACTCGCTGAGCACAAGTATCTTCTGATGAAGATATAACATGGGTTATGCCTGTTCAGCGTTTTTTTTCATAGAGAAAGATTTGAATTATTTCTAACATTTCTAGCATTCAGTATAATAAAAAAACATGAAAAAAGAATTAATAACCACAGGCTGAAATTACACAGGACATAAAAAAAATGCTAAAAAAAAATGCTATTTTCAGTGCATTTTGACTATTCAGTGTCTGTGAACTTTTAAGTTTGTCAATATTTGTGTATTTTATGTATATATATGTATACACACACACACACACACACACACACACACACACACACACACACACACTAATGCCCAGGTACATCCCATGCACAGCTTCCGGGCTGTTGAGTGCAGATTTTCCTCCAGTATTTTCTGATAACATGCTGCATTCATCTTGTCATCAATTTTGACCAAGTTCCCTGTGCCATTGTAGCTCACACATCCCCAAAACATCAGCAATTCACCTCAGTGTTTCACTGTAGGAACGGTAGACTTTTCATCTTAGGCCTTGTTGACTCCTCTCCAAATGTAGAGTTAATGGTTGTGGCCATAAAGTTCAATTATGGTCTCATCACTCCACATAACTTTCCAGAAGTTTTGAGGCTCGTCTCTGTGCTGTTTGGCATATTGTAAATGGGCTACTTTGTGGCAATGGCGTAGTAACGGCTTTCTTCTGGCAACTCAACCATGCAGCCCATTCTTCAAGTGCCTCCTTATTGTGCACCTTGAATCAGCCACACCACTTTTTTTCAGAGAGTCCTGTATGTCAGCTGATGTTGCTTGTGGGTTTTTCTTGCAACCCGAACAATTTTCCTGGCAGTTGTTGTAATTTTTTTGGTCTACCTGACCATGGCTTGGTTTCAACATCCCTCATTTTCCACTTCTTAATTAAAGTCGAACACTGCTGACTGACATTCTCACTTCCTTGGATATTCTTTTATATCCTTTTCCTGTTTTATTAAGTTCAACTACCTTCTCCTGCAGATCCTTTGATAATTCTTTTGCTTTCCCAATGGCTTGGAATACAGCAACATCAGTGCAGCACTGGCTGAAACATGCAGGGTGTCTGTCAGCAGCCCAGAAACTCACTGAATTTTTATACACACACACACACACACACACACACACACACACACACACACACACACACACACACACACTGATTACAAGCAAACAGGTAACAGGTGAGGATGGCTTTAGTAGCCATTTTAAGCTGTGTGTGTCAACTTGTGTGTATAATATCAGACCAAAACCTCCAAAAAGATGTAAACTTTTGTTATTTGATTTGGTTAGTTTCTGTTGTCATTAATACTTAAAAAGAGCAAACATGATTGTTTGATAAATGACTTCACTCAACCACTAACCATGAGTGAAAGAAAAGTTTTTGTATTATCATTCATATTCTCTGAAAAATAGAATATATATTTTTTTGTTTGTTTGTTTGTTTTGTTTGCTAGTTTGGGTTAGATTATTTATCAAGAAGTTTCATGCTTATATCATGAATCAATGCTGATTTCACCAGAAGATAAAATAAATGAGGGGCTAAAATTGAGCCTTGGGAAATGTCTTATGTGTGAGGTGCAGGCTGGCAGAAGGTACAATCTATGATTACAGACACATATCTACTTTTATGGTGGGACTCAATTCAATTCACACAGAGATCAGCACCTGGCTAAATAATGCTTGATTGGACTTCCTGAATATTAGTAATAAAAAATTCAAGAAATTGCTCACAGGTCTCAGAGGTACTCTCAGACAGTCCACTGACAGGTGGGTTTAAGAGAAAGTTTGTAGATGTTCTAGGAAATTTCATAAGAGACCTGGAGTGAGAGAGATCAAATGTTAGAACTAAGTACAACAAATGACCTATCTGAAATGTGGAACCTGAGATTGAGATAGGTGGAAAGAATCCACTAGACCAAGGAATTAATTTAGCAGTGATTTTGTTTGACAACAAACATGAATATTCAGATCACCTAAAATCAGCATTTTATCAGAACATAACACAATTAACAAAAGAAACTCAAATATTGTAGGTCATTATTGTATCTTGGTGGTCTATAGACAAGTAAGAACAGTACAGGATTACTGAGCTCAGTTTTAAAAAGGCAAACCTCAAAGCATGAGAAATTACTTAAAGGTAGGAGTCTACATTTGAAGTGATTGTTAAAGACAATAGCTAGTCCACTGCCCTGACCAGTGGTTGAATTGAAAAAGTTACAGTCAGGAAGAGAGATTTCCCAGAGTCACCTGCTCTGGGAAGTCAAGTCTCTAATATATTTTAAAAAAGTGGATGTTACGGGATGTAAAGTAGTCATTTAAAATGAAAGAAGCAGAAGTAGTTCTCAGGTACAGCTTTCGCTGGGATTTGTAGTGGCCAAAGCGGGGGAGTTGCTTAATTCCAAGAGACAGTGATTGTATAATTCAGCTCCCAGGTAAGGCATTAAGTTCAAGTTCAACATACACTCAACTGGAAGTCTACTACAAAATACATCACAGAGTTGACAAATACACAGGGGAAACTCTTACACAAGGCTACATTCACCCTTCCATATCGATTGCACCAGCAGGCTTCTTTGTTGAGAATGAGAAGGTCTTAAGCCAGGCATTTATAACAAGGGATTGAACAAGATTTCTGTGAAGTACCCATATCCCTTGCCATTTGCCTGCGCAGTGCCAAATACTACACCAAGCTCGACCTGGTCAGTGCACATAACCTCATCCCAATCCACTCCGGTGACGAATGGAACAAGGCGTTCAGTATAAGTAAGGGACACAATGAAAATTTTTGATGCCATACGGACTTGCTGGCACTCCCCCAGTGTTCCAGTGTTTCATCAACAAAAGTCTTTGGGATGTGCTGGAAAAGACTTTATGGAGTGGCTTGTTGCCGTTAGCCTTGCTTACAGTACGTAATTGTCATTGTTTCAACAAACTTAAGCATCATAACATTTATTTTCATCCAGTGTTGGGTCATTTTTCACCAATGACTTGAATTGATGAGGAAAAAATTAAACCACTCCATAAAGTCTTCTCCAACACATCCCAAAGACTTTTGTTGATGAAACGCCTGAACACTGGGAGAGCGCCAGCAAGTCTGTATGGCATCACATATTTTCACTGTGTCCCCTACTGATACTGAACGTCTTGTTTCGCCTTGAAGACTTATATAGGGTTCAGGTCAGGACTAAGGGGTGCCAATACATATGTGAAAATGATTCCTCATTCGCCATGAACCACTCTTTCATTATTTGGGTCTTCATTTTATATCCATGCCATCAGGGAAGAAAAAGTCCATTGATGTGAGGGCAGTGCATGAACAGTGTGACATCAGTTCCTGTTTTTGAATCACGTGCCGAAAACTGCTTGTGTTTTAACCTAGCATTTTGCCTCCGATTTCAGGGATTTAATTTTAATTTCACTGTTTTACTTTTTTTTGCCCTTGAAGCAGTTTTAGTTATTTTATTTATACTTTTTTTCTTTGAACACCAATTTTTCTCTATTTCAAAGCAGCACACAGAGGGAATCAACAGCATCCTGCTAATATCCTGTACTATCCACAAGTCTCCAGCTAAGGTTTGTTTTTAGCTTCATGGCTACCATCCAGATTGTTCAGTGTGTTGAGTGCAGGATGTTTAGTAATTCCCTGTCCGTCATTAGTGACAACTTTATCTGTGATAGCTGTACACTAGTTAACTCTCTGACGGAGAAGATTTTAGCATTAGAGGTGCGCATCCAGACTTTAGAGAGAGCTAGTGAGAGTGAGAGTAGCATTGTTCCTGCAGTGGGAAGTCTGGGTGCCTTAAGCGGAGATAGTAACCCCCTCCTCCGGCATCAGAGCCCTCGCAGCAGGGCGAATGGGTGACGACTCGGCGGGATACTCGCAAAGCCAAAGCAAACACTGAGGCTCGGCCCATGGGAGCACCACTCATCTGCGCTTTATGTGCCAAACAGGTTTGCTCTCCTCAGTGAGACACCCGCTGAGAGCATAGCCAGACATAGCAGGTTATATTAGGTTCTTAGGTGAGCGCAAGTTCTCTAAGATAGTTATTCATGCTGGAATTAATGATATACGCCTTCATCAGTCAGAGGTTAACTTTATAGAAGTGTGGAAATTAGCGACGGCAATGTCCAATGCTGTAATATGCTCTGGCCCCATCCCAATACAGTGTGGTGATAGAGCTTACAACAGGCTACAGTCGCTAAAGTGCTGGATGTCCTAGTGGTCTTTCGATAAAAAAGTGGGCTTTATAGATTATTGGAGTACTTTTCAGGGTAAACCTGGCCTGATAGGGCGAGACGGTATCCACTCGGGAAGGTGCCGCTCTCATTTTTTGCAGCATACCACATAGTCTAAGAACAGGACTAGTCAGTCAGTGACTATACAGACTGGACGGAAAGCAGACAAACAGGCTAATCCAAGCGTCTGCTAGCTGCACAGAGTCATCACTCAATGCTATAGATACTGTGTCTGTTCCCCGAACTAAACAAAAATGTAAAAACACTCAAAAAGTATGTTTTAGTAATCCGACTAACATAAATCATAAATTTACAGCCAGCACCTTTGATCTAATGATAGGATTGTTAAATATTAGATATTTTACATCTAAAGCGCTTAGTGTTAATGAAATCATTACTGATCAGGAGTTTAGTGTAACGTGTTTAACAGAAACATGGATAAAACCCAGTGAGTATGTAGCTTTAAATGAAGCGAGTCCTCCCGAATACAGTTATATACACCAACCTCGTCTAACTGGCAGAGGAGGAGGCATCGCAGTTATTTATACTGATAATCTAGGTCTTATACAAAAATCTAGACATAAATTTAATGCATTTGAAATTCTATATACTAACATAACAAACGTTTCCGGAAAAAATATGCCCATGCAGCTGATTCCTTTAATTATCAATTACAGACCCCCCAGGGCTGTACTCCGAATTCCTATGTGAATTTGCAGACTTCATTTAAAAACCAGGTTGTTTCTTTAGATCAGGGGTCTCAAACTCAATTTACCCGGGGGCCGCTGGAGGCAGAGTCTGGGTGAGGCTTGGCCGCATCAGGTTTTCCACAAGAAAAGCTTTGTTTTTAAATTTTCAATCTTCTCAATTCTCTTTATTTTTATTTTTTAACACAAGATAAGATGAAAAAATAAATAAACAAATTAAGAATTAATAAGAAAATAAA
>JAQMYF010000024.1:35453034-35469626 GCA_030014195.1 Neosilurus mollespiculum | reverse complement strand
TACTAAGCATTTCACTGCATATTGTACTGTGTATAATTTGTATGTGACAAATAAATTTGAATTTGAATTTGAATTTATTAACAACTATACAGCTTCAAAAGCAGAGTAGCTTTAGCCTGGAATAAATAGAGCATTTGAGCTCCGGTCAAAAAGGTAAAAAAATTTGGGATTGCATGCATAGATTCCAGAGATGTTCCTTTAAGGAAACAAACTGGACATGGAGATGTGGTTCCTCTTGAAAGAAGATTTTTATGACCGGTTGCAATCGGAGTTTAATTTGAAGCGACTCAGAAAATTAAAGCCAGATGAGAGAGGAACTGAGAGCAAAGTAACTTTAATGTCTCCTAGTGATTGTCTGGTGTTGATGACATCTATCACGGGAACTATATTATTATTATTATTAATATTAATATAATTATTATAAATAAGTGACTAAGAATATCAGACTCAGAGATGGTTATTTTTTATACAGTATAGCTATCCAGTGAAGTTTGGGGTTGATTATACAACACATACACATACACTCCCCTGTATAATAAACAATAAATAACATCTTTGCGTAAAACATTGGCAGGACATCAATAATTTCCTTAAGGTAATATTATGGTAAATCATGCGTATTGTGAATATACCAAATCCGTTTGCTGATACTGGCTGAGCACAATAATGTAGCATGGGTTATGCCTTTCTAGCCATTTATTTGCAGTGTTTTGAGATTTTACTTTACTTCTAAAAATGCTCGCATTTATAATAATGAAAAAACATGAAAATGTGAATGACCTCTGTCTAAAATTACACTGGATGAAAGAAATGCTATTTTCACACATTTTCTGTGTTTGTGAACCTTGAAGTCTCATGTATTAACAGTGAGACACACAATTCGACCAGTTCACACTCCACGCTTTGTGTTTCTATAGGATAAAGCCCACCAAAGTGTCCTATTATCTCAGTTAGTAGCTCTTCTGCAGCTTAGAATCTTCCTCTGATCTTTCACCATGCACACGCAGGCAGGAGGGAGTGCGGTACTATGGTAACTGGGGTGCGAAGTTCCCCTAAGTAAAAGTACTGATACAAAAGTCCTACATAAGTAAAATAAAATCCTGCTTTGGTTAAATACAATAAGTACTGGAAGCCAAATGCAGTTTTGCGTAAAGAACTAATTTGTTACCTTTGACATATTAAGATGACATCATTAGATCATTAATAGTGAAGCATCCGTGTATGCCAGTTACATTTTTATTGTACATAATGGATTAAATTATTTTTTGTTCATCGGACAATAACCAAGTTTTTTTTTTAAGTAGTATTGTTTATAGTTGAAGTTATGTTTTGTGAGAGCAGCTAGCCTTAAAATTTTATGTTGCATAATCAATAAGCAGAAAAGAATCTATCAGGTATCTATTTCTTAGTGTATCACGTACATCATGTTACATATAAATCCAGGCAGGATAACAGCATTTAAAATATGATGTTTAAATGTTTGCTGATTATGCTTGTGAATGCATTTAGAAAATAATGATGTAGGACAGTATGACATGGGCTGAAACGCGCTGAATCTGTGAAACAGTCAGAAGTGCCTGGGTTTTTGGTCATGCATAGATAGAAGCATTCTCAGAAATGCTTGATCTAAAGTCACATAAGGCAGGACAAATGTACTAAAGGTGTGAAACCAACGCTTGACCAATTCGAGGGGTCTAAAAGTAGCCTATGGTAAACGGTGTGAAACCATTCTTAAATAACAAGAAAGTTTACGGAAACGTTTTTGCTGAATATTTGTAATGAAACAACCAACTGTTCCACTAACAACAGGAGGGGTTATATGCATATATAAGAAGGTGCAATTATCAAGGTCATCATCTTCATCTTCTTCCCCTTAATCCAGGGTCAGGTCACATGGGCAGCAGCCTAACCAGTGAGGTCCAGAAGTCCCTCTACCAGGCCGTTTCCTCCAGCTTTTCTGGGGGGGACAATAAGGCGTTCCCAGACCAGCCGAGAGACATAGTCCCTCCAGCATATTCTGGGTCGACCCTGAGGTTGTCCTCAGGACTAGTGCAATAATGAAATTGCCAGTTCTCCTTCATATTTACTGGTCAGGAACACTATCTTCTTTGCCTATTGGATTTGGCAGGATGACTTGCTAGCTAATTTCACTCGCCCTATAGAATTTTGACTTGCCACGGGCCAGCAGACTAGTGTTAATTTCCACCCCTGGACATGCCCGAAACACTACACCAGGTAGACGTTCATTCATTCTAATCAGATGCCCAAGCCACCTCAACTGGCTCCTCCTGACGCGGAGGAGCAGCGGAGCTCCTCCCAGATGACAGAACCCTATCTCTAAGGGACAGCTGTTTCCTAAATTCAAAATATACATAAAAAATGCAGTGGATGGAAGTTTCGGACACAACATTTCGGACATGGACATTTTGTACATTGGCCACCAACCTGGGACATTTCGGGCACGGGAGCCATCCCAGGTGGATGTTTCGGACACAAGTCATATTTCAACATACTTTTGTTATATAACACTTGTTTTTGGTGTGTAGTTTTTAAGGTTTTTTTTTATCATGTTTTATATATATTTTAGGTTTATAACAACTCCACTAGCTGAGCATCTTCGCCTCTTCTGGTCATCTAGAACAGTTTGCAGGTTGTGATGACTGGATCTGGAGGCAGACCCTGGGCCTAGGACTGAAGAACCTCTACGAGAGTGATGATGAGTTCCGAGTATCCAAGCAGAGGCTGCCACCGTGAATATTGTTCTTCCCCAGGAGCAGCGTGGCATTCAACCTGCCAAGAGAGGTGGAAAAGATGTACGACGAACTCAAGACTCATCTTTACAACCTTGTGTGTGACCTCAAGGAGGGCAGGAAGACGATGCCGGACTTTCTTCGTGGCATCCACAACCTACATGGTGGAAAGGCCAATGTCTACCCCTTATCGATTTCTTGTGCATATACTGTGACATGTTTTGTATGCATTACACTATGACACATAGTGATAATAAAGTGTGATACTTCAACAGGTGATTTTGTTATTTCTGAAGAAAGGGGCAAAAAAATCTATAAAAATATAAAAATTATCAATAAAGATGTAGTTTACATATGGACCATATCCGAAACGTCCAATATTTGGTGTCCAAAACGTGCCAGATTACTGGCCAATGTCCGAAACGTCCATGTCCGAAACGTCCTACAATCAAAAAATGTACAGACATAGAGGAGCCACTTTGTTTACCTTTTATTATCATTTTGTAGGTTTAAACTACTTGGGGCAACGAGATCTTTAAGTTGCATTTTTAATTCACAAATCTAAGATCTACCATATTGATGTATTACTACTGATCGTCTTAAAGGGCTTGAACTCATCCCCAATCATAGATTTTCAAAACAAGGGCCCCAAACAGAATCTTGCATAGGGCCCCCAAAAAACCAGAAACGGCCCTGTGGGAGTGCTTGTTGCAGAAAGGGCTGGTGCACCTCACAAAATAAATGGCTTCATAAGGAAGCATAGTCTTCAGAAGCAGCCAGCAACCGCAAATCACCACAAATTACCAATTTCATTGCCAGGTCCTCTAACCCTCTGGGGTTGGCAATCCCTCCACAGGGATATGACAGAATTCTTGCCAAACCTCTTAAAAATTCTGTAAGTTCTTTCTCTAAAAAATTTTAAATTACAACCACAAAAACTTTGAACACTGTACTTTCCAAATATTTATACAAAGAAACTAAATATATTTTGTGACATTTTGAGAACAAAATAAAGCACATGCACATTTCAGTCTCTGACTCGGAGTTGCTCTTGATGGGCCACCCATAAGCAAACAGACCTATTCATATGATAACTGAATGGTAAACCTGCAGCCATTGTTGGATTGTTAGGCAGCAAGAAAATATGTTAAAATAACATCTAATTTAAGTTCTATAATTAAAAGCGCATGGTTGAATTGTTTTTACCTACCTGAGGAGCTGCAGGATGGTACAGTCATGCATGTCTACAGCCTCCAATCCTAGCAGATTACTTTATGGGCTAGGTAGATGAATAACATTTTATTTCAGCACTGCAATTGTGACCCACTCCAGCAGATTAGGGATTAAGTAGGAAATTTGACATACTGAGATATTCATATATTTGGAAAGAGAATTGAATATGCTTCAAAATTAGTAATACATGATTATAGCATGAAAATTGTCTGAGTTACATCACTTTGTATGTTGCTAAGCAGGAAATGCTACTTTTCAGAAAATAGCAATTACAGATACAGAACCTTTTACTGAATTTTAAACTTGCTAACATCTATAAACTAAATGAATCTGGCTCTTGACCAATCAGTACGGTCTTCCTGGCATCTTCCTAGCCACAGATGAGTTCTATTTATACCGAGTCAGGTCCATTTTGAGGGTTCTCCTTAGTTTATTGTTATATGATTCAGGGAATCCTTCTGGGATTCTGTAAGTATGAAGAGTATTCTGGTACTGAATATGGATAATAAGGAAATACCCTGAGCAATCACAAAAGCAGTCTGAAAATCAGCAAAGTAAGTGGATATTTCTATTGTTTCACAACAACTTGGACATGGAATCCTTTCTTATGTATGCTAGCATGGATAGATTGTGTTTATGAATATTTGAACTTCGTCATGTTGAAGATTATGCTTTGTAGAATGAATTTAAAAAAAAAATTTAACCCTTAATTTTTTTTTTAAAGACTTACTTCAAAATTTTTTCAAAAGTTTATTTTTTACATTCTCTGTCTCCTTTCTGTTCTGTATATTGCACTTACTTTCAATGTGGTTCCTTCATAGAATAATTATTTTCTGCATCTTCATAATAAACTAAAATAAGATGGTCATGGAAATGGCAAAAGTATATTAGTAAATATGTGTCATTGCTCTACTATGTAAATGACGAATTCTGTTTATTTGGTAAATTCCTGTACAATGAAAGGGCACCTGCTTCATTTTGTTTTAATTTTTATTTTACAGAAATGTAGAAAATGTCTTTTTCTTTTGTTCCATTCATACTGACTTTTGAAAGAGAAGGTGTGGGGGTAATACTGTCAGATTATTAATGCCAAGACTGTGCTGAATACATGTATATGCAGCACTTCAGGATCAACTTTTTTTCACATGGGTAATAAATATAAAAATCTCAAGGCATGTCAGACCACCTCAAAAGTAGCTGAAAGGCCTCAGACTCTATGTGAATCTGTGTGATACTGAATATTTTTAATTAAATATAGATTTAATATATAAAGAATACAAATAGTAACACAAACTTAAAGCATTTCTTCTGCATGTATTTTCATAATTTCATTTCATTATTTCTTGAGACTGATCAAGATGAGTAATATTGCAATTTGTTCTGAAGAGGTCAGGGGTGATTTATTTTTTTCCATAGCATTAAAACACTGCATTTCCATTCCCTCATTCATTCTCTGAACCACGTAAAGAGCTCCTGACACAATTTTTCATGTTCATTTCTTTAAAATCGGCATATTTTATCAAATCGAGGCAAATATAACGTTACACAGCAAAGCGCACTAGCATGGCAACTTGTTCACAATTTCACCTGTGAGCCATTGAAAAATCAGTAACTGCTGCACTGAAAGTGCACCGAGGAAGAAGGCTGAAATGACGTCACTGGCAGAAGTCCAGTCTCATGGAGAAGACCCAATTCGTCGTGAACAGTGAACAAAACAGGTTCACCAGACGAGACAAATGGCCGGTCTTGTGTGTATAATCTACACCACCGGCCCTCTTTGTGCATAAAAGCAAGTAGTTAATCTCACTAAGAGAAGAGCCTTGAAAGTTTTAACAACACTATCAACTTCTCTTACTGGTGCATGATCATTTCTATAACTTTAAAGCAGGTAAGTTTCTTCCAAATGTAATCAAAACTATCAAGAATGTGGTTAAATATCTACATTACACAGTCATTCTTAAATTGCCCCTCTAACATTCAGAAACTAATACGAAGCCATTTACTACAGCCTAGCTATTGATGCTATATCTAACGTTATCTTTTGTAATATGCTGCCTGCTGAAACTATACATGGTTATACTATAGTACTTATAGCATTTTAGCCTACAGTACAGATAACAAAAATATATTTCTACATCTGTCATTTATATCAGGAAACGTCAGGCACTTGCTCTGTCCTGCTCTAAGACTTGAAATTGCTGTAAAAAAAAAAAAGTAAAAAAAAAAAAATAACTTATCAAACTTAACAAATCTAACATTAATTTTAAATCTTTGTATACATTGCTACCTCATGTTTGTGTTTGTGTGTGTGTGTGCGCGCATGTGTGCATGTGGCTATTTGATATGATTGTTATAACAGACAAATCACAATTAATGTCTTAATAAATGCCATGATTTCATAAATTCATTACAGGATTTGTTTTTACATTATTTAGAGTATGTACAATTTTGTGTATGCAGCCAAATTATATATCCTTTACACGTTTATAACTTCAGCCACTAATAGCCAGCCATGTTTGTTCATAGCCTGTTATCTCTTCTGTATGACCAGCTAAGCAGCTAGCCAGCCACTTCATAAAGTAGCCAGCCGATTTCATTGCAGCTGGCTGGCTCCCAGGTCTAGATAGGCTGCCAAGCAGAAAAACACTCTGCCAATGACGTCGCAACAATACGGCGGATACTTTGATGCGCATTCAGCAGGTGGCGAGGAACATCAATTGTGACACGACGTTGCTGTTTTTACATCACGTTTTGGACGTTACTGATATTATCTAAATCTTTTATTTTATATATAGTTACAATTTTTTGTTTCAAGTTTGTGTATTTTGTGGTGTCATGAGCTCTGTAATCCTAATTAGGGTTGCGAGGAGGCATCTCAGTCGACTCTGAGCAAGGGCAGGGTACACCCAGGACAGCTTGCCAATCTAATGCAGACGGCATCGCTGACGGCAACCCAATGGCCTAACTTTACGAACGGCAGCAATGGTTCTTTTACATGCCTCTCACCACAGACAGAGAAACATGGCTAGCCTTTGATAGCCCAGTCAGCTGCACTGGGGGACAGCAGTGACAATTTGGTGAGTGGGGATTGAACCTCCAACGTTGGGATCGGTAAGCCAGCACTGCCCCACTATATTTTCTTTTTTCTTTTTTTTTTTGGGGTGGGGGTGCACCTGACCCCACACACACTTAAACTGTATTAAATTTTTTTTGTTAAAATACTGCCTCTCAGGGCATCTACAATTTCAAAATTTTCTACTCAATTATTGAAGGCCTTGAGAAAGGAAAATTAAGTGGATACATTGAAGCCACATCTCAGCCGCCAATGGATCTTCCACATGGACAAAGATCCCAATCAGACCTCCAAAGTTGCAGCCACACGACTTAAGGACAACAAAGTCAAAATACTGGCGTAACCATCACAAAGTCATCACCTGAAACACTAGGAAATTTCTGGAAAAACTAAAAAACCTGTGCAATCCTGACGCAATGGAATTCATGTGTAAAAATTATTCGTCATCTCTGAACTTTCACAGTTTGAGCCTGATGAATCCGGACATTGTTGTTGTGGTAAATGTCCACGCCATCAAGGAAGAAAAAAATTAATTGATAAGACTACCTGTTCAATCGCTACTTTCAGGTAGTCAGTTGCTTTAATCATACTGGCACGTAACACTGCTAATGTGATCAACTGAGGAAACCCCAGGTCATAATTACTCTAGAAGCTTGTACAGAGGTACAAGCTATGCATGATGGGTGCATGCACTTCTCTTCTTACCCTGGCACACCTATGCACAGAGAGCATCATTTTGGCATATAAATTTCCAACATATGGATTAGTAAATATATCCCTAATGAGAAAACCTGTGGTGATGGTGGCAAGGACAAGACAAGACAAACAAGGAAGAAACCTTGAGAAGAACCAGACTCAAAAGAGAATCCATCATAATCAAATACAGCAACTTAGTGTTATAACTGTGTACTTTTTATCTTATAATATTAAAAGTATCCATTAGAAAATGGTTATACACCTATCACAGTTTGGCATTTTATGCCCGTGTATGTACAGCGTATCAGGATACATGGCAGTAAGAAAGGAACGTACTAGTTTTACCAGCTTACGTAGCTAAAACTCTTGGATGCATAACACAATCTCCTTGTTTTGCCAGGGTGCAGCTTTTTTGAAATCTGCACTTAAAAATCTGTAGCACATACAGTACATATCAGCTTTGATACGTCATACATACATCACGTGTACTCCAGAAAAACAAAAGCTAAGTAAAAGCTAAGTAAATACTAACATTGTTAAAGGTTATGTGTGTTGAGACAGGCCGTGGTGAACGCTCAATCCTGACTCATCATTCCTGAAACCTGCGCTTGCCGCTGAAAACATCTTTTGACTGGGCCTTGAGATTTGAATGTGTTGATCGCTATGGAACAAATGACAAAGAACACAGTGATCCCAACCCCCTTTATATCCACCTGTGAAAGCAGCAGTACTCATAACAGCGAAATGCCATGTGCACCAGTATGGCATACATTTCCATCCCTTGAACCCTATATATACACCACAGATATGCTACAAGAACACCACCAAAGCAACACATATACTGTGTCAGGGACAACACAGCAAGCCATTTTGGACAAAATACGCCTCATTTCTTGGTGTTTGACCCAGGTAAATATATATATATTTTAATATGCTGCTTACATGGCAAAATACAAGACAGTGTGACAGTAGCATTAAATTGTTGCCATGAAGGGACACATGTGGTCAGCAACAAGACTCAAAGAGGGTGTAATATCAGGCTTAAAATGTGCAAAGAAAACCTTCCAACACCATTACACCACGGCCAGCATCATAGACTGTTGACACAAGGCAGGATGGGTCCATGGATTTATTTTAATGGTACCAAATTCTAGCTCTCGCATCTGTGTGCCTCATTAGTCATCATACCAGGCCTTCTGCTGTTGTAGCCCATCCACTTTAAGGTTTGATATGTTTTTACATACTGAGATGCTTTTCTGCTCACCACAGTAGAACAGAGCAGTTATCTGAGTTACTGTAACACTTCTGTAAACTTGAACACGTTTGTTCATTCTCTGAAGAACTCTCTCACCAACAAAGCACGTCTGTCTACAGAAGTGCTGCCTACTGAATTTTTTTTCTTTATTGCACCATGCTCAGTAATGTCTAGAGACTGACTTGCATGAAAATCCCAAGAAATCAGCAGTTACAGAGATATGTAAACCAGCCTGTCTGGCACCAATAATATTGCCACGGTCACTGTGAACAAAATGAAATTACATCTTTCACCACAGACTGCACGGTTGCGAGGTGGTTAGCTGTTAGGCCCACCTCACAGCAAGAAGGTCTGGGTTCAATTCCTGCTCTCAGGCGTTTCTGTGTGGAGTTTGCATGTTCTTTTGTGCTTGCGTGGGTTTCCTCAGGGTACTGCAGTTTCCTCCCACAGTCAGAAAATATGCAAAGTGGGCTAACTGGCTGTTCCAAATCACCCCTAGGTGTGAGTGTGAATGGTTGTGTGTGTCTGTGTGTGTGTGTTAGCCCTGCGTTTGCCTGACAAGCTGTCCAGGGTGTACCCCGTCCTTGGCCAGAGTCGGCTGAGATGGGTGCCAGCCTCCCCGCGACCCTAATTAGGATTAAGCGGCTTAGAAAATGAATGAATGAATGAATCTTTCACCATTCTAGCGTGGCATGGAGACGGATCAGTTAGCACGTCCACTAAGAGCAAATAGGTCCTGTGTTTGAATTCCGGGTTCAGTAAGGGCGTCCCTCTATAGAGTTTGCATGTTCTCCCTGTGCTTTCGTAAGTTTCATCCAGGAATTTTAATTTCCTCCCACAGTCCAGACATGCACATTAGGCTAACTGGTTGTTCCAAATTGCCCCTAGGTGTGAGAGTGAGTGTGAATAGTTGTGTATAAGTTGCTCTGCAATGGACCAGTGAGCTGTTTGCGGTGTACCCTTCCTGTCTCAGAGTCGGCTGAGACAGGATCCAGCCTACCTGCAACCAAAGAAAGATTAAGTAGTTTGGCAAATAAATAAATGATTGCATGAATTAATTGTTCCAAATTCTGATGGTTGATATGAACAGTGCCATACCTACTGGCCAGTATATGCACTACTACAACATGATTGGCTGATTAGATAATTGCATGATTGAGTAGAAACAAAAACAAACAAACAAAAAAACAAAACAAAAAAAAACCCAAACAAACGCTGAGTAACAGTTCTGCGGATGGAAACGGCTTATTGACAATAAAGCCTAAATAATCACTTTTATTAACCATGGCGAGAAGAAAAACATGTCATCCATGACCTTGAGGTAGATGGGCTAGAACAGCAAAAGATCATGTTGGCTCAAAACTGGGCAGTTGTAATTGGGGAAAAGATCATCTGCTCTATTTCCACTACATTGAAAACAAATGAAACTAATAAAAAAAAGTGTCTGAACATTTTCCCCCCTCACTTGAACAGAAAAAACTAATTCATTACCAAACTGGCTGCAGGCAGGTTGCTCCATTTTAACTGGAACCCACTTTTCTTTGAGAATCTTAGACCCAGCTTCAGGAATTTGACACAAGCTCTCATTCAGTGGACTCTTCTCTGCAGTAGATAGTGTGCTCTTCATCTGTTACAAAACAAACATGTGCAAATGATACCTCTTCTTTGATATAAATTGGCTTAAGTGCTGGTAATGTTACTTAAATGACTGTTAATATTTAGTTAGAAGGGAAAAATATCCACGCTAAAAAAACGTTTACACCATCAATATTTAATGAACATTTGTGCTTGAAACATTCTAGATTTTTGCATAACTATGACATAAAACATCGTCGGATTTTCACACAATCTTAAAAATAGATAAAGAAAGCCCAATTAAACAAATAAGAGGTGCAGTTATTCCTGCACAAGGGGGTCACACCAGACACAGTAGTTTACAAACTTTTGCTACTCACAGATACGTAATAATGGATCATTTTCCTCAATAAATAAATAATCAAGCCAAATACTTTTGTTTCATTCGTTGGACTGGGTTCTCTTTATCTACGTTTGGGACTTTTGTAAAAATCTGACGTTTTTGTCATATTTATGTAGAAATACAGAAAGTTCCGTTAGAAACTACCATTAGTCCTTATGTTTGAGTCCTTTAAACCTTTTCTCTTATTTCCTACCAATGTAACTGTACACAAAAAAACTGACTAGGATAATTGTAATAACACTGACCAATATATTAGCACTAGAATTGCTACTACTAAAATTCCAGCAGTACACTTTCCTTTAAGAAACCAGATGAAAATCAACATTGCTACAAAGCTTAGCTTATATAAACATATATAATATATAAATCTTACTTTTTTAGATGTAGGGTTTTGCACTACTGTGGCACATTCCTTCGTCCGAGATTTTTTCTTCAGTTTTGCTGTCCTTTTTAATGTTTCAGGAGAGTTATTCTGTGTTTCTGAGGATTTCTTCCTTGGTTTCTTCTTTTTGCTGGCAGGTATTTTTCCTTTGGAAACGTTATCTTTTTTACCACCATTATTTCCCCCCCCACCTTCTACCTCTGGTGTAGTCTGCTGTTCAGGGATGGATGTGCTCTCCAGCTTTGAATGAGGGAGTTCTCTTAGTACTTTAGGGTCTTCTCTTGTTTTCTCATCTTGATCTGGAGTCAGCATGCTGTCCTTCTTACCAGTATTAACACTGGATACACATCTTTTTTTAGGTGTGCTGAGCTCTGACTTTTTGCTTGTGACGTTTTCAAATTGCTTTGCCTGTTTGTCCTGGCATTTCTCTTTCGGCACAACAACAGTTGTGGCCTCCTGCCTATTGTCTGCTGTTGCATCCGTAGATGGGAAATTGCTACTTGTCTTCGAATCATGCAGTTCTGAAGTTCCACCAAGTGTAAAACCAGTTTGTTGCACTGGAGGGTTCTGGGACCTGCTGAGCAAGTTGACCACCTCAGCCTGCCGGGTCCCCACAGTTGACAGATTATGGAACATTTCACCAGTCAGTGCAGTGGTCTCAAGAGCTTTCTGCTTTACTATCGACTCCAGGTTGGATAAGGGGGAATGGGTTTTCTCCCATTTTTGTTCCTTTACACTAGTGGAGCCTAGTTCACATTTATGAAACAAGGGGTCATCACAACTCACACTGCCTTTGACCTTGGATGGGGCTTTGCTCTGAGGTGGTTGTTTCTGCAATGACATCCCTTGAAAAAGTGGTTGGTGCCACAATGGTTTACCTTGGGGAATATATGGCATTGTTGCTTTTCCACCTGATGTCTTAACAGACTGTGAGTTTGTGGATGTAAACAGTGGCTTGGATGAAAGATCTTGCATTCCAGGGGAGGCAGTGCTATCAGTGATACTACCAGATTGCTTACCACCTTTATTTTGCCTATCACCTTTAACTGCAAAAGGTGTCTTCTTGCCTCTGGAGGTCAACTGTTCACCTTGATCAATAATTGAAATGGTCTCCTGCTTGGCAAATATCTGAACATCTTCAACAAAACCAGTACTTTTCCCATCCTTGCTGCGCAAGGTAGATGCTAGTATGGGGCTTGCTACACCAACATATGTTCCTGGGACATTGTTTAAGGAGCCTTGAGATGAGCCTTTACCCCATGATGCACTGGGTTCCAAATTTTGATTGCTGAGTTTTGAGGTGGATCTCTGGGCTGAGCCATTTCGTTGGGTATCTGGCAGAATGGCATAAGTAGAGGCAGAACCAAAAGTGGGAGGTCTTTTGGAGGAATGGGAATTTTTTTGAGGCTCAAAAAAACCTTGCTCTGTTGTAGCATTTGGACTGTTTTGAGTATCCTTAATGCTTTTTTGGCGCTTGGATTTTGAAGATAAGTCAAGAGGTACATCTCTGGCCTCTGGAAGACAAAGAGTATTGTGTTCCTCAGTAGGTGATGAAGTCTTCGGCTTCAAATATGCCACAGAAGTCTTTTCGATTCCTCTGTGTGGGGGACATTTCTCTACAAGGCTGAGAAGCCTGCTTTGAGTGGTAATATTGGCCAGTGCTGAGCTACAGCAGATGGCAGCAGTGGGAGAGATAGTATAATGAGTCAGTGGGGCTGAGGCCTGTGTGGCCTGTTGCGCTGGAACAGTACTAGCTGGGCTAACAGCAGAGGAAATTGTTGATTTCAGCTCTCCCACACTCTTGCAGACCTTTGCATTAGAAACATGCTCACATCGACTTTTCGATGCTGTTGACAGTGGTTTCTTCTCAGCAAAGCTTCGACCCACAGAAAACTGATAAGGGTATGTTTTGTGCCTTGGAGGTGTACCTGAGCCAGAACATTGCACTGGACAGTCCTTTTGGAACTGACTAGCTGTGGCTTCTCTCAGAGCGGCAATCTGGCCCAATCCTGGAGGCAAGGTGATCTTACAAAGAGAAGAAGCAAAGTTTGTAGATGGAAGAAAAGCAACAGATTGGCCTGGTTTAAAGAGGGATGAACATTGAAATCCTGGGGAAATGCTGATAACAGGTTGGGTAGACCCAGTGCTATGGGGAGTTTTCTTATTTTGGTTCACACTATTGTGAACCATGCTCATCAAGTCCTCAGAGGCAATCTTTTTTCCACAATGCCAGTGCTGAGTTGGGTAGGTAGAAGCACCTTCAGCCTGGGTTTTGGGAACTTCTGTCCTATCAGGTAGTGGTGTGCTAAAAGAATCAGTACTGAACACAGCACTGTTGCAAAGATGGGAAGGAGGGACTTCGGGACAATGATTTGAAAGGCTGGTTTTGCTAGTCTTGCTAGCATCTGAGCAGATACCAGGCATTTTACAGTCTGTCGATGTCCTCGGTTTGTTCTGCTGACCATGAGGCACGTCTCCTCTGAGTTCAGGAGGCAATGTTTGCTGTGGATTGCCCACCATGCTCTCTGACAGCTGTGCAAGGGCACTGCTCTCTCTGCTCACTGTGCCTCCATCCCCTACATTCATTGGTGAGGGATCCACCTGGTCAAATAAGAAGGTATCAGAAATCAAAATCTATATAAAATTAAACAAGTATTAAAATAAGCACTCTTCTAATATCACATATAATTATCAGCCTCATAGGCGTTTCGTGTTTTGTGTGTCAACAGACATGCTTTTACAAGAACGTTTAAAAAATAATGATAAAAGTCAGAGACAAAATTTGCAATCACTTCAAATTATTGAATTCAAATAATTAAAAATAGCTATTCTATTGAAAAAAATGTAATCTGTAATCTAAGATAAAGGTTTATAAAAGCAAATATATAAACACAGTGTTTAGAAAACCTTGACTGCGCGTGTAAGTAAATATGGGGACATACAACAAGGACTGACCTCTCAGTTATTTGGTAAACTTGCAGCACTGACTACATTTTACCTATCATGTTTGTTTTGGTCTCTGACGCACAAATCAGATACCAATGTCATGGCAACCACACACCTGAATTTCTGAAACTTTCCATTTTTTTTCTGTCTGCATTATAATGCAAACCTAATGTTTTCACATTTACACACATCAGTTTTCAAAAAAGTATCTTTTTCAGTGGCAGAAAACTTTTAAAATATTTTAATGTGAAAGGAAGAGCTAAGGGGAGAAACAATTATGTGTTTTACATACTGTTATTGTTGACATGAACGCCAGACCTTAAATAATTTCCAAGATCAAGGGATCAAACATCATCATCCTCATTCATTCATTGATTCATTCATTTGCCTTGCTTAATCCTTCTAAGGTTGTGTGAAGTTTGGAGCCTATCTCAGCCAACTCTGAGTGAAGGTGCTGTACATCCTTAACAGCTTATCAGTCCATTGCAGGACCAACACACACAAACTATTCACACTCACACCTTGGGGCAATTTGGAACAGCCAATTACCCTAATGTGCATGTCTTGGTGGACTGTGGGGGGTATCCAGAGAAAACCCATGCTAGCACTGGGAGAACATGCAAACTCCACACAGAAATGTCCTCGCCAAGCCAGGAGCTGGAACCCTGGACCTTCTTGCTGTGAGGTGGACGTGTTAACCACTACAACACATGGTTACTCTAGAAGCCAAACAAAGGCATGTATGGCATACAATAATGCACTGAAAAACTTAGCATTATCCTTTTTTCATTTTTTTATTGTATTTATTTATTTATTTATTTTACAAACAAGGTTACTATAACTCTGAGGCCAGGAGTTGCATAAAAAACACTCACTTAGAAACTTCCTTTGACAGTTTCCTTATAAAAGATTTCACAATTTCCCTTAAACTGAGACTTAAAGGAGTGGTGTGTAAGATTTACTGGTAAACAGCGACATCTAGTGGTGAGGTTCCAGATTGCAACCAATTAAAATTTCATTCCTGACCCCTGCCCATGGAAGACTGTATGTTTCTGGGCTACTGTACAGAGGGGACTCACTCCCCATGTAGATATAAAGAGTTTATTCTAATATTCTGCAAACTCAATGAATATACATGTGAAATTCAAAAAATTTGAATATCATGCAAAAGTTCATTTTTTTCAGTAATTCAACTTACAAGGTGAAACTAATATATTATATAGATTCATTACATGCAAAGTGAAATATTTCAAGCCTTTATTTGTTATAATTTTGATGATTATGGCTTACAGCTTATGAAAACCCCAAATCCAAAATCTCAGAAAATTAGAATATTGTGAAAAGGTTCAATATTGTGGGGGTCAATATTGTAAGATTCCAGATTTAAATCCACTTGAACAAATATGGAATTGAACTAATTGACAAATTGATCACATTAAGAAAGAGAGAGTCACACTGAAATGAAGCTCCTGTGCTTACTTCAAGTTTCACATTTGCTCCGTGAAATGTTAATGGAACATCTGTCTGCTAGTCAAAGTGATATTTTTGTTTGTTGTTGAGCGGTGATCATGCAAGGCTTTCTTTTTTGTGTTTCAGCTGGTTCATAACAACTCTTACTTCTGTTTTATTTTTGTATGTGCGTGATCTGCTTGCACTGTTCCTAACGGTGTGCTCAAGTGAGGTAAATATATGAATTCAATTATTTTTTTATTTGATTACTATTTATATTGTCATATTTTTACACATAGTTTAAATAAACCAGTCATGGTGACAGATACAATAAATTAAACTTGTTCTACTCAATACAAAGGATTTTTGATGGGCACATGACAACTGATGCTGTGCTTTCCATATAAGTGCCCTCTGAACAGTGTGAATAGCTGATGTACACTGTCTAGAGCAGTACACTATTATAGAGGCAGAAATTTGTTATTTTGCCCACACTAACACTGCAAGGTAAAGGGAACTTTAGCATATTGGCTATCTTGTTAGGACCGAAACAAAAACAGAACGCATAAACTGTCTTTCTGGAAACCCGCTTATTTCGAACACTTGTGTGTGTTGGCTCTATGATGAACTGGTGAGGTGTTCAGGATGTAAATGAATGAATTCATTTGTTCAATTATCTAGCAAACACAAATAAAATGTTAACTGTAATAAACTGCTGCCCTCTGATGGCCTGGCAAGCTGTCCAGGGTGTACTGTGCCCTCGCCCAGACTCGGCGGAGAGGGGCGCCAGCCTCCCTGCGACCCTAATTAGGATTAAGCGGTTCAGAAAA
>JAQMYF010000024.1:35431626-35446850 GCA_030014195.1 Neosilurus mollespiculum | reverse complement strand
CCCTCGCTTGGGGTATATGTGTGTGTGTGTGTGTGTGTGTGTGTGTGTGTGTGTGTGTGTGTGTGCGCGCGCGTGTCTGTGGAGTTTGCATGTTCTCCCAGAGTCAATGTGGGTTTTCTCCAGGTATGGTTGTGTGTGTGTTGACCCTGCAATGGACTGGCGAACTGTTCAGGGTGTACCCAACCTTTGCCCAGTGTCGGATGAGATAGGCTTCAGCCTCCCCAAAAGCTCAAAAGTATGTTGGACTGAAGCAGGCTAATGGGAACATATGAGATGCATGTCAGATATAATGTCAGGGGTTATATCCTGTACATGTATCTGAAATGATTATAAACAATATTATAATCAGAACAATTTTTTTTTTATGTGTGCACTTTATGTGAAAAGCATGGCAGAGTAGTGATTAGCACATCTGCCTCACAGCAAGAAGGTTCAACTCCCAGGCTTCGGGCATTCCTGTGTGGAGTTTGCTTGTTCTTGCCATGCTTGTGTGGGCTACCTCTGGGTACTCCGGTTTCCTCCCACAGTCCAAAGACAATCGGTTGTTCCGAATTTCCCTTCGGTGTGAGTGTGAATAGTTGCGTGGGTGTTGCCCTTCGATGGTCTGGCGAGCTGTTCAGGATGTACCCCTCCCCAAGCCCAGGAATCAAACCTGGGACCTTCTTGCTGTGAGGTAGATGTGGTAACCACTACGCCACCATGCCGCCTGAGTGTTTATGTGAAAAAAACGTTGTTTCCTATAATCTGTGTAGAACCTCTCAGTCCATCACTCTGCATTAGTATTAGGGAACATCACTCGAACAACTAAAACAGAAGGCCTTGTAAAAGCTTTCTTTTTTGAAAAAGGAAAGACCCCTCTATTTAAGTCTTTACAATTCTATAAAATTATAGAGGTTCCCCTCTATGTTAAGATGTTTATCCCTTCATTATAGTTGACAATTTGTGAGTCATGTGTAGAGACTGTGGTGGGTTGGAGTGTAAATGTTAGTTCATTGCTCTGCATGCAGATATACTCCATCAGTGACGGCTGCTCTAAGACTACAAGGAAAGCTCTGCCTCCAATAGAGTCACAAAAAATTTATCAAATATGCACTGTTGTTTTTACATTATTATTATAAAGAGAGCGCCGCCACAACATGTTTAACTTCATTCAGAGTTCATTCAGAATCTGCAACAGTTTCTCACAGGTCGTCAAATGTGGGTTTTTTTTCCTTTTAAATTCAGTGCCAGTGTGATCCCTCAGAAGCACAGCTCTCCTTGAGTTCTATACTTTCAGCACAGCAAAACTCAACACTTATTGGACAAATGCTTGAAAAACAGCATTTCCAATGAAGCTAAGCATCAATGGGACTCTATAAGGAGTAGGCGGGTCAGAACGCTGGGCTGCTGCATGATGATTGGAGGAACTGTCAAAGAGGCTGAAATTTCTTTTTGACTGACAGTGGCATCAGAGCTGTTCAGGTTTCATCTGACATGGATTTTTTAGCAAATACCTGCAGCTTGTAGTCTGTTCTTGTAAGCGATATAGCTTTTTTTTGTACACATCTTACTGTAAATAATCCATAATGTTCTTGAGTTTGCAACTTGTTTTAGTTCATTAATGTTTGTTTATTTAGTAAAGTTCACTAGTTTCCTGTGCATGATGGCAGACAATGAAAGCAACTTAGAATTAAACAGCAGTGCAGATCAAAGCCCAAGACTGATTTGGTTCAGAAGTCGGGAAAAATTACGGGTCTCAAACTCTCCTGGTACGAGAAGGTGAGCTAGCGGATTGGAAGTGCTGTGATGAAGAGCATGTACTGCTGGACGTTTAATGAAAACATCTCAGGGTGTTTGGTCAAAACAGGCTTTGGGGATCTTTCTAACGTTCACAGGACAAACATAAGAATTTACATATAAATAAAATGATGTAGGCCTATAATGTGCTTCCCCTGTATGTCAGACCACCAGACACCACTGTCCTTCACAGTGTTCCAGCTAGGTTGCTTTAGCATGGCGCAGCACTATGCCTTTTTAAAGCAGCTATGTTATTTACATGCTATTTTTCTGCAAGCGTCTGACGTGATTTTCCCTGCCTCCATGACTCCAGCAACTAGATCAAACATTTAATCAGAGGGATTTTTTTTTCTTAACTGATCGTCCATGTATCATTTAACTGAGAATCATGATGTAAAGGTGGATAGTACAGATAAATTGATGAGTGTATTTAATAAGCAATGCAATGCTGAATAAAACTTCACTTAAACTGATATTCCATGAATAAAATAACACATTCCATATTAAAGATTTATGAATTAAAAACTCTCATATAATTGTATCAATGTGTATCATTATATTAATGTTTATTAATGCACTGAATTACTTTAACATTTATAAAAATATTACTTTTAATGTTTATATGTAATTGTTTTTCTGCTTAATTGTATTTATGTATGCAACTTTTCTGTATGAATTAATAAATATTTGCAATTATTGTTGCTCTGTAACATGTAAACAATAATTACAAATATTAATTCATTCACACAAAAAGTTGAATACATTTATACAGTTAAGCAATCATGTTTGAATAAACCTCCCCGCTGCTGCCTCTTTGGGGTGTGCCCTCTACTGCCCTACTGCATCGTGCCTTCACAGAATCCTAGCTGGAACACTGTTTCATCTCCTCCTGCTTTCAACAGAATTAAAAATGTGACTCAATTTCAGGGGGTGCTCTCTAAATTTTATGCACACTATATTATATTGTCTTGTATCTTTGCTCCATGGTTATTAGCTATTTCCAAGAGAAATACTAATGACACAAATATGAATAATTTTTAATTAAGTTAAAACAGAAACGCAGGCTTGATAAACTTATAATCTAAATCTGATGGTTCAAGAGTATGATGGCAGGTCCATCTCATCTCCTGCCTCATGATAAAAACTAACTATTCTCACACTTATCTCAGGCAAAAGCTGAAGTAATAATGACACAACTGTATAGAATGTCTTTAGATTCATATATACAGTGTTTAGCTAAATCCAGTAACTAATGAACTAGAAAATTACCACATCAATGGGCAGGGTGATGTATCGATAAATTACCATACTGCAATATCGCCATACATACTGCCTGATAACTGAATATCTTGGGTATCGTGATTAAGCAGAAGTTGACAATATTATTTTTTAGGGCATATCGCCCAGCCCTAGCTTCAGGCATTAACATGATCCTCCTCAAACTGGCAGCATTATTAAATTATATATTGTGATAAATACCGATATTGATCAACATCAATAAGCCCTTATTTACACAGAGTTGAATGTATGATATCCTTACATTTCATTCAGGAATTCAACTAAAGCTTTAGGATGGGGAGAAACAGTGATTTCATTTTAATATCCTGATACATATCGAGATCGACTGATATTAAAAAATTATTGTCACAATATTTTTCCCGTATCGCCCAACCCTAAAACACCAAGTTAAGAAGTGTCTCGGATTGGAAAAATGCTGCCAAACTGTTATTTGTTAAATAAAAAATTGTTAAAAAATATTTAAATATTACAGGTCAGTTTTGAGCATCTACTGAAATAAAGTAACACTGTATGTCTTAATGACAAGAGTAATAATAATTCTCAATAAAAGTAATAATAAACGATGAAAGGTAATAGTTAAAGTGTTAATAAGTGTGCATTCTACCCTTATACAGCCAGTCTCTCAGTTATTTCCTAACTCTCCTTGGTCATGCAGTCACTTTCCTTTCTTCTTCACACAGACTGGATTATTTGGGCTTTGGCCAGACACACTGTGACTTAACAGTTAACTTTAACAGTGTGATACTATCACAGTTCGAAGAAGCTTTTATGTTTGCGAGGGCAATTAAGGGACAGACACCAAAAGAAAGTCATTCATTCACCTCAGTAACCATTTCATTTTGAGATGGGTCCTTACTTGGCCACTCCGTCATAATGCAACACACACAATCCAAGTACAATTTGGAATTTCCATTCCATGTTTTTGAGAGGTAGATAGAAACCAAAGAACTTAAAGATGACCCACAGAAATACAGGCAGAACATGCAAATCTCCACATGGACTGTAATCCAAGCTCAGGGTTAAACCAGACACCCTTTCTGTGAAACAGCAGCATTACACACTGTGTACATACCATGTTATTCTACTCATAATTTCATTCATTAAAATGCACAATAACAGACAACAATGTATGTCATAGACCTAGAACCCCCATGGGTTGCGTTTAGCACTGATATAATTTAAATAACTATATACATCCAATAAGAAGTGACCGATGTGATAGGGACAGACTTGTCAAAACTGATAGACCTTTAACACAACATATTACAACCCTCTGACCTGTAAGAATTAAATAAATAAGCACATCGTATAAACATCAGCATCACCTTCTTCTTTCGGCTGCTCCTGTTAGGGGATACCAACATACTTATCCATCTCGCTCTATCCTCTGCATCCCTCTCCTTCACACCAATCACCTGCATGTCCTCCCTCACCACATCCATTATTCTCTTCTTTATCCTCTCTCCTCTCTTACCAGGCAGTTTCATCCTCAACATTCTTCTACCAATATACCCTTCATCCCTCCTCTGCACAGGTCCAAACCATCTCAATGTGGGTTCTATCATTCAGTATACAAACACAAACCTGTGCTGTCCCTCTAATAACTCTGTCCATTCTTGTCCCTTCCAGAGAGAGTTGCAGCATCTTCAACTCTGACACTTCCAGCTCCGCCTCCTGTCTTTTAATCAGCTCTACCGTCTCCAAACTGTACAGCATAACCGGCCTCGCAACTGTCTCATAAAGCTTTTCCATCACTCCTTCAGATACACTTCTATCACTAATCACCCCAGCCATTATTCACCACCCATTCCACCTTGCGTGCACTCCACTTCTCTACCACACTGCCCATTACCTTGGATCGTTCCCCCCAAGTATTTTAGTTAATCTACCTTCATCACCTCTACTCCTTGCAGCTGCACTTTTCCATCACCCTCTCTCTCATGCACACACAAGTACTCTGTCCTACCCCTGCCAAATTTCATTCACCATACACCTGCCTTATAAATGATGGTACATGTGCTTCTACAAATACAGCAGTATGAAAATTATCTAGCTCAAAGAGAAAACAGTGAGTGAGTGAGCTAGTTATTATCGCCTGAAAGAGCTCACACTCACTCATCTGATGAACCATTTACTCATACGAGTCGCAGGCTGGAGCCTATCTCAGCCGACTCTGGGCGAAGGCGGTGTGCACCCTGAACGGTTCACCAATCCATTGTAGGGCCGACACACGACCATACACACTCACACCTAGGGGCAATTTGGAACAGCCAGTTAGCTTAAAGTGCACGTCTTTGGACTGTGGGAGGAAACAGGAGTATCCGGAGGAAATCCATGCAAGCATGATGAGACCATGCAAACTAAACACTGAAACGCCTTTGCCAAACCCACTCAAACCCAAGACCTTCTTGGCAGACATGCTAACCACTACACTACCATAATAACTAGCTCACAAACACAAATGTGTGACCCCAGACACCGAAAAACAGACAAGATGTGAGTACACACAGTTCAATACAGGTGCCTCACAGGTAATGTGAAAAAGTGATTTCACCTGAACTATAGCAGCAGACCCCTCATGCACATGTATATAGACTGATCCTGAAGCTGAGCTCTAACAATCTAGAACACACTTTATACAGGGAGGAATAAAACAGATTCCAGAACAAATGGGTTTAATATCTGTTTAGAGCTCCGATCCTTCTCATTCCTGACTTAAGAGCGTTTGCCTTCACTCCTGCACCCTCGGAAACGAGATGACTGGGGTTTCCTCCCTAAAGTGTTATCCTAATGCGACAGGTTTGTGTCTCACTGCGACTTCTCGTCCAAAGTTGGGCGCAAAACACAGCCGTCGGTCCTGGCCTGGCTGACCCGCTGAGAGGCGGAAGGGTCTCCCGTTTTCTCCCGGATTTCAGGGCACGAGAACGCAGCCGCGCAGAAGTGTGACGGCTGGAGGAGGATCCGCGGGATACGGGACGGGATGGCACGGCTGAGACACAGGTTAGGAACGGTACAGACCTCGCTCCGATGGTGATGCCAAACCTTCCCGTTTGCAAGAAAGCGTGATTTAAATAATAATAATAATAATAATAATAACAAAACAAACAAAAAAAAAAAGTGGCCATAATTGAACCCTCCCTGGATGTTTGGACTACAGGCTGTCGCTCTCATCGCGTTTGTAGGCCTAAAACACACGCCACAGCGTGTCCCAATCCACCCAAGGCTGCAGATGAGTGACCATTAGCTATCATTAGCCGCACGCAAATTTGAAACCTAACGGGTAGACCCCAGTATGCACTGCAATGCCAGATAAGCATTAGTCGCAGTTGGTAGATACCAGACCCTGGGCTACAGTAAATCGGGACTTTAATACACTTGCGCAGCCTGCAAAGTTTCCGGAGTTGCCCGTAGCCCTGCATGGCGTTTCGTAATGCCCCCTTTAATGCCCCTCGCTCGCCAGTAGCGCCTTTGTTAATCGCATGGTGCTGCGCCGCCCGCCTTACCTCACTTACCTAAACGGCCCGGACGCCTTTTCTATGCCTTTTAACAGGAAGTGCTCACGAAGAGACCATGAAAGCAGCTCCGTGCTTGTGACGCTCGTCTCGGTTAACAGAGCGATTTGCTGAAGGTCTCAAAGGCAGCGTGAATTTTGGGCTTCTCGCCGCGATCTTCCCTCATCGCCAGTTCTCGACCGCAGCAGCTGGAGAAGAAAATCGCGCTTCCTGGGTCCTAAAGCCTGACGACTCTTCACAGGTGAGTATACGTTACACTGTGCTTTCGGAATGAAACGTGGTTCGTTTATTTACAGCAAGCCATGTTTATTCACCTTCACCTTATTCACCTTGTGTTTACAGTGTTTTAGACAAACGTGTAGTCTGGCTGAAGACTCGGAGAGAACTCTTTCACTGATGACATTCGGTTTTAAATGTTGTTCAATGATCCTCACCAGTCCACCTCTCACACGGTACGCACCTGTGACCTCAGTGGCTCCTGATAGGATATCCCCATATATACATACGTGGTGTCCATTTATTCCTAACTGAAGCACTTATTCCGACTAGGGTCAGGGAAAGGCTGGAGCCTTTTTCAGCCAACTCTGGGCAAAGGCAGGGTACACCCTGAACAACTCCCACTGCAGGGCTGAAACACAGACACACAACCATTCACATTCATTCGTTCATCATTTCAGTCTTTTTCTGAACCGCTTTATCCTAATTAGGGTTGCGGGGATCCGGATCCTATCTCAGTCAACCCTGGGCGAGGGCAGGGAACACCCTGAACAGATTGCTAGACCATTGCAGGGCCAACACACATACAACCATTCATTCTCACACCTAGGGGCGATTGGGAACAGACAATTAGCCTACTGTGCATGTATTTGGACTGTGGGAGGAAACCAGAGTACCCAGAGGTAACCCACACAAGCACATGGAGAACATGTAAATTTCATAAAGATATGCCCTCGCCAAGCCCAGGACTCAAACCCAGGAACTTCTTGCTGTGAGGCAGATGTGCTAATCACTATGTCCCCATGCCATCCTCAAATGTTGTAGGTTACTGTTAAAACCAGGCCACTCACAGATCAAATGGACATCTCAGGTAGACATAAAATATAAAGTATGTGCTTTCTGCTCCCAGGTGCTTTATGTGCTGTAGTCTATTAAAGTATTTTATTTATGGTTATAGGTAGCTTATAATATTGAAGAATAAACAAAATGCATTTTGTGTGTCCTTGTCATTTTTGTGATAATAGTAAATGAAATTGGATGTTTTTGGACTGCTGTTAATTGCAATCTATAAACTATATAGCCTACTTAACATATTTCCTTAATATAAACGTCCATATATACTTAAATATTTATATGTTATTTATGCAGTTCAGTCTGGTAAGCTAACATTATGCAAAATACAGTGGAAAAACACAAAAGTTTACTTTATAAAAGTTGGTATATTTATTACTGGGTTCTTAATGTCATTAGCTCATTTCTCTGGCCAATAAGGCTAAATGGTTTTGACCTAAGTGTCAAATTAAAAAATAACTCAGCATGTAACCTAGGATCTAATGTGTCATTAAGTGGATAGTCCAGGAATCAATAGCTAAGTGACTGCAGTAGGCAAAATATTATTGAACAAATACAGTCTAATAATGTTAATAATAATGTACTGAAGAGGTCCATGATACTGGCTGTGAACCCTTTTATATTAGATTTAATAAATTTTAACTGTTTTAAATGTAAACAGACCTCAGCTACAATTATTCAGGACTTACACTTGTGGTATATCCAACTGGACTACATGTTGGACTGAAATTAAGTTTTTCTTATATGGTTTATATTTTATGGTTTCACCCAAATGAGGATGGGTTTCCCTCTTGAGCCTGGTTCCTCTCAAGATTTCTTCCTTGTGTCAACTGAGGGAGTTTTCCTTGCCACTGTTGCCGCGGGCTTGCTCATTAGGGATGTGTAGGGGGTTGTAGAAAATTTTTTAAATTCCTCCTTAAATTACTTTTACTATGTAAAGCTGCTTTGTGACAATGTTAATTGTAAAAAGTGCTATACAAATAAAACTGAATTGAATTGAATTTAACCTCCATCGATATTTTTTCTAAAATTCTTACTTGCTGCCCTAAAAAAAACTAGTATTGCTCCTGATCCTAATGAATGCATATTTATGTTTGCATTTTTTGGATCTGGATCAGTCTGTTGCCAGATTCTGATGCTAACCAGAATCACTTAGCCTAACAGATTTTATATCCATGATTAGAGATTGCTATTGAGCGGATGATGAAAACAAGGGGATGCAAAATTTAAATACACACACTGGGAATAGGCCTCAATGACACACCAATTTTAACGTAATACCAACACACTTTTTTGTGTGTTGGTATTATGTTAAAATTGGTGTGTCATCGAGGCCTATTCCCAGTGTGTGTATTTAAATTTTGCAATTTTGGCAATTGGTTATAAATTCACAATATTGATATTGGTGTGGGGCAGCAAGGTAGTGTGGTGGTTAGCATGTCTGTCTTGGAGTAAGAAGGTCTTGGGGCGAGGGGTCACTGTGTGGAGTTTGCATGTTCTCCCTGTGCTTGTGTGGGTTTCCCCCAGGTATGTTTCCTCTCACAGTCCAAAGACATGCACATTAGGCTTATTGGCTGTTCCAGATTACACCTATGTGTGAGTGTGAGTGTGTGTGATGAACTGTTGGTCAGAGTGTACCCAGCCTTCACCCAGAGTTACCTGAGATAGCTTCCAGCCTCCCCGCGATAGTATTAAGCGGTTCGGCGAATGAATGAATGAATGAATGAATTAATGTATACGATCTCTCGATAAATCTGTAGCGCTTCTAACGTTGTTGCTTTATGAGGCTTAAGGTTTTGCTTCACTGGACTTGACAGTCATGTGGAACTGCAATGGAAATCTTGATGGAAAAATATCCGGCCCATTTGGACAACATCTGAATATAAATGCGAATATGCTATACTGTGATTAAATAAATATTATAGTACGTGTCGCAATACATGTATCGTTTGCGTATTAAACAGCAGTGATAGTAGGCCTGGAGCTGTAGCCTATGTGAGAGTTTATGTCAGGGCTATTTATGTAGTGGTTCCATAGTGTAGTGGTTATCACATCTGCTTTACATGCAGAAGGTCCTGGGTTTGCACCCCAGGGGGATCAAGTATTTTCTCTAGATAACCCAGTGATGGTAACTCATTTATAAAGGTGAGTAAAAATTTAAGCATAAATACCTTTTATTTGAGCATCAAACAACACAAGATACGTTCTCCGAAATAACGCCCAGCTACCCTAAGGATCAAACACCTTCTGGCCAAAAATACAGAATACGGCAAGCCATGCTTTAGATCTGGAGCCAAAAGTAGCACTGGTGAACATAGACATTTTACAACCACACACACACACACACACACACACACACACACACACACTATCTGATAATTCACAAAAAAAAGTTTCGGGTCATGTGAACAAACAGTTTTGGGGTAACACAGTGATAAGTTATTGTGGAATAAACATCAGGAATTCATTTTACTGCCATAACTTTACTGTTTTCCACATTTAAGCAGGACTTTTAAATCAACCTGCTATATAATCCCGTTCCTTTCACACACACACACACACACACACACACACACACACACACACACACACACACACAGCAGCCTATGCATGAAACCGATTAAATAAAGCTGTTGAAACAGGTGTGGTGTCTAATAAGTAAAAGTGAACGCGTCATCTTCAACTCTAGTTTATTCTAAGTTCCAGGGTGAATAAGGTCGGTTAAGTTTTAAGTTTTAGCGACCTCTATTGTTCGACTCCTGAACTGACTCAAGGTGTAATTGGAGCTTTTGATCTCATCATTTGCACTCACACGATGCGACCTGCTACACCAACCGATAGGTGTTTCTTAATGAGTCAGTTAATTCATACAATAAAGTAGAAATTCGAGAAGCCCAGTTCCGCCACTACAGAATAAACTCATAAATATGAGATGTCAAACTAAAAAGATAACAAGGAACAATTGTGACTTACTTTTATTTAATTATTTGTACTTGGCATCTCATATTTCTGAAACAATAACTAGTTGTTAGGAGATAGAAAATCATAATTATACAGTAGCATTTTTGCATTCACTGGCTTTGCTTTTCCTTCTTGAGAGCTCGACTGGAAGCAAACACGTCTCATTTGTTTAATTTAATACAGTTTGACTGTTTTGGGTTTGAGACATTGGGAGATACTTATGTCTTTCAGTACTATAAGGTATTGTTATTAGTATGTTGACTTTGCACATATATACCTGAGAACTTTCTGCTTGTTCAGATGGAAAGCACATTCAGATCCTTCTGAACAGTAGTTTTTATTATTGTTGCTATTATTATTATTATCTTACTAATTTAAAAAAAGCTGTAAATTTTTTATTTGTGTGCAAATATAATAAAGAGTTTATATATTTGTTTTTGGAAATTCAGTGGTGGGGATTGCTGCATCTTCTTTCAAAATTCTGTGATATACAACTAAAATATAGAGTTAGACAGTGCGTATAGACAGGCTCCCAACAGATGTCTCTATTGCTGGTGTCCAAGGCTGGTGTTATAAGAGTAGCACAGCTCCTTTACTGCGTTTCCTGAAATACGTTTAGAAAAAAAGAAAAGGCTAACACTAAGTTTTCTTTTCATTGCCTTTCAGTAGCTGATTTATGCATTCATTCATATCATTTGTCTTGTTAGTATAATTATCCGTCTGACAAGTTCATGTTTCATGTTACTGCTAATATTCCATGTTGTTTTGCTCAGCCAAAGTTTGTCTGTTTACCTGAGTTAGATTGTATGTTATTTTTTTTATTCTGTGACAGTCTGAGAATAATAAATAGTGTATGAGCATCTATTTTTGGTTTAAGTTTCATTTTTGCACAAGCTATACATAACAGCCCATCATGTGTAAACTATACATAAGAGTCAATCTGCATCAAGTCAGGGGACAGACAAGGGACAGCCAGTAAAGTCAAGTTCTATGGTTATGAGGCTCCGCTAAAATAAAATGATAATGTAGAAACTTTTTTAAAACCTTAGTTGTGAATTATATTCCTTAAATTATAATTTTATAATTTAATATTAATATAATTTTTCTGAATAAATTATATTCAGTTACTTGATAATAAATGTCTACGTGCAACCACACTTATTAAAACCATAAATCTTTCAGTAAACCACTCAAACATGCATTTCAAATGTAGATTATCAGAGAACTTTTTTTATCACAGCAGCCGAATCTTGTCAAAGTACCACATACCTAGTCTTTACAATTGTTTGCACTTGATAGGAAAGAAAAACAGCTCATAGTGAAATCACATCATACAGTCTCTTTGTGATATACCTGATCTATATTCTACATACGTAACTATAAAAACATATCCATATTGTGTATTTTGCAGTGGTATAAACTGTTGTACTGCTTTTATAAAATTAGCTGTTCTTTATTCACCCCATATATGATTAAGGAGAAGTCCTTTATCATGTTGAAACTGCACCCCTGGCAAAAATTATGTATAATTAATTTTAACTATGTATTATTGTTCACAATTTTTAACTTTATATAAAATAAACATATCATGACTATGACTTAAAGCAATTTTTTCTAAATAGTATTTTTTTTCTAAAAAATTAAATATATATATACAATTCAATTTTATTTTTTATTGCATTTATTCCATATTTCTTACAGTTGTGAAAGAAACTTACCCGTTTCCACACATTTGTTTTTCATATGTTTTATTGTGCTTTTTTAAATTTCAAAACATACTGCCTTGTGTTTTCTCTATTTACACCTGAACATCTTCCTAGGTCTGCCTGTATGTTTTCCTATGTATTCCCACTTTGTTGATACTTTCAGCAATTTTTTGGTACAGCTGACTGGAAATCCCTTTTGCCCAAATTTGTGTTGGGTTTCCTTCTTAAAGAACATATGTCTTTATAATGTTTTCCATTGTTTTGATTCAAAACCCCCTTATTAGAGGCATGTTTTCAAGCAATAGCTAGCTAGCTGTATGAATGGCTCTGTCACCTTAATGCCTACTGGACTGTAGGAGGACAGACTTAGCAGGCTCGGGTGTTTGGCATGGTGGAAGCAAAACAACTTTTGCACATCACTAAAACCTATTCTGAAGAAGTATCAACACAGAATTATTGCATGCAACAGTCAAATAATGTTCAAGATCTACTGTTATTTGACCTTCTTCACAAATGGTAACAGCTTTGTTTTACTGCATTCCACAAACAGAAATGGAGAAATCAAGAAATGGAGATTATCTAACTTAAGTCCTCGGTACATTCTAAAGGGCAACAGTGCAATCTTATCTGTCCACTAATTCAGGAAAATCATTATTCTAAATGGATAATGTTTGAATCAGAATGATGGACATTTTAAAACAGAAAAATAATCCATAAAATGCATGTTTCTTTTCCTGTTTTTATTCCCATATTCCCATAGTGAAACAACTTATGGAGCACAGTTTACTTTTGTTTTTGAATGAGTAGGCTAAAGAGATTGGAACAGATTTCCAATCACAGAACTATTAGCCAGCTCAGTGTCATGGTTAAAATATGCAAATATAAACTATAGAAATCTTGTTTTAATTGGCTTTTTATTGTTTTTACATAATATATACTAAAACCCAAAGAGGAATTAAACCTAAACACAAATGTACTAACATTTTTACAAATCTTCTTTGCAGAAAAAAGAGTAATAAATCCTCACACAGGGGGCACCAGTGTACTGCAACAAGTGGGGCGGGAATGATGTCGAATAATCAGTTAACGCATAAGTGTTGTACATGAAATGTACTGGGATATATTCCATGCATTCATGTAAACAACTAGATGCCTACCTGATTTATGTGGTAAGGGGCAGTGATAGCTCAGTGGTTAAGGTTCTGGGTTACTGATCTTAAGGTCTGGGATTCGAGCCCCAGTACCCTCAATGTGCAACTACTAGGCCCTCGAGCAAGGCACTTAACCTTCAACTGCTCAGCTGTATGAAAATGATAAATGTAAGTCGCTCTGGATAAGGATGCCTGCCAAATGCCATAAATGTAATGTAGCATGTTGTGCCTAGCTTTGGTTTATTCAGAAGTTCACTACTCAGGCATGAGAATTTTCTGGTTTTTGCCAGAAATGTTTTTTTGACGACGCCCAGGTCACTTCTTGTGAATCCTGTAAATTCGAGAAAAATTAATTTACATTCAATTCAGTCTCATTCATTCATTCATTTTCTGAACCGCTTAATCCTAATTAAGGTTGCAGGGAGACTGGCGCCCATCTCAGTCGACTCTGGGCGTGGGCAGAGTACACCCTGGACGTGGTTCTATTACATGCCTCTCACCATAGACAGTGAGAGACATGGCTGGCCTTTAATAACCCAGTTAGGTGCACTGGAGGAACAGCAGTGACAACTCGGTGATAGTGGGGCTTGAACCTCCGACCTTCGGATCAGTAAGCCAGCACCCTACCATCAGGCCTCCACTGCCCGCAGAATTGTTAATTATGAAATAACTACACAAACAAACAACTGTTTCTTTTTGCAGTCAGTGTAAACAACTTTAAATTGCTCCTGGTTTTGCAGTCACTTTATGTCACTCTCAATGTTTGCATTATTTAAAAGACATGAGGATTCCAAGAGGAAAACAAGTATTAAAAGTTTTCTTTTGTATACAAAAGACAGTAAATTGCAGAGTGGAATCATTATGCACTTTTCCAACCAGAAAACTTGGTACATATCCAAACATCACATGAGGTAGGAGACGTGTTTATTTTTATTTTATTAATTTTCATCCAGGGAGGAACAGTGGTGTAGTGGTTAATGTGTCTGCTTCACAGAAAGAAGGTTCTGAGTTCAAATCCTGGGCTCAGTGAGGGCAGATCTGTTGGAGCTTACATGTTCTTTTCATGCTTCTCATGGGTTTCCTGCAGGTTCAAGAACACCAAAGCAAACATATCAGATCTAGAATAAGGCTTATGATGACTGTGAAAAATCGTTCCAATCTGAGGGTGTCCACCCCTGTATATGTGTCTCTTAACAACATCTCAAGGCACTGTGCAATCTTCACATCCAGCTTTTTTGATTCTACTGTAATTCTTTTTTGATTTGAAGATTGGTGTATATAATAGCTTTACAGTCCTAGATAGCAGCAGCACCAGCACTGCTTCAGAACACAAGATTATGTTAATTACCATCAGCACCAAACAAACACACCAAAACTAATGGATCAATGCTGAAACTTACTGTCATCAACTTCCAGAGTATCAAGAATTAACCTACTAGAACAGTCTGATTTTTTGTCTGATTTAAGTATTATCATGGTACAGAAACATGGCTGTCACCATCCATAGACGTTCATCCACTCATTTGCTGAACTGATAACATCAAAGAAAAAGTTGGGTACAGCCTTAGAGTTAGCCAATCCATTGCAGGGCCAACACACACAACCATTCACTTTCAGCACTCACACCTAGGAGCAATTTAGAACCACCATTTGCTGTGCATGTCTTTGAATCAGGATCAGAATACTTTATTTATCCCGGAGGAAATTGTGTGTGTGTGTGTGTGTGTGTGTGTGTGTGTGTGTGTGTGTGT
>JAQMYF010000024.1:35418850-35431526 GCA_030014195.1 Neosilurus mollespiculum | reverse complement strand
AAATTTAATTATTCACATTTTGACCTAATGTTTTACAAAACTAAAAAGAATTAAAAGAGCAATCCCTGCCCAAAACATAGTACATAGACACATACAACATGTCAGACAATAATTTGGATACATCCAGTGAAAAAAAAAGCAGGACTTCACTGAAATTTGGGGATTGTGAATGTCACACTTTATGGTACCAGTTTCAGAGAATGACCCATACACACACACACACACACACACACACACACACACACACACACACACACATATCTATATACATAAATAAAAGACTCAACTAACAGACTTAAGAACAGCTTTTACCGACAAGCTGTTAAACTTCCAACCCCACCACAACCAACGTCACATACACTGACTGAATAACCATAATTCAGACCATCTTCGTGGACATTGCAATATTACTCTTTAAGTGCGATACTCATGTTTATGTGCAATACTCATGTTTAAGTGCAATACTCGTGTTTAGAGCAGGTCTCGAACATCATATAACATTATAGCACCTTATGATTAAAAAGCTCTACCTCTCACCCTGTGTATACCATGCACTTTTGACATATTATGCACCCATCTGTGTATGTCTCTAAATGTGTGAATATGTGGATAAATGTATATGTGTTGCATATACAGGATATATGTACGTATATGTGTCTATATGTGTACATATAGGTATGTGTATATATGTGTATGTGTATGTGTAGGTATATGCACTTATATAGCTTAGTGTAGTTACCTTAGTTGTCTTTTGTGTATTTTTTTTATAATTGCTGCTTTTTATATTTGTTTCATAAGATGTGAAGTCAGTGCCACGGGTCTGTAATCCTGAGGGCCACTGGGATGTGGTGTCTTTGGTACAGGAACGAGGCATGACATCTTCCACAGTACTAGGACCCTCTGTAGACTCAGGCTCATCATAAAGATGTAATGTAAGACTCCACAGAGCTGGGGGCACAGGCTTTAAGGACAGGGGGGCTCACCCCATCAGGTCCTGCTGCCTTGCCTGAGTGGAATCTTTTCAGCTGTCACTGAACCTGGTTATAGGTGAAGTTGACAGGTGGGAGAGGGGTGTCAGGTCAATCACAGAAGGCAGAGGTGCAATAAGGAGAGGGAAGGAGAGTGGCATGGTAGGGGGTTTCAGGCTCGCTCCTGACAAGTTAGAAGGAGGCTGAACAGTAGCCGCAGTGTCGAATCTGTTAAAAAACAAATTTAGCTTGTTGGCCCTGTCCTCACTGCCCTCAGCTCCTTGGCTGATGGATGTCCTGAAACCAGTGTTCGTCCTCATACCACTCCAAACCTCTCTCATGTTGTTCTGCTGGAGTTTCCACTCCAGCTTTCTCCTGTAGTTATCCTTAGCCTCTCTGATCTTGACTCTCAGTAAACCTTAGATTGTTCTCACCTCCTCTCTGTTGCCAGCCCTGAAGGCCTCTTCTTGTTGTTAAGGAGGTCTTTGATGTCTTTTTTCACCCACGGCTTATTATTTGGGTAACAATAGACTATCTGAGCTTTAACACTGAAGACAGTGCAGAATGGAATGTAGTGTAAAATACACTCAGTGAGCCCATCAATGTCCTCACTGTGGGGCTCACATAGTGCTTGCCAGTCTGTCACCTCAAAACAGCCCTGTAGTTCTTCTAAGGCCTCGTCCGACAATCTTCTAACAGTCCTTGTAGTCACAGACTGCCTCTTCACAACAGGCACTTAGCATGAGGAAAGGTGAATGAGGTTGTGGTCTGATCTCCCAAGTGGGTGGAGGGGGTAGGAACAGTATGCATCCTTAGTATATGGGAAAATTCCCTCTGAGTCCAGCAGCATACAGTTCAATGTCTGGTCCACATCTCCGCTCTTTGATGGTTATGTGGCCGGGATTACACCACCAGTTATTGACAAGAACAGCAAGCCCCCCTCCTTTTCAATTACCGCTCGCAGTGCAGTCTCTGTTTGCCAGTGACCTCACGTTCCCGATTATAATAGATGGGAGATACGGCTTGTACCTTTTCCTCTCTGTGAGCCTCCTCTGTCTCACCGCCTCCGTCCTTCTCCTCTTCTGTCCTCCACCTCTGCATCCATGATGTGTTTTCCTTCAGATTTCAACCGGTAAGTCCATGGGTCTGGCCACTAATCCGGCCGGCATCAGGGCGATCATCTGATCCCTGGAGTAAAAAAGCATGTGGTGTGTAGTTGCTGCGCAACGGTCCCAACTTTCCATGAAAGTAAAAGTTACATAAAAAAGCGTTATAAGGTACAAAAACTCTCTTAACCCACATATTGAGAGGGCAGATACTTATAAACAATAAAAATAATAAGTACAAGAAAAAAAGATAAAGTTAGCGAGGAAAAAAGAGTTAAAGTATGGGAAGGGCAGGAGCAACTGAATGCATGTACACTTTGGACTGTGGGATGAAACTGAAGTTTCCAAAGAAAACCTACGCTAGCATGGGAAGAACATGCAAACTTCACACAGACACTCCCTCACCAAGCATGGGACTCAAACCCAGGACCTTCTTGCTGTGAGGCAGATGTGCTAACCACCATGCCATCATGTCACCCACAGTATCATCATGTCATACTGAATAGCCCACAACCTAGTTGAGATACCAACAATTTGTCTGATTCTAACAGTTATAGATGTAAGAGGACACAACCAATGGTTTCTCATTCCATTTGCAAGAACTCATGGTCATCAACCATTTGGTTTTACCAGACACCATCCACCTATGTAACAGTCTACTAACCTTCAACTCAATCAAGACCATCAAAATGTATTTGTAAAATATTAAGTTCTGAGAGGTTGAGCAGATAATGATGTTTTAAACTATTAATAAATGTATTTACCTGCACCAGTATATAGGCTTTCGGACCAAAAGAGCTAAAAGTAGATTAGAGCATACACACAATATGTTTCCTGTAATGGAAGATGTTCGATGTGGCCGCCATCTTACAGTTGTTAACATCTGCTTAGTCCAAGAGTAAACAAACACTGAACTTTATCTCAACCACAATAGTGTATTTATTTTATTTATTGTTTCACAGAACGCCACCTGATGGAACCATTTGGGGTGTGTCTGGGATCCTGCACTGATAAGTCTTGTGAATTACCTATATAAAATTGTTCTAAAATTTATGAATGCATTTTGGAGCTATGGCAAAACAACATTAAAATCAGTGATTCTCAAACACTCTGTGAAACAAAAAAATGTTATCTAATGTACATTCTATAGTAATGAGCTACATAATAGAGGTAAGAAGGTGGCATGGTGGAGTAGTGGTTAGTCCCAGGTTTGGCAAGGGCGTTTCTGTGTGGAGATGCATGTTTTCCCTGTGCTGGCGTGGCTTTCCACTGGGTACTCCAGTTTCGTCCCATAATCCAAAAACATGCACATTAAGCTAACTGCCTGATCCAAATTGCAACTAGGTGCAAGTGTGAGTGTGAATGGTTGTGTGCGTTGACCCTGCAATGGACTGGCAAGCTATTCAGGGTGTACCCCACCTTCGCCCAGAGTCTGCGGAGATAGGCTCCAGTCTCCCCGCGACCCTAATATGATTAAGTGGTCAGAAAATTAATGACTGATTAAAGGTAAAACAACATCTTTTGAAAATAATAAAAGCGTTTTAATCGGACTGATGTGAGTAAAGTATTTTATGGTAAGAATGGAATTTTTAACTTTCAGGACTTTGAATAAAAGAATAAAATGTTTTACAATCATATACAATCTGAGGTTGTTAAATATTAAAAAGATTCATCATGAGATGACATATCCCCCAGTCTCCAAATGTCAGGAATTATGAATTGCAGAAGTCCAAATCATCCATATCAAAGCTTTGTAACTTTCGAGTCAACAGCACTTGTAGAAGTTAAATGGCGAGCCTCTAAGTGACAGCTGTACCCTGAATTTGTCCAATACAAAATAGAGCTTTTAAAAATCATTTAAAATCATTATGAGGGTCATTTTTAAATTGTGACTTTTTAAACAGTTTTTACAGTACAGCGAAATAATTTATATTACTGCGTTCATCAAATTCTTGCCTCTCAGAAGTTCATTGCGATGGGAAATACTGTTTTCAAATTAGAGGTCTAAAAGCGAGACGTGCGGCATTGCCTTTTTAACTCAAAAATGTATGTATAACTCAGTAGCTGTCAGCTTAATCACTATGGAAACAATCAGCTGTGTTGTGCACCTTATACACACCTGCAGCTCTTTAAAACACAAAAAAGAGTCACACACACATTGCACACATTGGCCCAACAGTGGCAGCTTGGTGGCACTGAGACTTGAACTACTGAGCCACCACTGCCCTGGTAGTATACTGATTGGTTTGGATTGATTGAAACAAAAAGCATTAATTAAACAATAACTTATTTAGGTTAATGTATATTTTGCAAAACTAAAATGTACAACTTTTAAACCAAAAATATTTTTGGCGCATCTGTGATTTGTTTTTTTTTTTTCCTACAAAGTGAAAGAGCTGAATGAACATCCTTGAGGTGCAGTGATTCCACAGTTTTTGCCAGGGGTTGTATAAAACTGTTAAATACCTGGAAATATCAGCTGACTACAACTGGATTGGTTTTCAGACCACCACCACACACACACACACACACTTTTTTCATCACGTTTGCCCCGCTTCCCTGTGTCACATCCTGTTGTAGCGGACCAATCACCTTTTGAGGTATCCTCTCTCCTCCCCTCATTTGGGAGTTTTCATGACCCGCCCCTCATTCCAAATTGATTGAATAGCCCTGGTATAGAGCTTAAACCCCACAGTAATTGTTACAGTTAGAGCATATATATCTCCTTTAAATTATTTGATTTATCACCACCTGTTTTGCCACAGCTCTTAGAAACCTGTGTAAACTGTGAGGAATTTTTCTGTGTTCTACAGTTAAGCACGCCAGTTTACACATATTTTCCGGCAGCAATTGCAGTAGAATTCCAGTTCTATGTAGAGCTCAATGTTGTGTGTGTGTTTGTGTATGTCTAAGCCTGATTTTACGGAAGTTATGCAAATGCTCATTGCAGCAGTTTTAGCTTACAAGTTTTTTCATTTCATTTCATTCACCAAACCACTTTATTAGGATCACAGGGAGGCTGGAGCCTATCTCAACTGACTCCGGGTGAAAGCAGGGTGCACCCTGAATAGTCTGCCAGTCCATTGCAGGGCAAACACACACACACACAGCCAATTACAAAGGACAGTCTGGAGCAACCAGTTAGCTTAATGTGAATGTTTTTAGGCTGCATGAGAAAATTGGAGCACTCGGAGGAAACCCATGCAATCACGGAGAGAACATGCAAACTCCACACAGAGATTCCTGAGCCCAGAACTTGAACCCAGAACCTTCTTGCTTTAAAACCAGGCCATTAGCAGATCAGACATCTCAGGTAGAAAGAAAATATAAAGTATGTGCGTCCAGCTTAAAGTTGTCTACGGTATTGCAGAAATGATTTCAGTCTCGGGTGATTAGAGGGGGTAAAATTGTTCGTTCATCTATTTAATCTACACCGTGTGCGCACGAGCACGTTTGCAGCCAATTCTGAGACTTTTAACAGATCAGGTCGACTGTCAGCATCTTATCTCGCGCGCGCCCCCTACACAACCGGAAGTTCAGAGAGTGGACGTTCTCCCCGTGCTTTTAATTTGGAGGAAAATCTGCCTGGCAGCCATTTTGAATTCCGTCTCGGGTTTTGCTCCGCGTTTTACTCGCGCTGATTACAAATGAATAAAGCTCTTCAGGAGGACTAATGGCGAACGTAGCATCAGCCGTGGCGGCAGTTGCGGGAAGAGACCCAGCTGTAGACCGCTCTCTAAGATCTGTGTTCGGTAAAAACAAACAAACAAACAAACAAGGGGTTTATCCCTTTTGTGTTGTTGATGTATGGCTACCAGATAACTAAGCTAACACATTACCTTCACGCAGTAGCTTCTGCTTAGCTTTCATGCCTCTTGTCAACCACGGAATATTTTATTCTTGGTGGCTAATAGTGTTTGTTTTTTATATTCTGTTGAAGGTTGTTGTGCAGCATGGCTGGCTGGCAAAGTTTTCTTTATCTTTACACCAATACTTTAGAGACCACAGTGTCAAACTAGCTGTTGTCCAAAATTAGATGAAAACTTTATAAGGCATTTGTTATAGGAGCCGTGAGAGAAAGTGTGAGCCAACCTTATCTTATTATTCATAGACCAGTTCAGTTGTGTATCGCTTTACAATACATACAGCAATTAGCCACAATATTAAAACCACTTGCCTAATATCGTGCATGTCTCTTTGTGCCGCTGGAACCAGCTCTGACCCATGGAGGAAAGATCTCTGAAGGTGTACTGTGGTATCGGTCCTGTAAGCTACGAGCTGGGGCATCCGAGGATTGGACTTGTTTGTCCAGCACATCCCACAGATGGGTTTGAAGATTTGGAGAGCTAGTCAACATAGTGTACATGCAGTTTGTGCTAGGGTGGCTCTTCTGTAGAGTCGTACCAGAAAGGCTGGCCTTTTCTCCCACATGGATCGATGTGCCTTGGGTGCCCGTCACCCTCTTGCCATTCCTTTAGCTGATCTTCTGAGAACCACTTTTGTTAGGTTTTAACATAACCAGGAGTACCCTACAATTTTGGTATTTTTCTGCAAACTAGCTGTTGTTCTTTCCTTTTGTCTTGACAAGTGCCCCAGTCCCATTTTTCTTGCCGTGGTGTTCTTTGGATGGTACGATGGTAACTGTTTTTTTTTTCCAGTTATACCATTTGGTGTAAAGGCCTTTTTCCATTTGGCCTCAGAATCTTACAAGTACATTTGGTAAAGCCAGCTCAAGACAATTCATGGCCTTTCTAGAGGAGTCGAGTGTTCATGTACATTACGATTTAAAATATATATGCAAAAGTCTCAGTCATGTTTCAATCAAGATCTTGCCTCAAAATATACAAAAACTCTTGTACTGGCGAAGCTGTAGACTCTCCATGTAGAGCAGGGAGTAACAGTATGGTGTCTGGTGACTTCAACTTATTTGAGCCATGCACACCTCCAGCTGTATTTAGAGTTTAGCGAAAAATGCTCATGGGAAGTAAAACAGTTGCTTGTGCAAATGAGTCTGTGTGCGCTGAACAATAAAGTTCTCGCAAGAGTTTGAGATCCATGTGACAAGAAATCTTGATGGCATTAAATTATGCACATTATAAAGATACATGTATGTAAGGTCCAACTCATACTGTTGAAAAGCCAGGGTTAATCAGCACCCTCGACCCCAAGTATGTAATGTAGCACGTCACCGATGTTGAGTTGCCATGTTTATGTGGAGAATGCGAGGTCAGACTTTAGGATTTTTTTTGTTTGTTTATTTATTTTTCCAGATAAAAGAAGAAAAAAATGAAAAGTGCTAAAAGCATGCTGAATAGTCTGCAGTAGAAGCGATTAATTGTTGTTGCTGTTTAAAAAAAAAAAAGCATTGTGTTGATGTGTTTAAACACAATGACCTTGTGGTGGTATGTTCTAGTGGGGAATATCCCATACGAAGCAACAGAAGAGCAGCTGAAAGACATCTTCTCTGAAGTTGGATTGGTTGTCAGTTTCAGGTATGACCATCAGATCTCAGATGCAGCATGGACTGTGTGTTCATATGAAGTATTCACTGAATGACTAAAAAGAATGCCATTGTAGGTTGGTGTATGACAGAGAAACGGGAAAACCAAAAGGTTATGGCTTCTGTGAGTACCAGGACCAAGAGACCGCACTCAGCGCCATGCGCAACCTCAACGGGCGAGAGTTCAGTGGTCGAGCTCTGCGTGTGGACAATGCTGCCAGTGAAAAAAACAAAGAAGAGCTCAAGAGTAAATATGCTTACAGGAATAGTCTGTTTCATTCTGTTGTGTTTTGTTAAATTGGTTTGAAATGACTTATAGTGAATGTACTTTGTTCTTGCTTGTTCCCTGAGGCTTGGGCACTGGAGCTCCCATCATTGAGTCACCATACGGAGACAGCTGCCCAGCTGAGGAGGCTCCAGAATCCATTAGCAGAGCTGTGGCTAGCCTGCCACCAGAGCAAATGTTTGAGCTTATGAAACAGATGAAAGTGAGTAAAAGAGTGAATGAGCAAAAGTCTGGACATTTAAGGATAACTTGATAATTTTTTAGTTGTGCAAATTGGTATAAACCATTATTTATTGTATCTTGGGGTAGTTGTAGCCTAACGGTTAGAGAACTGGCTTTGGGACTAAAAGGTCGCAGGTTTAATTTCTAAACCAGCAGAAAAAATGTGTGGCAGAAGGGGGAGTGAACAGCACCTTCCCTCCCTTCACCTTCATGGCTGAAGTGCCCTTGAGCAACTCCCAACTGCTTTCCAGGCGCCCTAATGTGTGTGGCAGGCTACTGTTCCTAGTGTGTGTGCTCACTGTTTACCTGTGTGTGTGCTCGGTTTGGATGGGTTAAATGCAAAGACCATAATTTCCCTTGCGGCGGGACTAAGTGTATTACAGTTTAGAAAAAGAAAAAAAAATTGTTGTGGCTTAATTTCACCATCATTCTTTGCCCTTGAATATGTGTGAACGAAAAAATAATTTTAAAAAGGGTTGCATTTGAATCAAAAGCTGCGCATTGTGGCGTAGTGGTTAGCACGTCTGTCACAGCAAGAAAGTCCCAGGTTCGAGGTTTGTTTGGCGAGGCTTTCTCTGTGGAACTTGCATGTTCATGCTCTATTAGTTGAAAGAGTTAAATATTTTGAAAACATGAAAAGGCAATTTTATTTATTTATTTATTTTTAAATCTGTCCTGTCCAGCATCATAGCAAGCCGAATGGCAGTCTGGTTGCTGTGTTGTGCCAAACAAATTTGCTTTTCCAAGGGGAGGTTTATGCGTATAAGGCTCCTCTTGATAATCTAATTGATTTATTTATTAATTTATTTACTGTTAAATTGTGTTATGGAATCTATATAATCTTGCTGGACCTGACTGGAGGGGACAGAAAAAGAAGGAAGACAGCAAACAGAAGCAAAAGGGAGAGCAGAAAGAAGAGTAGACAAAAACACTATAGATATAAAGCAAAGCTATGAAAAGACAATAAACTACTATATTTGTAAATAAATACAGCTGCAAAATTCCTGCGGCTTTTACAGAAAAACAGAGCTGACATTAATCAAGAGTTTGCTAAATAATAACCAAATCAAAAAGACATATCACAAACTTATCACAACAACAACAACCAAAGTACCGAATACACATATTCTGGCGAGCCAAGACCAGCAGCCGCCAACCCCGACAGGTCCCGGCCATCCAGGGCGGCCAGAGCGAAGGGCCCAGGGGCAAAGATGATCCCCCTCAAGATCATCACGGTCCCACCAAGCTCCCCCTCAAGATCATCACGGTCCCACCATGCTCCCTCGTCCTTATGTTAAAAACATTTTGTTGCTCGTATTTCAGTATAATATCAAAAGTGTAAGGTTATGACAGCTGCACAAGTCCGAGCGTTTTCTAGCATCACCTTCGATGACATTACAATGACAGGAATCGTGAAGTACAACCTGTGTGTGACCATTAGCTCCTGCTGGCATAGCTGTAGTTAAGTTTTGATTCAGATTCCCAAGTGCCGTAACATGAATGATCAATAACAAGGACTCGGCAATTCACTGGCCGAGTCCTTGTTATGGATCATTCATGTTACGGCATAGCTTATATGCCGTTTAGTTATAGCAGGGTTGTAAACACTCTGCAGCAGTAGGTCTGGGTGGGTTAAACTGGAGGGTTAAATGCCAGGTTCCTTATTAAAGGATGGAGATTCTTAGTCAAAGATGCCTCAAAGGCATCTCACCTTGTTTTTGGCCTAAAGAAGTTTCCCGGGTTTCTTTTCCTGATCTTTGTGGATGACTGGAAATTCAGATGTTTGATTTATATACCTGAGCTAATCTAAAATGATTGCGCTGGTTGAACCTAAACTGAACTTCCTGTTTCAGCTCAAGTAGGTGTATCCAGTGTAGGTGAAGTCACTCGGTGATAAAGAAACCACAGAATTTCTGAAGTTTTGTTGTTGTTTTTTTCCCCCCTTCTCTTCAATAAAAAGGTCAAAAAGTGGCCTCATTATGTGTGACTCACATGCCAGGAAACTACCTCCCTGGGCTTTAAATTTTCAAATATTCTGGCACCCCCACTGTGTGCTGGATGTGGGCTTCATGTACTTCTATTTCACAAATCTGGATCCACCCGCCCCGTTATTTTGTAACTTATGCTATAATTTTGAGAAAGTCATCTCAGGGCAATTTCAATCAGACTAACATGTTTACATGTATTTTAAAAGTCCAGTTTTAGTCAGACTTACAAAATAATTATTTTTTTGTTATGTAAACATTGAGTTACTGCGTGATGCTGTCTCTATTTAGCTGTTTGGAAATATATTGATTGTATAGATATAGTGATTGAAATTCTTTGAAAAAATAGTTTGAGCATGACGCAAGCTGCCAGCAAATGTTACTTTTGTCAAAAAAATTACTTGTCTTACCTATATTGTTATATCCTTGCTAATATTCAGCTTCTTCATCAGCAAGCAAGTTGACACAGTCAGTAAGCAGGTTAAACAACACACAGTAACAGTACATGATCACATAAAGCACAGGGCTTTCAAATCTTTGAGTAGCAGGAGAACCACTAAATGTAGCAGGATCCTCTCTCCTCATGATGTCATCTTTAACATTAACCAAGTGAAAAATGATAGAAGGCGATGCTGAATTGAGGATCCGTCATGAGAAATTGACAAACACACGTGACACTGACTGTGTGTGAATTATGCTTATTCAGCTCATGTATTGAAGCTGCCCTAAAATGTAAATAAACAAATCCTAGTTTATTACTTTTTTATGCTTTTTTTCTTTGTATATTTTACATGTACCCTCCATTTGATTGTCTCGAGTGCAGTGGATCCGGTTGAATTAGTTGTGTATTCCAGCATGAGTTGCGGTCTGAGCTCAGTTTTAGCTTATTGGACAGCCGCTATTTCAGGCTGCACTGTTGGTTTGCAGCTAAAACATGGACGTGTATGAGATAGTGGAGCACAGAGCTGCGCGTAAAAACCTGCGCCTTCCTCCGCGATGCGTTCATTCCATATCAAATCAGAGCATAATTACCTGTTAGAGGTTGTTTTATAATTAAACCTGGGGAAGGGGATCAATTTTATACATGTGAAAAAGACTACATCAGCTTTTCAACTCGCACTGATAAGGGAAAATCCTGTTTTATATCAGGGAAGAGATTATGTGGGAAATCCATGTTGAATTAGTGATTCCAGGAAAAGTAAATAAAAAATACAACAATAGATTACTGCATAGCCTATATATATTTATATATTATGTCCCCTGTAATACATGCCAAAGAATCAGGCAGAGGTCCTAGCACAAAATGGCTAAAATGAAAAGCAACTTGAGCAGTAAGTACACTGAAATATTATATTTTTATAATATAATACATGTGATGCATGTTGCGTGTAGGAAATATGTGGATTTTTTGCTTTTGAAAACGAGAGTGAAAATAGAGGTGCACAGGACTCCAGTAGCCTGAAATTCCGCCGGCTTAATTTGAAAGCCCTGAAAACGGGGTTTGACTCGATCAGTAAATGTACTAATGGAAAGCTCATCATGTCCTGGTTGATTTTGTCACTTGCGCCAGGCGCAATTTTGTGGCAATTTTCACTTGCGTTGCACAAATGCTTATGAAGGCATTTCGAGCCCTCATATAAGTTAAATATGCAGTGGATATAAAAAGTCTACACACCCCTGTTCAAATGCCAGGTTTTTGTGATTTAAAAAAAAAAATGAAATGAGAAATCATTTAAAAAAAAAAAAAAACAACATTTTTGTTTGTAACCATTTTTGTGACCTATTAACCTGTACAACTTAATTGAAAAACAAACTTAAATCCTTTAAGGGGAAAATAAAAAAACTTACAATAACCTGGTTGCATAAATATGCACACCCTTAAACTATTTTGTTGCAGCACCTTTGGCTTTTAAGCCCTCAAGTGTTTTTGGGTAGGAGTCTATCACCATGCTTCACTGTAGGTATGGTGTTCTTTTGGTGATGAGCAGTGTTGTTTGTGCCAAATATACCTTTTGGAATTATGGCCCAAAAGTTCAACCTTGGTTTCATCGGACCATAACACATTTTTCCCACATGTGTTTGGGAGATTTTATGTTTTGCAAAATGTAGCCAGGCTTGGATGTTTTTCCCACCCTAACCCATAGCCCAGGCATAGGAAGAAGACAGAAGATGTCACATGTACTAAACAGCCAGTACTTGCCAGAAAATCCTGCAGCTCCTTCAAAGCTGCTTACAGGCCTCTTGGCAGCCTCCCTGACCAGTTTTCTCCTGTGTTTTCATAAATTTTGGAGGGATGTCCAGGTTTTGGTAACATCACTTTTGGGCCATATTTTCCCCTCTTGATGATAACTGTCATTACTGTGTTCCATGGTATATTTAATGCCTTAAATTCTTTTGTACTCTTCTCCTGACTGATATCTTTGAACAATGAGATCCCTGTGATGCTTTGGAAGCTCTCTGCGGACCATTGATTGTGCTGTAAAATGTGACCACAAAAATGTCAGGACAAGCTTACTAGAACTTTTGTGTGTATGTACAGTACAGACCAAAAGTTTGGACACACCTTTTCATTCAATGAGTTTCCTTTCTTTTCATGACTATGAAAATTG
>JAQMYF010000024.1:35381325-35407860 GCA_030014195.1 Neosilurus mollespiculum | reverse complement strand
CGTACTAAGAAGCATACACCATACTGATGTTAATTTTGTAGTTATTAAAGGTATAAAACATGTTTATTCATTATGTTTTTTTTTTTGTTGTTGTTTTTTTTTTTCAATTGTAAATGTATAGCACTCGGGATAATTGACTTGAAATGCAAAAATAAATCTAACTGCACTGGTCCAAATAAGTACATAGTGAGAATTTGATTTCAATACTACCAAAGGTACATTTTCTTTCTCTTTTCCATTAGAAAGGAGGGGAAAACTTGACTAGTGTAAATACAATCAACCTTTGATGCCAGTGTAGGTGACGTGGACATGAATAAGGAAATGATTAATCTTGTGTGAGTAATCTGGTGTGACTGTAATGAAATGTTATTTCCTCATGTATATCGTGTTAAATTTTTCTGTGAAAAACAATGCACTCCAAACACTGCAGTCTTTTTATACCTTTTTAATGAATGAATTTCCATGCTTTTGTAACTAGTGTTGAACCCAGAACACCACAATCATTTCCTTCATACCAAATGGCATATTGGTAACAAGGCAAGAAAGCCACACCCCGAAAAAAAAACCACAGTAACTCCTGTAAAGAAAGGTCATGAAGATTTTCAAGTTCATACATGCCTTCAATAGTCTTAGAAAAAAATAAAAATCACTTCAAGCAGATAAGTAAAAATAAACGCAACAACAGTGTGGAGGTTTTTGTTTTTTGGTTTGTTTGTTTTTTTGGAGGGGGGTTGGTATTACAGATGCTGAAATTTGTCGTGCAGTGATCAGCAAGCTAATATGGAATGAGTAGTACAGCAGGCTTAAGCACTGCGGAGACTTTGGTTCTCCGGAGCATAACTTGTCGTACGGTGGATGTTTTGTCTCTCCATTCTTATCAGTTTAGTATGTTTTCTAAATGATTTCAGGGCTTCACATGCAGGCAGCCACTGAGGCATTTCATTAAGTCCTGCTGTGAAGGGAAAAAAATACTGAAGAACTTGTCCTTCTAGTTAAACTGGCTGGTCCCAGCAGCAGCTCAAAAGTTCTCTTTGTTGAAGTAAAATCGGGTTTTCCGTAGATCAACATCAGAATACTTCATGCATTTTTTTTCCAAATCTTTAGCTAAGCTGGCTGGGCCACACAGGAATGTACCAACCACAGACCTGTAAGGATAGATAATAAATTAGATTAAGGATTGTTTTTCAGATGCAAACGATGTGTTCATGTTATTTTGAAGCCTTACGAGGGGTTCTCCTGTCGAACTTGCTCAAATTCCTTATCCCAGTTTGGCCTTCCAAAGTGAGTCTTCTGCTTCAGACCAGTGATGACATCTGTGTCTTTATCAAAATGCACCATAACATGGGCTGCCTAGAATTACAAAATGGGTAGCAACTGTAACATACCACAGCGTTCACATACTGGATTTAAATGGTTTGTATTAAAGCAAATTAAACAGACATACATGTGTATGGTCCCATCCAGTGAGGTAAAGTTTGTATGTAAGAAAGTCCTTCATGCCTCTTTCCTCCATTTCCTTCTCAAGAACCTGGAGCAGGTCTGCAAACCACTCAAAGGCATGTGTTTCTCTGCACAACCAATAGAAGTAAATCTACTGGGGAGAGAAGCACTAATCAGAGATATGCCAAGCTAACAGCAATCTGGTGCTTTCTTTAGTGAAATATATTTTTCTGGTATGACATGAAAAATACATTTTAAGAAATTTAAAATTAATATATTGTCAGGTTCCAGTCCTATAGGGCTGCATTACTGAATAAATGTAATAAACCTAATTTATCAGACAATTCCCATGGCAGCATGGTGGCATTGTGGTTAGTATGTCCACCTAACAGCAATAAAGTCCTGGGTTCAACCCAGGCTTGGGTGTTTCTGTGAGGAGTTTGCATGTTCTCCCCGTGCTTGTGTGGGTTTCCTCCGGACACTCATTTCCTCCCACAGTCCAAAGACATGCACATAAGGCTAATAGGCTGCTTCCCCCATGACCCGACCCCGGATTAAGCATAAGATGATGAGATGAAGATGAAGTTTGTAAGTTCGGGAGTTTTACACATGGTTGAGCTCTACACGTTTTGTGTTTTATAGGTCTTATACTGTACATCGTACCTTTCTGGTCCGTAGCTTGGGGTTGGAATCTTTAAATTTATACCAAATGGACTTCAAGATAGAAGCAAATGGGGTCACGCCAATGCCAGCACCCACCAACATGCTGACCTTGTAATCAAACACATCTTCACTGGCTGTTCCAAATGGACCATCCACACCTAATCTGAAAGCAGATAATTAGCCTTGCTGAGATGTGGAACTACCCTGTAGGATTAAGACTTTTTATTTTTTTACTTATTTTTAGTTAAATTAATCCTAAATAATACTTCAGAAATTAATCTAGTTTATGGGAGGATTGTCATCATGTGTTATAAAACACGTTATAAAGTAATGTTTGCTGACTTACTTGGGTCCTTGACTCCCCTCTGGTAATTTTTCTACCATCTTGATGAGCTTCTCAGTCCAGTCCCCAACCGAGCGGATGTGTATGCTGAAAAAGTCTTCCTCCGGGGCTGATGTCATTGTAAATGGATGCCACTCAAGTTGTGAGATTGCTGGACAGTTCAAAAAAACATACTGTCCAACATCCATTTTAAATCCAGACTTCACCAACTGCAGCTCGAGGACTTTAGATGGATGCATCACAATCTTAGAGTGTGATAGAGACAGGTCAGCTGTTATTCTTCTGCATGAAATTATTTTTTTATTTTTACAAACTGATGCTTCAATATTACAGGGAGCTTGCCTTTTTGTAATTTACAGTCTGAACATAGCGGACAAAGCGCAACAGCCTCTCACATAAGTAAATGATCATAGGACCAATCACCCACATCCAAGTCTAGGAAAGGACATTAGGAAATGGATTATATAAAGCAAGAGTACTATATTGCAACAAAAAAGTAGTACACTTCATATATGTGTATATAGTGTCTGTAAACAACTTCCTCTACCTGAGGAAACCCTCCTGCAAACTCAGGAATGGGACATTCAGGAGTCAGACCCCACTTCTCTGGATAATCTTTGCAGAAAGTAGTGTTGTGAGGTGGGTCATTCACTTGACTTCGCACAATGCGTCTGCATCAGATGCGAAATATAACATTAGGGATTCATTTTCTAGTGGGTAAATATAATGAGTTCCTGAATGTCTTACCCTGCCCCATGAAACACCAGGCCTGCAAAAAAAATGATGAAGAGATGATGGGTGTACCAGAACACCTCAAAGTAGCTTCGTCGTATCACCTCCATTGATGATGTAATTATAAGAATAAGAGCAAGGGTGATCACAACCCCTGTAAGGCCAGCAATGGTAGTGAAAGCAAACAGGAGTGGTGTCTACAATATAGGCAAAGTACTTCTGTTAATGACATGCACTTGCAGACATACACAGTCAGGTCCAAAAGAATTTGGACAACCACAATATTTGCCTTTTTTTTTTTTTATCCTCGGTGTACAATCACAATGAATTTAAAATAATCAAGATGATATTAAACACATTCATCTGTTAATTTAAAGGGTTAAATTAATTAATTAACTTTTTAGAAGTTATAGCCATTTAGTATTTAACTAAACTCGATTCTACTAAACGGTAGAATTCTTTCCTTGGTGAAGAAACTTCACAATTTCACAACATCCAGTCAAGTAAGGAACACACTTAAGATGGTGCACATGAACATGTATAGCTGCCAGTGTAATTGGATCACTGGTGTGTATTGATGACTGCATTGTGACTGCTGATAAAAGAAGCAGGATGAATTCTGTATACAGTGTGTAGATAAAGTGTATAGAGCTACACTTACTGCTCAAATTCAGTCAAATGCTGCAAAAATGATAGGAAGGCCCTTCACAGTACAAGAGCAATGCTTTTCACTTATTGAAGGCATAAAGTCCCACAAACAGCAGCAACTGAAAATGACTTCAGGAAAAGCTTAACAACTGATTTCAGAGGAAGAAATTCAACATTTGATGATGTCAATGAGTTCCTGTCTTCAAGTGGTCACTAACTGCAAATTTGTATCCAAATTATTTATTTATTTGTTTATTTATTATTATTATTATTATTATTATTATTATGTTAGTTCCAACTATTTTTAAGCCTCTGAAAATGGAGGGAATGTGTGTAAAAATGGCCATAATTGTTTTGTTAAACCCCTTAAATTAAAGCTCTACACTTCAATTACACACTGCTTCATTTTAAATCCACTGTGGTATTGTTCAGAGATATCATTTTAAAAATTGTGATACTGTACAACATACATTGAAACAGACACAGGCATTATATTAAATAAAACATTACATTTTAAGAGGTCAGACTCACCGTAGAGTCAGACTGGATAGGATTGAGGTAAGTAGTGTTATTAAGCATGGAGAGGTTACCAGCAAGGGGACCAAAACGTCCATGACGGCTGCTGATGAACCATTCCACATTGAATAAATGTGCAATAGTGTGAATCGCTGGACAGCAAAAAAAAAAAAAAAAAAAAAAGGACAGTATATTTGTCATTAATGATTCCATCCACTCCTAATTCAACTGAAGATACCTTCAATAATGTGCTAGAATCTATGCACAATCCTATTTTTGAAACTACTGGCACGTTCTCTTGTGTGTTTGTCAAGTTGCTAAGTGAGCTCTGCAAGACATTACACTGACAATGAAATATGAAATATATTTTCTTATTCTTTCAAAACTTGCATCTGCTCTTATTCACAGTGTCGTTCCTGATTAAAAAAAGACTTTGAAAAGAGAAAATACATATGGAAAAAGACTACATACAGCACACAGATATATTAAGGGTATAGTCTGAATTCAGCATAATCTGCTATATTAGTCTGGAACAAAAAAAATAAAAAAATTAAGTAGATTTATTTATCTTGCATACTAAGAAATGTTCACAATCTGTGATATCTCACTGTTTATCATTACAGAAGTATATTTGCCCTTGGTAAATATTTTGCAACACTTTTTCCTTATTGCATTCTATGTCTAGATATAGTTTACTGTCTTTTGCACCTACACTGTAGGCTGAGCTGTATAAACTATGAGATGTCTGTATTACACAATCATTGTTCAGCTAAATGAATCGCTGGAGGAATCTGTACACTTCTCTGCTAGTTATCTATTCACAACAATAAAGCTTACCAGTCATCAAGCCAATCATGTAGGCCACAAGTTTGTGGAATGTAAGATTTTTGTCCAGCTGTTTCCTCAGGGTTCGTCCACAGCACTACAAGTGAAAACAAGGCAAGAATTACGTAAAAAAGGTCATCTACTATCTAACAGGAACATAGGTGCCCACATTTTTTCAGGAGGCACCAATCAATATAATCGGTATCCAAAAGTATCAGGTGTCATCAAGTTTTAAGAAAAAGAGTTTCCACAAGAAATCATCTCATGAAGCTATTTATATATTTATTATAGAACAAGACAAACATTGTCACCTAGACAAGTACTAGTCCCTCTATAAACTGGTTCCTGGTTTAAAATGCCATAAAATGCAATGGCCAAAATACATTAGGGCATTAGGGTGTGTAGTTGATAAACATGATGTTGAAGTAAATTTAAATGTGTTACTGTGATAATTACGTTCTGAATGTAATTAGTTATTGATCTATTTCTTATATTAGCCGATATTTTAACTCAGGATCATTTTCATCTCAATCAGGCACAAACTGTCACCCAAATAACTTACCATAAAAGAACCACGGATCAGAGACAGCAGATTGCGGCACACAGGCAGGAGGATGAGCATGCAGTTAAAGTTGAGGACAGCAGCAGGAGCTCTAGCCCACGACAGTGCTGACTGGAATCCAACACACATACTTCTTACAATTTTATCTGTCTTATAAATGCCATGTTTAAAGTACAATCCACGTAGATTCAGTCAAGAAGAATAGAATAATGTGGTGTTGTAAAGCCATTCTGAAGCAGGTTCTATATATTATGAATATGCACATTAATCAAACAATACCCTCCATCTTTCCATCCACTATCTATAAGACTTATCTGACACAGTCATAGGGGATGCTGGAGCTAAGAGGTTGGGTACTCCCTAAAGGGTCATTCCATGTCGATTTACCTAGAGGTTCCAGGTGACCATCTCAGAATTCAATTAAACTATAACCAGACATAGAACATGTTTTAACATGAACACATGCAAAATTTTAAGGTCTTAGTTCAAAAACTTTCCGAGACATGTTCATTTAAAAATCGCAGTCTAGTACCCATTTGTCAGCCTGCAACTTGCAATTTACCATTTTGGTCATTTTTAAAAGCTTGAAACTCTCCCAATAATTACTCTATAAGGCTGAAACTTTGCATACTAACAGAACAGGACTCACCATGTCAGAATCTGCAGTCAATTACTGTAATTACTCTATTTGTCAGGGTTAGGTTGCTATTGATATTGCACTTTTGAAAAAAGTGCATTTTCGAACAAAGTATTTTCGAATTTTTGACACAGAAAATATATTCAGCACCCCCAAAAGGATTTTTAAAACAAATTTAAGCATTTTCTATGTAAAACAAACAGTTTTTAAGAAGAATAAATGTGATATGGTGTTTTAGTGAGTGTCCAAAAACTGAACGGTAGGTGAAAATTTGCTCATCTTGAACCCTGAAGAAGATGTGGACAGTTCACCAAGGTTATGAAACTTTACCACATGCAACATGTATATCAGATCTAGCAACACTCAAAATTTCAGCCTTGTTGCTCATTTTCTTCATCTTGAAATTTTCATAAATTTCGCTTGTGAAATTTCTTGAAATTGTTTTGTTTTTGCACTTTCCTTCTGAAGAGGGATAAAATATGCATAAAAATTTTGTATGAGATCAGAATATAATATCAAACTGGTATCAGAGTAATAATAAACAAAAACAATTAGAAAAGTGACATTTGTCACACATAATTATGTCATAGATTCTATTATCGAGTAGCACATGTACAATATAAGTTATATAACGTATATTTATCATTTCAAATGATGTATTTATATCCCCACTGAATAATTAATAATAGGAAACAGTATGAATGAGATTATATACATCTTTTCATAAGCTTAAGTGCACGTAAGTTTTCTGAAAGCTAGGTGATTTGACAAACTGTTCACCAATCTACTGCAGAACTAACATGGACACAAACAAACACTCACCCCCACATTCACACGTATGGGCAATTTAGATCAACCAGTTAATCGGATTCAAAAATGTTCTAAGAAACTTTTGGATTTATTGTCATTCTGCTTTATTTCATATATTTGGATGAAACCTTATGTCTCCAGGACCTCTGAGCAGCATAGTATGCAAAATTACATAACATGCATATACACCACAGTGTGAGATGAGACAGGATAATAAAAATATGTAACAAACTGTAAACTATGTAGTAATAAGTGTAGTAATGTGTAAACTTTGTAATATAGCTTCAAAACGTTCTAAGCTCAATGCAGTAGTGCACAAGATATTTTATACTTCAAAGTGAACAGTGTTGAGGTGTTGAAGATAAGCAGTGAGGACAAACTCTCACCCCGATCAGCACACGGGTGTAGAAGAACCGAGACTCCAAATCATAGAGCAGATAAAAATGAACAAACAAGAATGTGTTGATGCCCATCCAGACCACCTAGAAATATAATCACAAGGTTTTAGAAAACATACCCTTGTTTTTAGTTACCTCTACAAATTTTATATAAAAGTTGAACAAAAATAAGTGTTATAATGGGATTTAAAATAACTTTAGACAGGACAATAAAAAAAAAACAGCTTTAAACCCAGGTAATAATAATGACTTATTAATACTTAAAATAAACTTTAATACCAACAAGTGCATTTTTAACTACATTATTACTAAATGCAATCTAATCTTACTACATATGTGCTAAATTCAAATGCCACAAAATACACTGCAAATGTACTGAGAGTAAAAACTTTGTCTCCTGTATAGTACTTTAAAGCACTTTGATAAATACTCTTGGGAGTTGAAATCTTTAAACTAAAATGTTGTATATTTACATAAAACACATTACCCTCAAAATATGTTTTATGAATGCACTAATGCTTTAGATATGAATTGAGTTTTAGTAGCTTTTCATGTACTGTTATTAAGCACTTATTATAGCTTGCTTTTAAGAAATGACTTTTCCCTCAAGCAGCTTAAAGGGCACCTGAGACAAGAGTGTTAACCCAGAAAAAGAACTTGAGTGGAAAACGAAACTATTCTACAAGCTCATTTCTAACTGCACCAGTACACAGACACAGACATTTACGCTGATTTGTATCAGACGGCTTTAATTCGTTGATGAAAAAGTAGCCATGTACATATTATCGAATCGTGATTCAGGTAAAAATGCACAGCCCTAATTAGCACAGTAAAGTTCTTCCTTAGTGGTAAACAGCCTGTGTACAGTGCAGTAATGTGACTTTACACTAACAGTACTTGAGGGAAGCAGAGTTAAGTGTATTTTTTTTAACTGGGTAAGACAGTTTACCAGTTTGACTTATTGTTTTCAGCAGGCTGTGTAGAAATAACCGAGCCTGTTTAAACACAATCTCCACTCCAGTGACGTCACTCATTTCACAGAGATACTCTACAAACCCGGTTCGTTTTACAGTCCACATGGAAGCGACCCACCAGTATTCAGTGTGCTGTCTTACCAAAATAAATGTCTCCAGTCCGTGGTTCACAATCCAGTTAGCCATCTTTATCCAATGTGGTGCGAGACAGGAATCTTCGGCTTGACTCCCAGCAGGTGTGTGTGTGTGTGTGTGTGTGTTATAAAGCCGCACTGTGTGCACTCCCTCATAAGGAATCTCAGGCTCTACACGGAAACACAGGGCGAAAAAAATAAGAGCAGAATATTGCATGTTTTTCCTCATGCTTTTCTTCAGGTACTGTTTTCCTCTGATTAGGTTAATTGGTTGTTTCAATTGTGGGTGTTGGCCCTGCGTTGGTCTAATGAGCTGTTCAGGGTGTACCCCTCCTTCTCCATACCTACAGTGAAGCGTGGTGGCAGCATCATACTTTGGGGCTGTTTTTCCTTCAGCTGGGACTGGAGTCTTAGTCAAAGTGGAGGGAATTATGAACAGTTCCAAATACCATTCAGTGTTGGCACAAAACCTTCAGGCTTCTGCTAGAAAGCTGAAGATGAGAAGGAATTTTATCCTTCAGCATGACAGTGGCCCAAATCACACATCCAAATAAACAAAAGAATAGCTTCACTAGAACAGTAAGGTTTTGAAATGGCTCAGCCAGAGTCCAGACCTGAATCCAATCAAACATCTGTGGGGTGATCTGTGGAGGGCTGTCCGCAGGAGATGCAATCTGACAGATTTGGATCGTTTTTGCAAAGAGTGGGAATGTATTGTCACATCAAGATGTGCCATGCTGATAGACTCCTACCCAAAAACACGGAGTGTTGTAATAAAAGCCAAAGGTGCTGCAACAAAGTATTAGTTAAAGGTTGTGCATATTTTTGCAACCAGGTTATCGTAAGTTTTTAATTTTTTCCCCCTTAAAAGATTTCAGTTTATTCTTCAACTGAGTGGTAAAAAGTTTTTTCATTATTTTTCTTGGTCTATTTTATTTACATCACAAAAACCTGGCATTTGAACAGGGGTGTGCAGACTTTTTATATACACTGTATACTAGTAGACAATAGCGTGGGACAATTTATATCATATAAAAACAAAGTAGAGAATCAGCTCCTCTGTGCTCCCTCCACTGTAAGCCCTGAAAAACTGTCACTTAGGACAGAAAAATAGTGTTAATAGTTTTTGTTAATTAAATAACGAGAATAAATTCTGCCCTACGATGGCCTGGCGAGCTGTCCAGGGTATACTCTGCCCTCGCCCAGAGTCGGCTAAGATGGGCACCAGCCTCCCTGCGACCCTAATCAGGATTAAGAAAATGAATGAACAATTCTGTAGGTATAAAACACTAGACTTAGACATTCAAAATATTTTATTAATATTATATTCAAGTTACAGTCAGCAGAGTCATGTAATTCAGGCACAAAACAAGCAAAAAATTTTCTCACAAAGAAAAAAACAATCTTATTTTCAGCACTTAAAAACACAGTCATTAATGTAGAGAGATCAGCTTTTATTTTGCAGGACATCTACTGCTACTTAAAACTGAAAATGCTTCCTCCATAACGTACAGGAAAATGATTTTCATAGGAGGCCTTCCAGCTTATCTTTTAATATGCAAGTTTCAAAGTGCACTTGAGGGAAATAAATGGCTGGTTGGGTTTTACATAAAGCAGGAGATGCCCCAAATTATTGTGTAAATTCCATTATTAAGTCAGACATCTGGCCTGTTTCCAACACACCTGGGCAAGTATTGTCATTTCAGCCCTTTGACAAGGCTGTCTTTGTGAATCATCATCTCTTTGGTATGTAGCAGTCAAAAAACCCTCAGCTTCTTACAGTCTCATTCCCTGGCAATGCAGACGAAGGTTACAAAGTCTAAAATTAGAGTAATAAGGCTTTTTTTTGTTCAAGGTCATTTCAAGGCAATTCAAAATATTTATGCTTCGGATACTATTAGAATCACACACGATTTGTTCTTAAAATGAACTACAGCAGTTTCTGTTTAGCTCACACTGTCCATATCAAGGCTTACATGTTCCTGATCATAGACTTGTGCAAATATGCTAGGCTACCTGGGGGCAAATCTGACCAAATGTATTACAGGTGCAGGTCAAGCTGCCTCCATGTCCTCCAAGATATCTGTTTCTTGCGCCCCGAGGAGAACAGAGAGGTCAGGGGTTGGGGGTACCTGTGGAACCAGTGTATTCTCTTTTCTCCAGCAGCAAGCACATTGCAGACAGTCTTCCACATTACGCTTGAAGAGTTTGCGTGCTGGGTGACAGAACTGGTAGAAGAGCAGCATAAAAAGCACAGCAAGACCATAGCACACAATCAACTGCACAACAAGCAGCGGGGCACACACATATTCATAAAAGTCTGACTTAAAGAAGTACCAGCCAACAATAAGTGCCACATTTTCGATGAAGCGCAGTGTATAGTATATGGCTAGGCGACTCCAACGAGGATGCTTCTCTATCAATTCCTGCTCAGCCAAGTTCAACTGCACAGCTGACCAGCAGAAGATGTTGATGCAGGCGTAGAGCAGTGTAACCATGCACAGCACCACACACGTGCCCAGCTTGCTCAGGTTATTTTCTATGTTCTCAGGCAAGGAGGCTCTCCTTGCCCAGAACTCCACCCAAGGCTGGAAGAAGAATATGAGCAGGTTAGCCAAACCCACTGGGACCACCCAGAAGGTTAGAGCTGTGCTGAAGAGTACCAATGAGGTGACACGAGTGGCGATCTCCAAACCACGCCACAGCACCATGCACAAATATGCACCAGTCTTCATGCTCACTTTGTATTCGTCATAACGGATCTGGATGGCCAACACGCTGCACACCAGTGCCCCATATATGATTGATATCAGGGAGATGACCATCAAGATAACTGGAAAAATGGGAGAAATTTATTACAAAAAACAAAAAAAAATTCATTTTTATTTATTAGCATGACAGCACAGAATGACACTATCATTATTTTACGAGGGTGGGCTGAGATGTTCATAGGCCGACCATGATGCAACGGTTGAATTTGACGTATAAATAAAAAATTAGTTTATAGTTTTCAACATAGCTAAATATAGACCCTGCAATCTACATACTTGTTTCATCAGTGTTGCAGCACTTGGACCCCCTTGGTATAGAAACTCACATCCTGATGGTGAGATAGATTACTATGAACCTTTCAGCCCACCCTCGTGTCTGCATTCCTGCGATAGAATTTTTAATTATTTATTTAAGTGTCTATTGGAACAGCTTTTATAACGACATTCTTCTGTCACGTGGGAAGAAATGATGATGCCGGCTGTCTGAGGAGTGTCAAAGATTTTATTTTTCATTCTATTTAAACCAATAGTATTAAAATATAAATTAAATATTTAAAAATAAAATGGATGAACTACACAGTGGTCAGAACTAACTATTATTCGGCTACATGAAGTGGACTGGCATCACCAATATCAGCTTAATCAATCAGAGCAAAATTGTTATAGAACATTACGTTTTAAATCAAATTGTGTTAAAATATATTTACAGTAAATTGTCTATACTGTTTTTATATTCAGGAATAAATTCCATCAGTCTTCCATTTAGCTCCAAATGTTTAATATAAAAAATGGCAACAACAAAAAACAAGCAAAACTACTCACGTCTAGGAGGAAGAATGTATTTTTCTTGAATGGCTGCGTATAGCTGAAGAGTGAGCTGAGGTGTGGAACCGAGGAACGCCTGGATGACAGCAGTGCGTTTAAAGGCATCACGATGGACAGCCAGCTTGCGTTCTGAATGACCGATCTCCCATTCCATGGGGGAGCCAACAGCTTTACCATGTTTTAGCCTCATCTTCCTTGTGATGGTAACATATGGCTCCTCCCTTCCGCCTGCCTTGAAGTAAACTATCAAAGCCTCTACACACCTATAGGGAGAAAAAAATCAAGTAGGCAATTTGACATGCCCATAAGTCCTCTGCATATTTGTGAGGTAATACAATAATAATATCTACATATTAAAGTTTACCACTCTATCAATGAAATGTTCAGGTCATACATCACTATTATTTTTGTTTTGTGATTTGTTTTATTAATTTTTATATATTTAATTTTTGAAATTGCCTGCTCTGACAATTTATCTATTTGTTCCAGCATTTTTTACAGTGCTTGGTCAAGAGCATCTGATGAGCTGAACCACGCCGGTAAACTTTTCTTTGCACTGTGTTCACTGGCTTTAGTGTATGTGATTGCATGTTATAGCCGCAATAACAGGGCGAGCACATTGTAAATGCAATTTGGAATTCTGGTCTCACTGTTGTGTAACGAACTAAAATAAACTAACCTGTAAATAAATTGACTTTGTACAGTAATAGTCCCTAAAAATATTGTGCTTCCATATCTGTAAGTATTCCTCTCAGTAAGCGTGTCTCTACATAATGTCAGTCTCCACTGTTTTCAAGTGATTGTATAAATGAACAGCTGGTGTTACTATTGAGCGATAATAAATAAATCTAGCCATGTCCGATGGTACTGTTATTGTTACTGATCTGTTTGGATCATTTTCAGTTTGTTCTGGTTTATGACTTGCTCTCTAAAGTAATCTGATTACAGTAGAACTGTTACTTTATATATTTTTCATGCTGAGTGATAACAGGGATAGATAGTTAGATTCCAAACCCGTAATGGCGATAGTTAAAATAGTCTGATGATACAGAACGTATTTGTTTGTTATTCTTTCATGCCGGAAGATAATAGGCGTAAATTTTCAGATTCCCTGCCCACAAAAAAGCGATAAAAAAGCGAGCTATATCTATTTACAGTTTTGTATATGTTTACCTCCCATAACAATAACATTACTCTTAAAGCTATAATATTATCACGTGTATTAACCTTTAAAATTTTGAAACTGTGGATTTTCCACAGGTATTGTTATTTCATATAAATATTACCACCAGTTATAGTATAGTGTGCGGATTGCTCATGTAGTTTAACATGACAGGGGAGATAGCCCTGTGCACAACCTCTAATCTTGGAGAAAGTAGTCGCTTAACAGTGTGTTGGTTTTTTTGGTTTTGGGGTATGCCCCCGTACATCCACCGCATTCTGCAAAACCATTAGTGGTGCATGGTGATACTGCAGACAGTCTTTGCCAAGTGAGAGGACACGTGCTGAAATTAGCCATAAATTATGCTTTATAATTTGAAACTGGCAGACCAGTTAAGGTGCTACTATTCCAATGACTTTTGCCTCAGGCCCACCCTAGTGGTTAAGAGCTGGCCCACAATAACAACATACTAGTGTGCAGGTGATGAGTAAGATTACTTCCCCGAGAAGGGTCTCTAAATTTTATTTAGCACTTTACTAGAACCATGTTAATGAATCCTTTTAGAATAGAATAGAGTAAAAACTATTAAGAAATTGGAAAAAATATTTTTCTCATTTGAACACTAGATGTCAATATAATGTTAAAAAGAAACACAATAGAAAAGAAAAGAAAAAAGAAAAACTCCCCAATTCACTAGAGCACCAATGGTATTAATTTACCATGTGTACATTGTTACCAAGCGTGTGGTCAGAAATGGAGATCACAAAAAAAACCCCCACAAATGCTGATGATATAAGGCAAAAATGAATATTTGATGAACCAAGTTCAGATGAAAGTATGAGTCACCAATCAGTTCATTCAGTCCTCAGAGAATTCAACATTAGCTCCATGAACTGCCTCTCTTCAGCCCAGTGTAAAGAAAGCGTTGAGATTTACCCTATTCCAGAGTGATGGGCATATTAATATATGATAATAATATGGTATAACAGACCCATTGCTATTGGCCATATGGTCTCTGTATTGCTGGAGCCAGAGCTTGTGAAATTTAGACTTCTGCATTTAACCCATCCAAAGTGAGCACACACTTGAGCAAGGCACTTCAGCCATAAATGTGGAGGAAGAGAAGGTGCCGCTTCGCCAACCATTAGGCTACAGCTGCCCCCAGTACCCCATAATAGGGATACATTTTCAGATTCCATGCTCTTAAAAATGCAATAGTTTATATCTATTTCCAGTTTTGCATGTTTACCTCTCATAATTACATAATTTTTAAAGCTGTAAATTTACATGTATTAACCTTTAAAATTCACACTGATACTGAACTTTGGGTATTTAGCTTTGTGATGTTGCTGCAGATGGGACTCTTCAAACTGTAAAATGACCTAATCACATGCAAGAAAAATGCCCAGTATTCTGCTTCATATGTGTCTCTTATGTTCTTTAGCCATTTTTTGCTAAATGTTAGTTAGCTTTCCTCACGCGAGATCTGGGGTTAATTGTGGCTGTGTTACTCGGGTGGTTGAGGGGTGGGAGGATGACAAATTCATGTGCACAAATTATTATTATAAAATTTTTTAAAGATTTTTTTCTTATGTATGATTCAAAAGAGCCTTTGGAGAGCCGCATGCAACTCATAACCATGGGTTGAGTACCACTGATATGTTGGAAAACACAGAGATGCCTGAAAAGGCATTTTTTGCCATTGCAATTAAGTAAAATGAAAACCATAGTGAACTGATTTTTTGATCCTGGTTTTTTATTTTGTTCCTTTGCTACACTATTCCTGAAGCGGAGACAGCAGGAGCATTGAAGAAATCTTTATTTAAATTATTTATATAAATCTTTAGTTATTTTTTATTATGTTTGTGAAGTGTTGTAAGTGTAGAATAAACAACAGAAAGCATGTAGTTGGATTCACTACTGGACTTTTAAAGGAAAGAAATGCATCATTTTTAATCTTTTTCACCGTGCACATGTTTCTATAAGGGTCATTCCAGAAAATTTCAACCAGTGGGCCCCACCTGACCCCCTCAGATCTTTCTAACTTTTTACAAACTTAAAGTACATTATACATGATGGAAAAATTCTAAAATTCAAGGTTTAATTGTAAATAATTCCAAGTTAAGCTTACTTCAAATTGCCATTTGAAGTAAGCAGGGGAGACCCTAAAATTGTGACCAAAATATGGAAATTTCTGATGAATCTCACAAAAAAAGCCTATTGTAGAAGTAAAACTCTGAAAATATCTAAATTATCTTTAGAGGACAAGGACATGCTCTTTGCAAGATGTGGACTAATGGACACAACAGTAACCTCAAGTATGACTTTATGTCTTCACCACAAGAAACTTTGACACTGAATGAATTCTTGCAGAAAATATGCTCGGTCATTCATCAGATTCATTCGTCCATGTTAGGTATAGTCTTTATTCTCAAAACAGTGCTAACTTATTAAATGCAGGGGTTGAAATTCTTTGAAAAAAAATAGCTTGCGCCTTACCTATATTGTTATATCCTTGCTAATATTCAGCTTCTTGATAAGCAAACAAGTTGAATCAGTCAGTAAGCAGGTTAACCAACACACAGTAACAGTACATGATCACATAAAGCGCAGAGCTTTTACATTTTTTGAGTAGCAGGAGAACCACTAAAAGTAGTAGAAACCTCTGTCTTTATCAACTTAAAAATGACCCAGAAATGCTGAATTGATCCATCATGAGAAAATGATGAATGCACGTGACACTGACACTGGCTGTGTCACAGATCTAGATAACCACTGGATGCTGCATGCGACTAAGCAAGCCGATCAACTTTCACGCCAGCAGGAATGGACTAGCAACCATGTTACAGTCCCCAATAAGTAGCAGGGCAGGCTTCCTGGGGCTTGGCTTTTAAGCATATATACACAGTGTACATATAGGTGCAAAGTGGAAGGCCTTGTTACACAAAATAAATACAAGCCATACATCACCAGGTGCAATTCAAAGGGTCGGATGCAGTGGGGTAAAGCACGCTGTCACTGGACTCTAGAGCAGTGAAGACGCATTCTTCAGAGTGACAAATCACGCTTCTCCATCTAGCAAACAAATGGATGAGTCTGGGTTTGGTAGTTGCCAGGAGATCGGTACTTGACTGAATGCATTGTGCCAAGTGTAAAGTTGGGTGAAGGGGGATTATGGTGTGGGGTTGTTTTTCAGAATCTGAGCTTGGCCCCTTAGTTCCAGTGAATAGAACTCTGAATGCTTCAACATACCAAGAGATTTTGGACAATTTCATGCCCCCAACATTGTGGGAACAGTTAGGGAATGACCCCTTCCTGTTCCTACATGACTGTGCACCATTGCACAATGCAAGGTCCATAAAGACATAGATGAGCAAGTTTGGTGTGAAAGAACTTGACTGGCCTGCACAGAGTCCTGTTATAGCTGCTAAGAGTGGGTCGGTGTCATTAAACCCTATGGATTAAGGATGGGATGTTGCTTAAATTCATATGCATGTGAAGGCAGATGAGTGAATACTTTTGGCAATGTAGTATATATATATATATATATATATATATATATATATATGTTATAGTAAGTATATAGTAAGTTTGGATGGTGTTCAGTTTCACCATGTGAAGCAGTACCTTGGAGTGATTACTGACCCTGTCTTTCATTTGAAGCTCATGTAGATATTACTCAGATAGCCTTCTTTCATCTCAGGAATATTGCTAAAATAAGAAATATAATGCGGAAAAACTTGTTCATGCTTTTTTACCTCAAGATTAGATTACTGTAATGTGTCTGGATGCATTAACAAGCTCCAGTTAGTCCAGAACGAGCATATCACCCCCATCTTACTTACACTGCACTGGCTCCCAATTAAATTTTGAATTGAATATAAATTGCTACTTTTAACCTATAAACCACTTAATGGTTGTGCCACATTATCTTTGCAAACTTCTTGTTGTTTATGATCCAGCACGACCCCTTAGATCAAAAGGTGCAGGCTGCTTAGTGACTCCTCGAATACTGAGGACTACTGCATAACCTTCTAGTTAATGTTCTGGACTCAGACACAGTCTCTGTTTTTAAGACTAGGCTGAAAACTTACTTGTTTGGTCAAGCATTTTCTTAATGTCCTTTTATTAGGTAAAGCAGCAGATCTGGGGGTTCTCAGGCATAGAGAGTTCTGGTAAACTGTGATGTTGGGATGCTGTCGCTCCCTCACTCTACATGCTCATCCAGGTCCATTGACAGTGGAGTGGCTGATTGCCCAACGTCACAGGGAACCTTCATGTCTGCCTTGCTTCTGCTTTCTCTCTTTTTAGTTGTGCTGCAATTTTTAGTCATGCCAGAGTCCCTGTCTTTTGTAGCGGATCCTGGGGGTATTGTGCTTTAAGAGACATTTCCCTGTTCGGGTGGTTGCTGCTTGATAAATACACAAACATATGTTGCCGGAGCGAGATCTTTCTCTAGAGTATTTTAGTGATTTAATTTTGACAGAATTCTGTTTTTCTTTCCAGGAACTAACACCCACGGCATCATCTACTTAGAGAAAATTATTATGCAAGTACAGGATGTGGAACTAATGCTAAGTGCTGGTAAACAGCTATGTGGCTCCTTCTCTTTTTGTGCTATTTTAAAAAGTCACATTTTGTGAAAAGCCTCAACTCTTTAACTTTATCTACTGGTCAAAAGTTATTAAGCAGAATTGAAATCTGAGATATCCCTGAAGACCAGAGCTAATGATATAGCATTGTTTTATAGAAGCCCTGAATTAGTACCAGTAATATTTACACACTGTAAAAGTTCAAGTTTATGTGATATGTTTGTCAGCACAAACAGTTGTGAGATTTGTAGATAAAATTTTTGGATATAAAGGTGCATTAAGTAAGACTGGACTTACTTAATAAAAAATTTATGACTAATTGAGCATTTTTTTCTTCTTGGTATATACCTCAAACAAATGAAATATGATGATTTATATTCATGGTATAAATTTCCCCCCACCAGATTAATAGAGGGAAATATTATGGAGCCACTCAATGTTGAGAAAAAAAATTATGGACTTCAATAATGAAAAAGGATATTCTGCATCAAGCTAGTTCCAGTTATTCTCCAGTAAGTGCCACTATGAGGTTGCTGCCTGGTTGACAGAAATTATTAGTTTCTTCTTCATAAAATTTTGACCGAAAAGATGTTATATATCTTAAATCTTAATTGTAGTTTTACAAAAAAAACAAACAACAACAACAACAACAACAAAAAACAAGCAACAGCATGTTTGAAAATTTCTTTTGATTTTGTCAATTTTCAGGCAAAATGTCTGTGGAGTTACCCATTACTCAACAGGGTTTCTGAATGCACACTAAACTTTTATGAAAATGCCACTCTTGGATGAAATCAAGAGTACAGGTTCTTACACTGTTAATCATTTATTATCAGCTCAAAATATGTCTATCCACAATTCTACAGAATCTTTCTTGTAACCAACATTCTTTGTCAGTGGTGTTACCTGATACGGGCTGGCACCTACCAGCAAAACAGATGGAATTTATTTCTACATGTGCGAGCCAAATGTTATCTTGTGTTTAAACAACCAAGTGAAGTGATAAAAGTAAGTACAGATATGTTCATATTTTTACAACTGTAATTTGAATTCCATTTATCTGCAACATACTTTTTACAGGTCAGTTCTTGTTTACAAGAATGCATATATTTGTGAAAAGTATGTTGGCGGGCAGACCTGATATTCCAAAATGGCGTTATCTGTCAGTGGTGTTACCATTTTAAAATAATACCACTGACTATGGGTCATATGTATATGTTGTACATGTTAAGCTCAGTTTTCATGTTCAAATTACTCTTTGGCTTTAACACTCATTGTGGTGACAAGACGCATTTTCTTCCTGAAAAGTGACCATCACCACCAAACCTTTTAAACTTTTTATCACTGGAATAAGAAACAAGACCAAAATTTCTATGTACACCTATGCACAGATTGTTGAAATATTGATGACCATTTCCCTTGGTCCTTTACCAGACATGTAACCCAATAATCATAAATAATTTTTTTTTTTACTTGAGGTAGTATTATATACATTTAGAACAGCACCAATGTTCCAGCATCATCTCTTCGCCCATCAATTTCATTTAATCGTCAACCAACCATTTTATTTTATTTATAGATGTTCATGCTTTTTGTACATGTAAGTCCAAATACAATTTCATTCTGCTGTACATTTTCTATTTTCAAGGCTATTTAGGGCTTAATTAATTTTTCATCCTGTTGCTCTGATGTTCTATGCTCTACCTGTATCTTATACTTTTATGTCATTTCCTTTTGTTGTTTTTTAATTATTATTATTTTTTTTTTACATCCACCAAATTTTAGACACAGCTGACTGGTAACTAATCTTTTGTAACACTAAATTGGTTTTCCTTCTTGAATGTGATTTGTAATCCTGTCCATTGTTTCAATTGACAAGTCTCTTACTTGGGTCATGTTCCTTGCAATTACCCAAGTTAAGGTCTGCAAACTTTCTCTCTTTTAACTGCAGACTCATGTGCATTTTCAGACTTGTGCTGGTATTTGTTTTAAAATAAACTAATTTTATTATTTTCAGTTCAATATTGTTTCAGTTCAGTATTGAGTGATTCCATAATATGTTCCTAGATTAAGCTGAAAAATATATGCCTTTAATTAAAATAATCAAGGTCATGGGGAGGCTGGAGCCCATCTCAGCTGACGGGCAAAGCAGGGAACACCCTGAACAGCTTAACAGACCATCAAAGGGCAACACACACAGAAACACACACACACACACACACACACACACACAGAAACAATAGAGTCAATTTGGAACAGCCAATTTCTTGGACTGTGGAAGGTCACCAAACACAGAACCTTGCTGTGAGGTGGATGTGCTAACCACTATGCCACTGTGCGGCCCCCTAAAACAAACTAGCTAAAAATTATGCATTGAAGGTATGGTTGATGTCACTGAATATTAATTTTAGCAACATCCACCATACCTGAAGCACATTTAGTATATTCCACACAGAGGAAAAAAATGCTGCAACAAGATTTTTTAAAATTTATAAGCAAGAGAGCTACCAGAACATGCAGGTGCAGAGCAGAACTGTATAACAGCACCTTCTTAAACCATTTACAGAGCTTTGGTACGACTATGCGGTAACATAATAAAGAGCAAAATAAAATGAGATTTTTATAGTTTATATTTAAATATTTTGTATATGACCGAGACTGAAAAGATGACCTCAACATTTTGAGCTGAATTAATAAGGTGTCTTTAGTGTACTCATTTGTGTACATACTCCACAAGCACACAAGAAAAACGGCTTTGTAAAAGTACATTTGCAGACTAATACTAAATTTTAGTATACATTTTTAAGAAATTAAAAGAAAAACAGACCTTTAATATATTTTTACCTTAACAAAGACTTATCATGTAAGCTGTATACTTATACGGAATTCAGTACATGCATGGACATATAATAAAAACTGGCTCCGTAAAGTTGTGTTCTTTTTTATTTTGATTTTGCAATACTGTATTAATCCCAAAAGGAAAATTATTGCTCCTGCACTAAACCCATCCAAAGTGAGCACATGTAAACAGGAAGCACACAACACACACACACACTCAGAGCAGTGGGCTGCCACACACATTGGGGGCACCAGGAGAGCAGTTGGGGATTAGGTGCCTTGCTCAAGAGCAGTTCAGCCATGAAGGTGGAGAAAGGGAAGGTGCAGCTCACTCCCCACTGCCACACACATTTGGTTTGGGAATCAAACCAGGACCTTTCGGTCCCAAAGCCGCTTTTCTAACCATTATACTACGGCTGCCCTTACTAATTAAAAATTTTAGTATGAACATTTAAAAAAAACAAACAAAAAAAACCCTCACTAAAATGAGATGTTTGTATTATCTTCACAGTTTGAGTGTACATTTAGGTCCGTATGGTTCCTCATCAACAGGCGTGAGGGACTGCTAAAAGGGGACTCCAACCAGTAGTAGCTGGTAGTAGTAGTATCCAGTCTCAGTGTACTGCAGGGGGCAGAGCTTTCTCTTACAAAGGCCCGCAGTTATGGAATAACCTTCCAGTTAATGTTCAGGACTCAGACACAGTCGTTGTTTTTAAGACTAGACTGAAAACTTACTTGTTTAGTCAAGCATTTTGTTAATAGGCTTTTATTAGGTAAAGGAGCAGATCTGGAGGTTCTCAGGTATAGAGAGTTCTGGTAAACTGTAATGTTGGGATTCTGTCACTCCCTCACTCCCATAGTTTACGTTTACATATTTTAACCCTAACAGAGCTCTGTGCTTTAAGATGAGCTAATGTATGTAGTTTCTTAAGTTCTGTGGAGCTAACAGGAGTGTTCTTAGCCTCAGCATTCACAGTTCTGTAAATGTTCACACAGTGTTTCATAATTTTATTGTATACTACAAGGAAATACAAGAAAATCAAACTAAAATAAGGTTTGTATGGTTTATTAATTTAAAAATTAATTTATAGTTCATTAATTTCAAAATGACAATGCTTGCTCAAGTGCCTGTGACAAACTGAGTGTCTATTATTTTCATTTAAGCATTATGCACTCAGAATAATGATTTTTAATCTCAAGGTAGTGGACCAGTGAGATTGTACCATTCCTGTGTAGCAGGTACTAATTTAAATTATTTTAATTACTAACTCACTTATTTATTGAACCGCTTACTCCTCCTAGGGCAGGCTGGCTCAGGGTCTCAGCTGACACTGGGCGAAGGCAGGGCACACCCTGAAAGACTTGCCAGACCATCACATAGCTAACACACACACACACAAACAAACACACACCTACGGGCAATTTAGAAGAGCCAATTAGCATAATGCGCATGTCTCAGGACTGTGGGAGGACACTGGATTTCTCAAAGAAAATCCCCACAAGCCTGGGAGAACATGCAAACTGCACACAGAAATGCCTCTGTCCCCCGGACTCAAACCCAGGACCTACTTGCTCTGATGCAGTATGTGCTAATCACTACACCTCTGCGCTGCCTATTTTAATTCCCAACAGTTTTTCCAGATTAGCAGAGGAAATAAAAAATGATAGAATCACTCAATGTTAGGGGAAAAAAATATTTGGGAATCAAAACAAAAAGATCTCAGTTAACACTTTATTACTCCTCTCCAGGCCTGAATTCTTTGAGGCATGGATCTCAGTCAACTCTGGGCGAGGGGAGAGTACACCCTGGACTGCTCGCCAGGCCATCGCAGTATATGAATACATTATTTGAATTTTATTATACCTTGTTTTAAACTATTTTTATTTGTTTTATCTTATAATAATAATAATAATAATTATTATTATTATTACTATTATTGTTATAGGAAATTAACTTTTTCCTTTTTTCCCCTTACCCCAAACAAACTCTGAAGCACTTTGCGTTTGTATGAAATTGCTAAATATAAGTTGACTGAACATTTTTTTGCCATGCTTGGGGAGTTTGTCATGATCGCCCTGAACGTGGCTTCACACTTTTTTAAATCGTGGACATCGTACCCCAGTGTAAGCCCAGGGTTAGCCAAGTCCATGAGCTTGTTAAGGTTTGTAAGCACTCTTGACTGCAGACTAATTTGCATTTTTTGACTCGTGCTCGTCGAGTATTTGTTTCAGAAATGCAAATTGCAAGGTGATTTCACAAATCTTACCTTAACACTGATCGATTCCTTAGTTTTTCCTCAACAAAGTAATGTATTATGAATAGAGATAATGTTTTTAATGAAGCCAAAAGGTTCAGCCACAAACATGTGTGATTTATTTATTTTATAAAGTGTGGTTAATCAATAATTTTTGCCAGGGGTTGTACATCTGCGTCAAATTGACACCATTGCTATGTCATCAATGGTCTTACATCATGAAGCATAATATTTTGCGCAAGGTGCATGTGTCTAGGAGGCACTGTCACATGAAATTGAATTGGTCATAAACAGAAAAAAGCTATGTTCAGAAAAAAAATTTCTGGGGGGAAAAAACTTCACAGGATTATTTATAAACCCCAAATAATGAAGACTACTGCAGGGGGCAGAGCTTTCGCTTACAAAGCCCCACAGTTATGGAATAACCTTCCAGTTAATGTTCAGGACTCAGACACAGTCTCTGTTTTTAAGACTAGGCTGAAAACTTAGTTGTTTAGTCAAGCATTTTGTTAATAGCCTTTTATTAGGTAAAAGAGCAGATCTGGAGGTTCTCAGGCATAGAAAGTTTTGGTAAACTGTAATGTTGGAATGCCATCACTCCCTCACTCTCACATGCTCAGCCAGGTTTTTTCGACAATGGAATGGCTGATTGCCCGAAGTCCATTCATGCCCTGATGTCTGTCTTCCTTCTGGTTTCTCTCTTTTTAGTTATGCTGCCATAGTCAGTCATGCCGGAGTCCCTGCTTGCACCCAGCACTAATAAATCATTACACTGTTATGAGTATACATAACAACCCCCCCCCCCATGTTTTGTTGAGGTACACATGTTACTTTTGTGATACCAGTAATCCTGATCCTTCTGCTTCCTGAATCCTATGATCTGTCCTGACGTGCTACTACTGGTTGGAGTTATCATTTTTGCAGTCCCTCACTCCTGCTGATGAGGAACCATACGGACCTAAATGTACACACAAACTGTGAAGATAACACAAAACTCTTTTACTGAAATGATTTAGGACTACAATTGCAATTGCAGTTATAAGATAACCAACAAGACTTCATGTTAAACTTATAGTTTTTTTTTTTTACTTATCATCAGGGTGGCACGGTGCTGTAGTGGTTAGAACATCCACCTCACAGCAGGTCCTGGGTTTGAGTCCTGGGCTTTGATGTTTCTGTGTGAAGTTTGCATGTTCTACCTGTGTTTGCATGGGTTTCCTCTAAGTACTCTTTTTTTCCCTCCCACTGTCCAAAGACATACACATTAGGCTAATTGGCTGCTTCAAATTGACCCTTAGATGTTAGTGTGAATGGGTGCGTGTGTTGCCCTGCGTTGGGCCGGCGAGCTAATCAAGGTGTACCCTACCTTTGCTCAGTGCCAGAAGAGATAGGCTCCAGCCTCCCTGTGACCCTAATAGAGGATTAAGGGGTTTAGCAAATGAGTGAGGAAGAGTGAATGACATTATAATAGAAAGCATTCTGCTCATTAATGTGGTGAGCAGTGGATTTCTGTATAAAGGCTTGCAGATGTTAGCACCTAGCATTTAGCTTTTGCCCACACCATTATTCAAATACTTAAAACATATGTTATAACAATAAGACAAAGGAAATTTAATCAGTATGTATAATGACAATTAGACTTTAATTCTCTTGATACTCATAATGCTACACAGGTACTCTGCTTGTTCTACAACAGAGTTCTAAAGCTGCTTTTATACAGGCAACGGGAACAATTTGCACCCACTTTCCTACATATTTACACGATCACTCTCCAATTGTTGGCAAGCTGGTAGTTAATGGGACAACACTTAAGCAAACCACAGGGAAAAATTCACCCAATACCTAAGATGGATACCACACTCACTCTGTGTAAAAGCAGCTTAAATTTCATCTTTAGCATTTCAAGCATTGACAGTGGGACATTCCATGTGAAATGACCTAGCTTTCAGAAAACTGAACATAGAACATGTTTCAACATGAACACATGCAATGGTCCTAGTTCAAAAACTTTCAGAGATATGTTCATTTAAAAGATTGCAGGCTAGAACCCATTTGTCGGCCCGCTACTTGCAATTTACCATTTTGGGCATTTTTGAAAGCTTGTAACTCCCTTAATAATTACTGTATCGGGCTGCTTTGCATACCAACAGAACAAGACCCACTCTGTCAGAATCTGCAGTCAAAATTATTTCATTTGTCAGGGTTAGGTTGCTATTGGTACTGCAATTTTGAAAATTATTTTCGAATTTTGGACACAGAAAATATATTGACCACCCCCCAAAAGTATTTTTATAGCAACTTTAACCATATTTCCATGTAAAACAGTTTTTAAGAAGAATAAATGTGATATGGTGTTTTAGTGAGTGTCCAAAAACTGAACGGTAGGTGAAACTTTGCTCATCTTGCTTGCTTGCTGAAGAGGAATAAAATATGCATAAATATTTTGGATGAGATCAGAATATAGTCTTAAACTGGTAGAGTAATAATAAACAAAACCAAATGTTTTAAATTTGCTTTTATAACAATTAGAAAAGTGACATTTGTCATGCATAATTACTAAAAACTATGTACAATATAAGTTATATAACTTCAAATGATTTCAAATGATGTATTTATATCCCCACTGAATAATTAATATAAGGATATATTATGATAGAGATTATATACATCATTTCATAAGCTTAAGTGGACGTAACAACACACTCTCCAAAAAAAGACTTCCAACAAATAATGGGACTTCTGCCAAATTTTCAGTGAAACTGAAACATATATGCATGTACTGAACTCTCTTTGTAGAAACAATTTACTGGTAGATTGTTGCAAATATTATAATGAAGTTCCATAATATTTGATTAAAGCTTATGAAAAGATTATGTATATAATATAAATATATATAAAAAAATGAAGCCACTTTGTGACGAGGGGTCAAAAGTTAAAGTTTCGTGCAAGTGTATGAATTTTTTACCTTTTTAACATTTGATATTTTAGTTGGTTACACTATGGTGCAAGTGTATACCTTGCCCGATTTTTTATCCAATATGGTAGAGTATTAATGTGATTCACTCCAGGTCATAGTATATTATAGCATTTTCTTTCTTTTTCCATGCTTTATACACTGTGTGCACAATTATTAGGCAAGTTGTATTTTTGTTTTCCAGAAAACGTCGTACGCACAAAAAAATTCAGATGTATGAATCTGAGCGAACGCATGAATCAAAGCACATTTCCTTTGAACATCCGAATCAACGTGGAATTGAGCGCACATGTAGGAGTACTCGACTCCTCCCTGTCCACGCCCACATTTAAATATGCAAACCATATTTAAATTAACCTTGCACCGGAGATTCCCGTGTTCGCAGGATCAGAAAACCCTTATAATATGAGGAAGACGGGGAGGCGCGCAAGAATGT